>JASPKZ010007878.1:0-600000 GCA_030220185.1 Diploptera punctata
CTTTCTCGCTCTCTATTTCTTTCTCTCTCTCTCTTTCTTTCATTCTTTCTCTCTCCACTTTTATCTGAATTTATTTTGCTTACATAATTATTTCGACTTCCATCTTTGTATCGCAGGCCAAAGTAGTGAATATAAAATGAGTCACGATTTGGCCATACCATATATCTAGAGGAAATAACAATCACTTGCAAAGTTGGCAGAATGTGGTAATCGTGTTAGTAAGGCTGCAATAAACTACGGTGTGTTAACTCTTACAGTTGTAATTTTATGTTTGGTTGATAATTGACTCAGCTGTACACAGAGACATTAAATGTTTTATTGGTCGTTTTATTGCTGCATATCCCTTGTACAACATGTGAATTCACTCCTAAAACAAAATTTATAACTGTTTCGTTTTCTTTGCACATATCTTAACTTCCAGTGTAACATTGAAAAGATAAAATAGCAACTTGCAGACTCAGAAATATAATACAAGTCGTAACATTTATTTTAGAATGTTATGTATGACGAGTATAGAGAAAAATAAAAATAATAATTTCGCAAGGGAATATGTGTTAAATAAAAAAAATAGTTTTTTTGTGAAATTTTCAGCCATTAGGAAGGGAAGAAAATCTTTGATTCCATGTTCGTGATTTAGGCTAAGTAACCTAAAGGCTCTGAGCAAAATGTATCTGCTCTTTCACGCCCACCTTTGAATTGCGACGCTAATAACTTGAGTTGTTTTTTAAGGAGCGACGTTAAATAAAATGATACCTACCTATCTACCTACTCGACAACGACATTTTTTTTCTTCTTCACTTCACGGGCTAGGCAAATTGCCTGTTCGCCAGTTGTTCTGTCCATCTTTTCACTGGCCTTCCTACAATCCTTGAACCTCTTGGCTTGTAGTTAAACGATGCTTTTGTTAATCTTGTTATATTTATTCTTTGTACATGTCTAAACGCTCAGTTGGTAGACCAAGAATGAGGTGGGAGAATAACATTAACTATGATTTGAGGGAAGTAGATTATACAGGGAATGATTGGAAAGATTAGCTCAGGATAGGGATGTATGGAGAGCTTATGTCCTCGCGGCCATGAACCTACGGGTTCGATAGTGCCAGTGAGTAAGTAAGTACATGTCTAAACCATTTATCTGTATATTCTTCGATTTTATCATTCAATGGATATATATTTAACTCTGTTCTTATATCTTTATACTTTATCCAATCCAATCTTGTGTAGGCTTTTGTTCTTCCTAAGGAAGTTCATTTTTAAGCTTTGTATTATACTTTGTATTTATTTTGGCCATTGCCTAAGTTTCACTCCCATGAAGTAATGCAGGAACTGCCAATGTTTTATAAAAGTTAAATCTAGTATCTCTTCTTGTTTTGTTCTTTAATGTTTTATGTATAGTTCCGCATATCATTTTAAATGTCGACAGTTTCATATTTATGATCCGTCCGGCTGAACACTGTGAGAGAGATGAGTTCAGAAATTTTTTACATGGTCGGGTTACAAGCCCAGACGCACAACCACATTCCCTAGTGGATCGTTAATTTATTTCGGAGTTTCCTTCTCCTAGACGGGTTGCTAACCAAAGCCTTGTCCCATCTACCCCTTGCCTTGCAGGTTTCTTCTTCCGTCTTCTTTACCGTTGAGAACAATATTTTCTTCCGCTTCTAAAGCCGTTGAGGTTTCCGCGTTGGAACTAGTTCGCTTCCCTTCTCCTGTTACTAGATAGCAAGCTGGTTAAAACCCAGACTTCCCTATCTAGTCGTCTGGGTCATTAGGTGCTGAGCCCCTCCACCACGACAAGGTCTAGCCCGTGGGAGGATATTTTATTTGAAGTAATCAACTCACAAACAGGTGAATGGAGAAGACTACATAACAGTGAACTACATGATCTTTATAGGAAGCCAGATATATTAAAAACAATTAAATCTCATAGACTACGATAGACAGGACATATGGTGCGAACGGGAAATGAAAGACTTGCATGGAAGCTTCTTGTAGGAAAATCAGAGGGAAAAAGTGCCCAGTTAGTAGACCAAGAACGAGGTGGGAAAATAACATTAACTATGATTTGAGGGAAGTAGATTGTACAGGGAATGATTGGAAAAACATTAACTCAGAATAAAGATTTGTGGAGAGCTTATGTCCTGCGGCTATGAACCTACGGGTTCGATAATGCCAGTGAGTTAGTAATCAATTTACTTGATGAAAATCCATGATGTATTTCATCATCATTGTCCATTCACGAATTTAGGCCATTTGATGACCTGTTTCGGCCTCAATAGGAACATCGTCCAAAATTCTTTTGAGTGAACGTCCTGGACTTATTCTTCCTGCAGGTTGATAGCTTAACATTTGCACAGAATATTCTGTGATCCTCCATTCGATGAACATGTTGTATCCATCTTGACTTACAATCGATTTTTTGTTTTCTAGAGGTTCCATGTGTAATTCTACTAAGATGTCTGTATTTAATAGATAAAACTATCAAAGTTTTATATGATTTTCATAAATATTTATTTTAGTTAACTTTCGTAACAGCTGTTTCAATACACTGTATCTTCTTCAGATGAATGTCATAAATACAAATAAATTTTATATTTATATTTTATTTTGACTGGTGACTAATCCATGTTTTAATAGACATTTCAAGTTAGATCATCCAGGTCGGACATATAGTTGTAGTTAGAATCAAGGAAAGAAAATTTAATGTATCTTGTTTCTATAAGGTCTTAATGAGAATAATTATTGTTTACAGTGACCAGCGAACGAAAGTTCATGCGTTGGAGGGCTTGCCGTCACCGGATGGCGGTCACCGTGCTGAGAGGATGGCGCGATACAAGGAGGAAAGACGTCGTCAGTTGGCGTCACAGTACGGGGCGCACGAGGAAGTCGCTTATACTCCACAGCGTCGCTACATCACTCGCAGTGCGGTGAAAAATGGTGACAATTCAGAGCAGCAGCAGGCCAAGGTCCGTACCACCAGGACTTCCAGGCTTAGGGCTGCTGCCACTTCACCTACAGGTATGTACTCTTCTGGGAGAAGAAAATGCATTAACAAACAGCATGTATAGTCAAGGAAAACGTAGACTCTATTTAAAATCTAAAATACTATATAGTATGTTAGATCTGAGTATGTGATTGACAGATTATACATATTTGGTTACTAAACAATAATGTTTTCGTTATCGATTCAGAGATTTAGGACTGAATGTTGACATAATCCCTTATCATATCGTGTAGTGAGACGTACTTTTGGACATTGAAAGCCAGCCAGTGACAGCCAGTGAGATTTATAAATGTCAATCACATACTTAAATCTTAAGCACTATAGTTCGATATTCTCTGATATTTACTGGATTTTCTGGTTAATTAGTTGATTTATTGAGTTTATTTCGACGCTTACTACATAGCCTACATGTGAAATTGTATTTAGAAATCAATAATTTAGATTTCCTGCTATGAAAGTTACAAAATGACTATCCTATTTTATTTTATTTTGTTTTTTTGGCTATAGCGTGGACCAAAGTGTAACGAGATTCACAAATGTGATTGAAAATTCATTTGACATTGGTTTTAGTGAATGTACCACATATAACTGCTCCAGGATTGCCATCATCAGATGCTCATGGTGTACGCAAAAACTTTGTTACAACCATTTCATCGAAGACCCTCATTATCACCATGATATTATGGTAAATGATAATTTGTTTTTGTTACTTCAGTACACGAAATTATGACCGATTCTGAATTTCAAATAAAGAAAAAGTATACAGTGCTCTGCTATCTGTATAAAGGAATCAAAAATAGTTATTAATGTTAAGGAGGGAAACTAATATTTACGTTATTCGCACCGCTAGCAGCACTTGTGCATGAAACAAGCTGCAATGATCAACCGTGCCGTTACGAAACGGTCAATGAGACGCGATTGAAATTTAATGACAACACGAGTTTTATTAAATTTGCAGCAAAATTACTAACGTCATCACGTTTAATATCAATTAATTAACATATCCTCCAATTGTTGTTACAATCCAGCTGGTCCAACATAAGTACTTCCCTTGTTAGTTTAAGCTCTCCATTTGTAGGCATTTTTACATTATCTACACCACTGGGGCCTTACAGGGATACGATCTGTTGGGATACGATTGCAAACTCTAGATCACACGTAAAGGCCCCACCTTTTTGACTGCACAAGGATATGAAATGCCTCCCTATATAATCAGTTCAATGCCAGGGTTATTTCCGAACAATACAAACGTTATTACAGGACAGCAGGACGAAGACATACACTCATTCACTCATACAGTCACATTAAACAAGGCGCTAATATATTGTGTATGACTGTGGTGATTAAGTTATTTTCATGGACTATTTGGAACTTAATTTCCTGACATCTGTCTTAGAGGTGCGGAAAAATCTCGAAGAAACCTCACTTAGGAAACGTGTTCATACCGGATATCGAATCCAGACCCACTACGTCTGAGGGTAACGACGTTACCACAAGACCATGACAATGGACTCCAGGATATTTCAAAGGGATAAATTTCTGTATTAGCAAATAATGGAACTAACAGTGTCAATATATTCCACATCGACGCATTTTTCCCTTTTAATGGAAAGGTTTTTTAAATATTTTATTAAACTATAGATCATATGTTAGGCAAAACGCGTATACTTAATTGATAAAGATTTAAAAATTCCTTAATCCAAGTTCATATCGGGATTATAGGGTTATATAGAGCGCAGTTTTATTTTTATTTAATTAATAAATATGGATTTTCATCAAGTAAACACCAACTCAATTGATTATTATATAGAACAATTATGATTTTACTTATTCTCGGCTGCAGTGCCTATGAATGCTGATAATGCCGAAATAAGCCTAAATTTACATGATTTTTTTATTACATAGAACGATTGGATCGGATAAGGAATGAAGATATAAGAACAGAGTTAAATATATATTCATTGGATGAGAAAATCAGAGAATATAGAGAGAAATGGTTTACACATGTGGAAAGAATGAATGTATCAAGATTACCAAGAACAGCATTCGACTACAAGCCAAGAGGTTCAAGGAATGTAGGAAGGCCAGTGAAAAGATGGACAGAACAACTGTGAGGCGGAACAGGCAATTTGCCTAGCCCTTGAAGTGAAGAAGAAGAAGAAGAAGAAGACAGAAAAAAATTGAACGTACAATGAAAGTAATGTTATGTGGATAGTATTTTTCAGACTGCATTATACTTCTATTCCGTATTAGAACAATTTCACTTGAGAATCCCGTTATTTGTTCTGCAGTTCAAACCAAGTCCTGAAAAGTTTTGAAAGTTAGTGACCAAAATTTAGTATAGTTACTCATTGTGACATCAAACGTCTATGGTACAGGTAAATCAAGCATATAATCGGTTGATATTAAAGTGTTACTATTTTTTGGTTGTTGTTAAACAGTGTTACTATTTTTTCCTAGTCGAATAGTGATAAATTAGTATTAATTTATCTAATTGAAGCGCTCTCTGCCGTCTCTAGGTGCCGAGTTCGCGTCTCGATCACGCCATGTTTTTTTTGTGCTGGACGATTTATTTATTTATTTTTTTCGTTTTTATCTACTAAATTTTTTAATCCACAACTTTTCACATTCATGCCATCCATTCCGTACCATTTAATTTCATCTGACTTATGACAGTACAACAGGCCTGGTCAGCCGACGTGTCTGTATATCACAGACATCTGATTATAGGGGCTTAATTTCATCTCTCCGGCATTTCGCCGGACATAATAAGAGGGTTTACTTTTTTATGTAATTGAGTACTACTATATGGCAAATATAAAATTGGCATGGATATACTAGAATATATTTCACTGACAGTATAAATTAAGATGTTATCATTATCTCAGCTTTGAAAAAATAACTATAATAAAATACAAAAAAAATTATACATATCCCTTTGTCAAAATAAAGTATGCAGTAAATGTTGCCTCAGTTGATTATCTGGATATATATATATTTGTCTATTGCCACTAGGTTGTCTTTTATGACACTTTAGGCTTTCTCCCCGTGCATTGGCAGAATTGTAATCCTTTTCTTAGGTTGGGGCATCTGGAAGGGGGAGTTACGTTACCCAGATGGTATGATAGGTGATAAATGATAATGAAGTGCCAAGAGAGTTCTTAACCTAAATTCCAAACCATGAGCAACCACAGGAATAATTCCCCATAAGGAAAAACTCCTATGGTTTGTCCGGGAATCGAACCCGGGACCTCATGAACAGTAGTTAGGGACGCTGACCGCTAGCCCATGAGGCTGGTCTTATCCGGAGATATATATGACGATTTTCTTGATATTTGAATCGGCATAATTTTTTTCTTCTTATCGGAAAAAAAGTTCTGAACATTTTAATAGTTGTCCGAGGATAACCTCCGAATGTAACTCGTAGGTTCCAGTGCTATTTCTCTTAAATGAAAAATAAATAATAGTTTTAAAAAACTAAAACAACTCGCTTTATTAGAAAACCGAACTGAAAAATGAAAAATAATTTTAATTTCAACACGTTTAGGATAAAATTAAAGTGGTCAACAAAAAAATCATCTCCAACACATCTAGAATAAAACAAGTCTCTTAGAAGAGAACGTAAAAACCATAAAAAGCACCCCACGCTTTTGATGGTAAAATTATTTTTTTTTGTAGATAACTGTAGTTTTATTCTAGATGTGTTGGAGATGATTTTTTTGTTGACCACTTTAATTTTATCCCAAGCGTGTTGGAAATTGAATTTATTTTTCATTTTTTTAGTTCGGTGTTCTAATAAAGCGTGTTGTTTTTGTTTTTTAAACTATTATTTACTTTTTAGTTTGGTTTTCTAATAAAACGTGTTGTTTTAGTTTTTTTAAGTTATTATTTATTTTTTTAAATTTTTGGTTTAATTGATTGTCATAAACCGGAATCCTATGAAAATTGAATTGCTTAATACTCTTCTAAAAAAATCCTCCGGGCCGGATTTGAACCAGCGACCTATGGATTACTGAAATTATATACCACTACAGTCCACCGCTCTACCAACTGAGCTCTTCCAACGATTAACTAAAAAGTCGATAAGTCCGCAACCTATTATACCGGTTTTTATTTATTTTTTAATTTTCTGATGATTCTGGCCAGGATTTTAGAAAAAAATGAAATTATTGTATTGTAATTGGTCCTTTACAAGTATACAAAGTTTGAAGTCGATCCAATGTTTTTAAGTGAGTGAAAATTGTGTCCAAAGATTCCGTTACATAGATACAGGTCAAGCTAATATAAAGCGTGCAAAAAATTCTAAATCTGAGTTTTTTTTTTTTCGTCTAAACGGTGTTATACGTTCATGAATTGTTAAAGTTGTTAATGTAACTATATCAGAACTTAATTATAGTTAATTAAGTATTAGGTCTATTATGAATAATATTTATCTAATTTCAGTAGTTTATGATTTAAAAAAATGGTGGCAAGTGAACGTTATTGTAGAGGTATAACAAAATAATTTGTCCGCAACATGTACGAACGGGCATGGTTTCTGTGACGTTTTGGCCAGCAGATAGATGGATACAGGGAGAATACTATGGGTGGAGACGTGGGCAAGTGAATCCCCTTCATGTGATGGACGTTTCGAAATAAAAGAATGAGACTCAAAGTCTGGGGGGGGGGCATGTGATGTAAAATATATATGTCTGGACATATTTCTAATTACTGCGCAACGGATAATCTATATTGTAATAATATTCACAAAAGGCTTAACTTTCCTCAAAATATAAATAAATCTTAGCTAACTTAATAATTTTTCCAGTGAACAAGCAAGGGTAATCAATATATACATTTGGACATTAATAATAAGTTCATATCAGCAGCACTTATTTCAGTAAAATGCAAACTATAAAATAAACGATTTCACGTTTATAAAAATGTATTTTTATTAGCAGCGATACAATTTGAATTTATTTTTCTCAATTTGCAACACTGATTGAAACGACTTTTGTTTATTTGATAGTCACAAGTAATATACAAATGGCTGACTTCACATTCATAACTATAATTTTACGCAATGATTAATTTTTGTTGACACACACACACACACATATTACTTTTATTGGTATTTTATTTTAAAATAATCTTATTAACTTCAACATTTCATATGAGCAAGTCCATTGTGAGCATATATCTTCTTCTTAAGTCCTTTCCTTCCCTGTGCCGGGATTAGGGCTCTCCCTAATGGGAACTTGCTGCCCAAGTTAGATACGCTCATGGCGAGTGATAGGGAGTCGGCCTAGTGCCTCTACGAGATATCTAGTGGGTAACTAAGGTATTACTGGATGGGAAACGGTAAATTTTGCACAGAGGCCTTTTTATTCAGATTTGTGATTTTTTACGAGCCTTAAAATCTTCAGACTGGGGACCCGTGGCTTAAAGTCCTTCCCGGAGGACTTGTTCCTTGGATTTATCCATCCTAAAATTTCATTGGCCAAGGCCGTGTTTGAACCTGCGTCCTTCTGCACTAGAGGCAAGGAACATAACTACTAGCCCAGCGCCCGGCCGACTGTGAGCATATTTAAGGATATAATTTTGTGTCAGTTGTTGAATGGGATAGGTAGGCCTACTGTAGTCCTGCACGATAATATTAATTATTAAGCATAATTAATTTTAACACAATATAAAACAAAATTATATGCATTAGAAAGATTTTTTTTAAGAATTTGTTTAAAAATTCCGCCCTCAGCTACGCATCAGCCTTAAACATCTCAAATTAACCGTAAAATCTCACTTTAAATAATTATAACGTAAGTAACGATTGATGCACTACATTTAAAGAGGTGTTCTTATGTTTCAGAAGCAAGTAAGGACACTTCAGGAACTCCGACAAGAAACGGAAAGGATGCAGTAACAACATCTTCTCGTAAAGATTCATCATCACCAGTATCACGCTCTCTGAGTGTCAAAGATACTCCCAAGAAAGAAATTAACAGCGTGTCCTTGTCAAGATCTCAAAGTGGCAAAGATATCCCTAGAGACTCCTTTGTCAGATCAGGACATAGTTTGTCTAAATCCCAAAGCGGGAAGGACTTAGTTAAGAGTATGAGCCTTTCGCCGAGACCTCATACTTCCATAATTACAAGGTCACAAAGTGGGAAGGACATCAAAACTACCATGGGATTATCACCTAGACATTCTGCTGCAAGAGAAGCTTCAGGATCTCCAAGTGGAAAGGAAAGTAAAGATAGTGGGAGTCCTTCGAGGTCCTTACAAGGTTCCTCCAGGATACGGCGTGTGGGAGTGTCAGACAAAAGAGGCCTTACTGCGAGTTCGGGATCATCTGAAAAAGAGGTGAGTTATCATCATATCATATCTTATCTTAAATATAATCATCAATACATTTACCTGCCCTTAAATGTGTTTAGAATGTATAATTTCCGTTGTTACTATGTCTAATTCTGTAGTCCTCAAGTTTTTAAAATCAGGGAACCACCTTGAAGTATATTAATTCATTACCCTCAATCCTCATGAAATTTGATTATGTATTTATTTATGAAAAATTTAAAGACCACCTTCCAACAGCGATGTAATCAATAACTTAATGTGACATTGTTTTAAATAAAACGCCACCTTATAATTATTATAAAATTTGATTGTTCCTGTTTATTTATTTTTTAAATAATTGAAGTCATTCTTCAAATAATGATGTAATCATTTATTTAATATGACATTGTTCTTGTGTCCACTGCTGTGGTTTCTAGGTGCCTTGTCACACAGCGGGCCCCGGGTTCGATCCACAGTCAGGACAAGTTTTCTGTTTTTGGGGGGGAGGGTTTCCTTATCTGTAAGACAAATGTCAGAAAACTTTTAGGTCCAAACGGTCCCCGAACATCATATGTCCATCGTAATCAACACCATTCCTATTAGCTTTAGATTAAGTTTAGGATTAAGGACTCTCCTTGCGCACCATTATCATCATCTCCCATCATATAATCGGACAACGTAATCCCGCCTTCCAGGTGTCCCAACCTCAGAAGTGGGTTACAATTATGCCAATGTCAGGAGAGAGCACCAGGAATGTCGAAATGACAACCTAGGACATTGAATAAAATGCATTGTTCTTGTTTGAAATAGAACACTAGCCGAGATTAATCGAGTGGTAAATAATGCCACTTTTTACTGAGTACGTAGGGGTAGATTTCGTAGGTAAGAACGATTGTTACATTCATTCTAATACGTGAAGTCAATTTCACATAAATTGACGATTACGTCTTTTATCAAGAGAGTTCTTCAATTACAATAGTTCAACTTATTTATTTATTTTATTTCTTCGTGTTGATACTAGCAAGTAAAGTTGAGATTCCTTATGACGGGTTACTGACCCGACGCTCTAAGTATTCCAGTGGTAGGGCTGCTGCCTTTTAGTCTCTGGGCAGATATTAGGATACTGCATTAGTCAGTACCCGATGAAACGGTTATACCACCGCGACTCGGCCCTCAGAGCCTCGTTTGTGAAAACGGGTTGTACCACGAGAAGGTAAGGATGAGAATTGGGTTGGAGAGGTTATATACACGTCACTACCCCTTATTTTTGACGAGTCACAGCAAAGACAAACAAATGTTAAGCTAACAACCTGCAGGAAGAAGAAGACCAGGACGTCCACTAAAAAAACGTTTGGACGGTGTTTCTCTTGAGGCCGAAACAGGTCAACAAATGGCCTAAATTCGTGTATGGACTATGATGATGATAATGATTTATTTTATTTTACCTGATGGAGTTAAGACCGTAAGGTCTTCTCTTCCACTTCACAAGGGTTAAATTATACATATAATAACAATTATGAATTATCTACATGTTGATTAATAGGCCTAGTACAGTGCGATCAGTATAGCATTGGACACGGCGATCCTACGCTGTGCGCCAGCAGTGACAGTGAAATCTCCGCGTCCCCGTGTCTCGCTGTCCAATGCCATACTGATCGCTCTGTACACCATTAGGCTACGCAATATAGAGTTGACGAAAAAAATTATTAGTAATATTCATAATTATATCTATAATCTTATATTTTTTATAATTTTTTTATAAAATCTATAATTTGATTATGTGATTGGCTAAGTATAGAAAGTATAAAATATTGAAGTATAATAAAAATATACATGAAGCACGGTTATACCGTAATATTACATTGTCTAATGAAATATTTAGTGAAGTTTCTTTTAATGTTTTTGAGACGGCAGTCCTCATTACATCTGCCATTAAAAATATTAATTTTATTGAAGCCAATAGTCAGACATTTTGTGGAATAATTATCATTTGTCTTCTTGCTTCCCAATATTTCTTTCCATTTGTCTCATTCCAAAATTTCTTGAGTGCACTCACTATATATTCTCTGATTTTTACACGCTTTATATTAGCTTGACCTGTATCTATCTATCTATCAATGTAATGGAATCTTTCAACGCGATTTTCACCCACTTAAAATCATTGGATCCACTTGAAACTTTGTATACTTGTAGAGGACCCGTGACAATACAATAATTTCATATTTATTTTCTAAAATCCTGGCCATAATCATCAGAAAATCAAAAAAAGTGTTTTTGTATCAATGTAACGGAATTTTTCAACGCGATTTTCACTCACTTGGAAACATTGGATCGACTTGAAACTTTGTATACGTGTAGAGGACCCGTGACAATACAATAATTTCATATTTTGTTTCTAAAATCCTGGCCAGAATCATCCGAAAATCAAAAAAACTGAAAACTGGTATAATATGTTGCGGACTTGTCGAGTTTTTAGTCAATCGTTGTAAGAGCTCAGTTGGTAGAGCGGTGAACTCTTAATGGTATATAATTTCAGTAATCCGTACGTCGCTGGTTCAAATCCGGCTTGGAGGTTTTTTTTATAGAAGAGTATTACTTTTAGCTTATACTATAATAGTATTGAATTTAAATATATTTACATTTTTATCTTATTCTGTAAAATATTAAAACTAAAAAATAAAAAATAAATAATAGTTTTAAAAAACTAAAAGAACACGCTTTATTAAAAAACTAAAAATGACAAATAATTTTAATTTCCAATACGCTTGGGATAAAATAAAGTGGTCAACAAAAAAATCATCTCCAACACATATAGAATAAAATTAGAGTTATCAACAAAAAGAAAATAATTTTACCATCAAAAGCGTGGGGTGCTCTATATCAATTAATATATTTGATAATAAACAGATATTGTTAAAGTAAGCTCTCTAAGAAGAAAATGTAAAAATCATAAAAAGCACCCCACGCTTTTGATGGTAAAATTATTTTCTTTTTGTTGATAACTCTAATTTTATTCTATATGTGTTGGAGATGATTTTTTTGTTGACCACTTTATTTTATCCCAAGCGTATTGGAAATTAAAATTATTTGTCATTTTTAGTTTTCTAATAAAGCGTGTTCTTTTAGTTTTTTAAAACTATTATTTATTATTAAAATATGTAGGCGCGATATGACCTTAGACGTTAAAGCATCTATAAATAAGAGTGATATATAAAATATATGACTCCAGACTCTGAAGCATAATTATCTAACAACGAATTTAAAAATTGAAAGCGAGGAAAACAAATGAACACGGACGTAATGCGAAGAACTGTTGAAAGAGATGTATCGTACACTGCGGTAGGTTGCAGCTTGTAATTTAGAGCAGTAATAGCAGACTGCAACATGACTTGATATAACTAATTCATGAAACTGGCGAGTCGACAAACACTTCATACTTCATATAAAACAACTCTTAACACAAACTCATTAACTTAAATTGTATTTCTCTGCAATCGAATATAGCGAAAATATATTTCCATTCCATTAACGCAGTTTAACCTCTCACTTAATAGGTATTTTTGTGTGTCACATATCACGCGGGCCTTACAATGGCACGACCTGTCAGGAGAGCAACTTTAACGCACATACTTTTTTTGACTACACAATGTCATGGAGGGCCTCCCCCGAATGAGTGATCAGCTGAATGCCAAGGCCTCCTCCGAGACAACACAACATTTAAGGCGAGACATTCACATACATTTATACTAAACATGGTGGATATGATAATGATTGCCAGATGATAT
Source organism: Diploptera punctata (assembly GCA_030220185.1). Classification (NCBI taxonomy): domain Eukaryota; kingdom Metazoa; phylum Arthropoda; class Insecta; order Blattodea; family Blaberidae; genus Diploptera; species Diploptera punctata. Next base: position 13,101 of record JASPKZ010007878.1, read on the forward strand.
TCGAGGGCCGTTTATGCTTTAAAATTTCCTGAAATTTGTCTCATAGGTGAGGAAATCCCCCGAAAAAATCATCATCCGGAAAACTTGTCCCGACCGGGGATCGAACCCGGCCCCGCTGCGTACGGTACAGAGACATTGATCATCACCTTCATCTTCTTCTTTACTTCAAGGTTTAGGCGATTATCCTGTTCCGAATTCACAATGATTCCTTCCATCTCTTCCTAGGTCTTCCTACATCCCTTTGGTTTATAATATAATATGCTATCTTGGGCAATCTTATTTCTTCCATTCTCAGAACATGTTCATCTCAGCCGGCGCGCTCTTGTTGAATTCTATCATTTAATGAATATAATTCACTTCTTATTTCTTCATTTCTTCTTCTTCTTCCTTCCAAGTATTAGGCCAAGTCCTGTTACGATTCTATAGAAAATTTTCCCTCCAGCATTTCATAGGACGGCCAAGAGATCTTCGTCCTCTTGGTATATAATTATAAACAGCTTTGGGGATCCGATTTGAACTCATTCTTTCAAGATGGTGTTTCCAATTTATTTGGTACTGTTTAATATATTCCAAAACTGGCCTAGTCTTCAATTCTTTTAAGATATCAGTGTTCCTTTTCCGATCCCATCTGGTGCAACCCGCTGTTCTGCGCATGAATCTCATTTCACAAGCCGTTATTCTGCTTTCATGTTGTCTTTTTAGTGTCCATGCTTCACTACCATAGGTCAACACTGGTCTAGCCAAATTGTTATATAAACGTAATCTGGTGTTTTTTTGTACAAGGGATGGTTTCATAACTTGATTAATAATTCCCAAACTTTTATTATAACTAGTAATTTTTTCAGGGATATCCTTTTCATCCCAGATAGAGAGATAATATCCAAGATATTTAAATTGATTAGATCTCTCTAAAATATTATTCTGGAGACAGATTTTACTTTGTATAGGGTCCTTCCCATGAAATGCCATAATTTTAGTTTTGTTAATTCATATTTCCTTATTAAATTTGGCAGCTATTCATCATTTCTTATGTGGTTCAATTTTATGATCCTTCGGTTCTTCTTAGAAAAGTAATTTCTGTACTTTGTATTCTACTCGAACTCCTCTTATATTACGTTACCCAGGACTCACTAACATATGAAAGAACCGGTACCGCCATTGTTTTGTAGAACTTCAATCTTGCATCCTTCCTTGTTTTATTTTTGAGTGTTTTATGAATGGTGCCACATATCATTTGAAATTTTGATAATTTATTGTCTATATACTTACTTCTTCCATATCCAGAAGACAATTCACAACCTAGATAATTAAAGTTTAACACTTGTGATAGAGATTTATTTTCTATTAGGCCTATTATTTTCGACCTTATGGGCAACTTTCCTAAAAAGGTATTGATAAAGTCGACAAAGCCATTTCTCGGGATCTAGTAATACGCATACTGGGCATCAGTACAACCCGATGACCTAGTTTACCTAGTATATAAGCCGTTCACCCTCTTTTTTTTTCTCTCTCCATAGGATACAAATAACTTGGAGAGACACAGTTCAATTAAATTCTATTATATATGTTTTTTAGACATATTTTCTGTTTTATATTCCACTTTCACTTTCTTAATACTTCAACAGTTTACTCAACATGTTTTCTGCAAATTCATATTTATACGTTGCTGAACAAATCTTCTACTTATTTTTCTTCTATCTAGTTACATATTTTTTCTTCATCTTCTTTTCGATCTTCTACTTATTTTCTATTTTCGTTCTTCTACTTAGTTTCGTTCTTCTATTTCTTTTTGTTCTTCTACTTCTTTTCGTTCTACTTCTATTTTTTTAAATAATTTTTCTTCTACTATTTTTCGGCTATTTATTTTTCTAATACTACATCTTCATCTTATACTATTATTTTTCATATTCTTATTATTCTTTTCCTTCTTATACATCTATCTATCTATCTTCGGGTTTTACAGCTCCAGCAGTCTTCCCGTGCCAAACCTCCAAAGCCTACGACCTTGGGCATCCTCAATGCTTAGTCCTCTTGCTTGCATTACTGTCTTCATGTTTTCCTTCCATGTTAACTTTGGTCTCTCTCTTTTCTTCTTTCTGGTCGGTTGCCATTGATATAGTTGCTTCGGCCATCGCTCATCTTTCATTCTTTCATATTCCATTCTTAAAACATGTCCTAATCACTTTAATTCATTCTCCCCAATTCTTATACTTCTTATTCCATTTTTTATTCCATTTTCTTCTACTTTTTTCTTCCTCTACTAATTCTTTCTGTTCTACCCTTGTTCGTCTACCTTTTTTTTTTCTTTTGTTCATCTGTTTCTTTTTGTTCTTCTCTGGGACTATACAAGATACGACAGAAAAAACATGGAATGATCGACACTATGGATTGTTGGATTTTATTCTATTCTTCCCGAAGATATAATATCGCAGTTTATAGCGGGATAACGTCACTCGATTATTGTATATTCATTTGTCTCTCCAATAGCGGATAGAAAGCTTATTGACTATGAATGGTTGTATTTTGGATGCACCTTGAGAATATTCTTTCAGAGGATGTGTGTTAAGGCTGGGTGATATTATATAATGTAAAATAAATCAAGACATCAAGGTGCAGCAGTATTTAGATCAAGGGCGGGCTACATGCAAGCCAAATATGGAGCTGCTCAGTACAGGTATCTCCTTATTGTATTGACAGCAGTAGTATTAGGACCGTAATTGATAATGTATCATTTTCACCATCTCTACAGAATGCTAACTTAAAGTTCTATCAACTGCAAGACATAAACTTCACATTTTAAGAACTGGGTATTCTATAAACTTTTTTTTTTCGCTGTTTAGGCCTACGAAATGTTATTTTAAGTAGTATTTTATTTAACAACGCTATTCAACAATCCGCCCTGGGGTCGACTCAGCCTCTAACGGAAATGAGTACCAGACGCTTGCTCTGGGGTAAAGGCGGCCGTCACGCAGGGCTGACAACCCGGCTGACATAAAGTGCCGATTGTCTAGAAAAAGTGGGAGCCTTAACCTCCTACTACCCCAAGGACCTCCGGGTCTGTTGTGGGATCACTTTACTTTACTTTACTTTACTTTATTCAACAATCCAGGTCATTAGCGTTGCAATTCAAATTTGGACGTGAAAGTTGGGACAATTTTTAATCAGAGATATCTTATTTCAGGCTAACGTTAAATATGCGGCAGGAAACCCGCGTCTTTATTTCCTTTCGCAAAGAAATCATAAAACTTAATGTTTAAGTAAAATTGGAAATCAGGTTAAGACTTAGTTTTATGAGAATGAAACTACGAGTTATTTTTTAATTGTTAGAAGGAAATATTTCGGATATTTACATATTCATAAATATCAGTTTCAGTATATAGGGGTTAAGTTCTTTGCCTCTGGTCCCGAGGTTCGCGGGTTCAAATTCGGACGGAGTTGGATTTTTTTAGGATAGAGTAATTTAAGTGACAAGACCTCCGGGAGAGTCTTTAGGCCATGTGTCCCGAATCTGAATATTTTCTGGCTTATAGATGAACCTGAAGCCTAAATTTATATGACCTTTCCCATCGACGTAATTCTTTAGTTGTCTATTAGATGTATCTCAAACGACGAGCTAATAACTTGTCACTCTCAAAAATCAGTAGGGAAATAAGCTTAATTAAATTAGCTTGCTTAAGTAACTACCACGATAGCACCCTTGTCAAACGTATGTGTGTGTGTGTGTGTATATATATATATATATATATATATATATATATATATATATATAGGCCCTATATGTACATAATATTCTTTCTTAAGTCATCAAACCAAAAATTCCACGTCCCTCTCATTAGCCGAGTGGTCTAAGGTATCATGCCTTGGAATAAAACTATGGGACATGCGCTGGTTTAGGTCCCTGAAGGGGGAAAAAACCATATAATATCGACCAGTGTGGATTTGGATAGCTACATTAAGCAGCGGGTCCAGGTTTACAAAATCAGCTATGACGATATCACAAATAACGTAAATGATGATCTCCCTTGCCATACATTCATTGGAACAACAAGAATTGTGCAGAACTTAGTTTTCGTATGCTTACTTCACAGAGAGCTATGAGAAACTGCATTTAATTTTGTTGACTTCGGAATTTGAACTCGTCACCTTCTGGATATAACAGATGCTTCTCTCCGAGTTCTCTTTTGATACCGTTGTTATTGTATTTTTCGAAAGTGGGGACGTATAAATAGCTACCATGTTGCTCTCTTTTGCCGTTGGCTGAACATAATAAATTCTTGGATTTGTGCTGTAATATATTACAAGCTTTAAAATTTGCCCATAAGTTAAAAATTATGTGTGGTAGGGTCCAAGATCTGTTAACTGCGTGCCATTACGTCTACCGAGAAACAGTTGCCTATAATGGGCCTTGCAGTACTATTGGATCTCATGTATTTTGATTTATTCAAACGTTTTTGTAAGTTTAGGGTAATTGTTAACGGATTAGAATTGTCTGGGTTAAAGCAGGAAATTCGTGTTACTATTCTGTCCAATGATATTTTCTTCTCGATTTTTTGTGATAAAACCAATGATTAACCTGTATTTAACGATAATCTTTCCTATGGTATTCTAAAGGTGTAAAATATAGTTTTCTACATTAACGGAATAATACAAGCTAAAAGAATTCGAAAGTAGAATCCTATACCGAATATTTGATGTCATAAGAGATAAGAATGAAGATTGGAGAAAGCTTTGTAATGAGGAATTTCATAAATCATAACGTTATGCTAAAGTTGTTAGAATTATTATTAAATGTAGGGGATTGAAGTGGGCAGATCATATTGCTCGAAAGCGCGAGAGTAGAAATGCTTTCATTTTTTTATTAGGAATTTCTTGTGAAAAAGATAATTAGGAAGGCTTAGCCTGTAGTATTCAGTATGAATATCATGGAATTAGAATTTAATATATCAACTGGATTCTACTAACTAAGGATAGGTACTAGTAGCCTAGATGGCTTTAGTGAATGTATCTTTAATCCCATAGATTCACGTGTGAATATTGTGATTTCTCTTATGTTGTGTTGTCTCGGAGGAGGTCCTGACATTGAGCTGAGGTCCTGCTTGTCCTTGTGTGGTCAAAAAAAAATGTGTGAGATCGATAATTTGAAATCCCTCTCCCGATAGATCGTGTCGCTGTAAAGACCATGTGGAAATGTGGTCTAAATTGTAGCTATCTATAAGGTATGAGGTTAAAATAAGTTAATGGAATGGAATGAAAAGTTTAACAGTAAGTAGTTGCTGCTAAAGCATGCGTTAATATTTTGAATATTATAATCCTAGACATGAATGAATGAGTAAGTAATCCTAGACATTGTAGTAAAGCCATGGGGGACAAGTTTAATCTTGTGTATGACATGCCGGAGTGATAGGGTATTCATAGAAATTGTAATAGAATTATTACAAACTGTGCTGAAGAAAGTTTTGGACAAGTTTCTGGGTTTGTGGGACATAATGGACACAATAAACTGACCCTTCGAACCAGAATACTGGTACAGGTTTCATAAACAATTTTAACTTTCCTTATCTACAGGATTTTGTACATACTGCCATGTTTTGTGATATGTTATCACATCGATAGGCCAAATTGGACTTTTGGAATCTATACCGGTATTTATAAATGCAAACTAACAAGAACGTATCTCAAATGTTTGTTATGATTTATGTGGATTCTGTTCCTAATATATTATCATTCATTATTTTCCTCTCCAATTGTGGTTCTTCATTGCAAACAATTCTTATCTGCTTACGCTCAATTTTTCTTTTTGTTGTCTATCTTGCATCATCATCTCTCCGGGCACTTATTCAATCCGCAATTCCTTCAAATAAAAAGTTCAATACAGTTTTATTTTCTTAGCATCATGCAATCAGTATATTTTCTTCTTATTTATCATATCCAACGTCATTCTTCTACCATTGCTCAGCTAGGAATTTTTTAAAGTAAAATATTTGAGAAAAATATTAAGGGACCCATTCAGGAAAGAAAAAAAAAACTCCTGGCGCGACAGGCCTACAAGGCCCTTAGCCTACCAACCGTCTGCTGGCCTCACATCCACATGTGTCAATCACAGAGGTAGATGATAATCAGCCAGTGTAGGGGTGACATGTGGTCAGCATGTCGAGTCCCCCAGCCGTTATAGCTGGTTTTCTCAACCTGGAGCCGCTACTTATTGTAGCTACCCAAATGCATCACGATGCTGGGTGGGCACCGGTCCCATACTGGCCGAAATACCATGAGAAAATGTCTTCCCCCATGGAGACTCGAACCAGCGCAAGTCCCGTAGCTCTGCGCCAAGGCTTCCTGCCTTAACCACATTCAGGAAAGAGGAGAATAGCAAATACGATATAACGAGGAATTGTATCACTTGTATAAACCACTAGACATTGTTGCAGATTTTTTTGTCAATGCCCCAGGTTGTCATTTCGACATTTTTGGTGTTCTTTCCTGGCAATTGTGTAATTGTAACCCTTGGAGGCGGGGTTACGTTGCCCCGATGATATGATGGATAATAAATGATAATGAAGCGCCAGGAGAGTTCTTAACCTAAACTTAACCTAAATTCCAGACCATGGGCAACCACAGGAATATTTCCCTTTAAGGAAAAAATCCTATAGTTTGACCGGGAATCGAACCCGGGACCTCATGAACAGTAGTCAGAAACTCTGACCACTAGCCCATGAGGCTTGATACAGCTAGTGAGACTGTTAAAAATAATGATGGATCATCCAGATAGAAGAAGAAATGTGGGAAGATCTAAAGCTAGGTGGATGGATGGGGTTTTGGAAGATAAGATGTCCAAAGACTTAAAATTCGAAATTGGACAGTCGCCAGGAATAGAGGTCTGGAGGAAAGTTCTTAGGGAGGCTGTGACTCGATCCGAGTTGTTACGCTAAACACGATGACGATCGTCATTCTTCTTTCAATTACTGTTCTTAGTACAGCTAACACGGTGGCAAAGTGGTTCCACTTCAAGTCGTCAGACCTTTATGGTACTAGGGGGTTAAGGCTCTCACATTTCTGTAGATTCGACACGAGGTGACAGCCCTGTTCTGCCACCTTTACCCCCAGAACACTCATTTGATACTCATTTTGAAGTCTGAGTCTGAGTTGAACCCACGTCTATGGTGTCGCCAGAAGGTTTAGGCCAATTTCAATATGCATATTCTTAATGGAAATCGAACCCACTATTTTGCGGCTTAGCATATTGCCTTAAACCAATTAAGCTACGACATGCCATCTCTTACTTCAACCAGCCTTTTTCTTCTGTATGTCCATTTCACTCTTTTAACTCTTCTCCATATACATATTTCTAAAGCTTCTCTTCTATTCGTATCCGTTTTATACATTGTCACAGAACAAAATACTTCACCAGCCTATTCTTTATTTTTTTTTACCAGAGGTTTGCGGATCATTTCTCTCTTTCCTCTCAAAAGTTTTTTTTTAACCATTGCCGTCTTCTGATTTCCTGCAAGCAGTTCATGTTACTACATAAAGCGTTCCAAGCTACTTGAAATTATCTACTTGTTCTACAGTTTCGTTCTGAAATTCCCCATTTATATTATTCGGTTTTCTTCTGATACATTAAGGTCAGCGAATGGTGAAAATTTTGAAAAGTCGGAAAAAAAAACATTTTTTTTTTCGTTTTTATGCTTTTTAATAACTACAATTCTTTAGGATAATTTTCATGTAATTTGTTTTTATTGTAGGAGGAAAATTAAGTCCGTGACGTAAGAGTTTAAATACCCTTGCACATGTGGTCAGCATTAGTACTTATACTTTAATGTGTCTTATTTTTTCCGTTTCCATTTTTCTGACATTTTCCAAAACTTAAAATACTCCTTACGATGCAATTTTTATGCTATCAAAATTAAATTTTATGGTTAGACTCCCTAATATATGCTAATTCAAATTTGCTGTGCAGTTACTGGTCTAAGACACATGTGTTCTTTTAAATTGAGATGGAAATGCACGAGTGGATTAAAAAAAAATATTTTTTTTGATAAAAAATAAGCAGTATCCTCCCTTTATGATTTGTTTTTTTGCATAGCAAATGTGTTTAGTGGGATCATAAAGGCTCTGAATCTCAAATTTCATGAGAGAATATTTAAAAATATATCGTAAGGAGCATTTTTAGAATATATAAAAACATAGAGATAAAAAATCATAATTCTCAAACTAGTGTACTTATATGTACCAAACTTCACAGAAAAACTTCTATATACACATAATGTATGTGATAAAATTTTCAAAACAGATGAAAAAAAAATGAAGTTCACCAGTCGGTCCCCTTAAATACTTTATGCCTTCTTTACATTAACTTCTTCCCACATTTATGTATCTATTTCAGGGATTCTTTCCTGCTCATTGTTTTCGTTATCTTATTCTTTCCAAGTTTTTCTAGGTCTTCCTTTTACTCGTCTTCCCAATGTTAGTTACCTTTGTGAATTTAGGTCATCTTTAAACTCACATTCTTATTAGATGTCCTAAACATCTGAAATTCTTGCTTTGAATCCTTGTTAATATATTTACTTTTCAATCCATTTTATCCACCATTTCTAAATTTCTTATAAGGTAGAGTCTGTAAATTCTAGCACTTCGTCTCACATAACTCACTTCCACTGCCATGTTTCACAACTTACAACTCAAAACTAGCTTCATCTTGATATTGTATCACGTGCTTCCCATATGCGTTACGACTATAATTCTATAATCTAGTTTCATCGTTTTATATTGTCCATTATCTTCTGGTTTCAAACCCATATCATCTGCAAATCATCTTCGTATCTCCATTCTTCCCTTATTCTAGAAGCAATTCTTTACTAATTGTTTTTTTAAGTTAATGAAAATTTTGAAAATTAGTTTAATCTTAAAACATAGCTTGTTTTATATTATATAGGGCCTATTGACTTTTTTAATTGCATTCTAAATAAAACATTGGTCAATTGTAAATATTTATTTTAAGAGTTCTTTTTGTGAGACAAATTTAAACAAACTGCACGTTTTCACTTTTTGTTCTATTTTGTTCTATTTTGTTCTCAAATGTATGTTATTATTTACTAATGCAAATGCTATAAATTTATATAGATGATTGTTTTAACTTTCTGTTAATGTGAAAATTATCAGAATTTCCCGAAACCTTTCTTTCAGAAATACTTGTAAATTTGAAGAAAGAAAAAAATATTGTATTAGAGATGAACAGACAGGCGAATGGAGAAGACTTACATAAGTGATCTACTTGATCTTTATAGGAAATCAGATATAATAAGAGCAGTTAAGTCTCATAGATTTCGATGAGCAGGACATGTGGCACGAATGGGGAATGAAAGGGGAGCATGGAAGCTTCTTGTAGGAAAACTAAAGGGAAAACGCCCAGTTGATAGGCCAAGAATGAGGTGGGAGATTAAAATTAACCATTATTTGAAGGAAGTAGATTATACAGGGAATGATTGGAAAACATTAGCTCAGGATAGGGATGTGTAGAGAGTTCATGGCCGCGTGTCCATGAACCTACAGGTTGAGATAGTACCAGTGAGCTTAGTTCATTAGCGTTACTTACATGTAATTCTCCACCGCTGTGGTCTCAAGGTAGTGTGTTGCATTGTCACGCAGCTGGCCCGGGTTCGATCCCCGGTTTGGACAAGTTTCCTGGGTGAGGTTTTTTCGGGTTTTTTCCTCACCTGTAAGATAAATGTCAGGAAAGTTTTAGGCACAAAGGGTCCCCGAACACCATATGGCCATCATTATCATCAATATCATATTCGCCTAATTAGCTTAAGTTTAGTTTCAGGCCTCTCCTGACGCATCATTACCATCATCATCAACTCTCACATCATTGAGGCAGCGTAACCCCGCCTTCCAGGCGCTCGAACCTCAAAAAAAGGGTTACAGGTACGCCATGCTAAGAGAGAACACCAGAAATGTCGAAATGACAACCTGGGGTATTTGGGGGGGGGAAAGTCGTGTAATTAAACAATATTACATGTTTTTAAGTGTCTTCTTTCATTGCTAAACAAATCAAGTAATTGACTAAATATCAAATTACTGTATTACAAGTTTTACGTAAATTTATTTATATTTACTTACAAAGGATCTATTGTCGTTCTCATAGAGAAAACTATCTCCAACCTTTCTTGAAGGGTTCGTTTATAATGATCCTATGAACCAAACATTGGCTACGAGCTCCAACTGATAGGTTTTGAGATTATGATAGAATAAATATATTCTAACATGACAACTAGGCAGTATCACTTGATTTAATCTTAGTCATTGTTTGTTACCTTCCACACTTATTCCTAAGCCCGGCGTTTAAATTTCACTGCTATTTTTTCTCCTTCGAGGAATTGGAATATGAATTTCGGTCACTTAAGTTAAAACTCATAACTTTTTTGTTTCTTGCCTCAAAACAGTACATAGATGCTGTCATAAAAGTCCATGACACGTTTCGATAAGTATCACTTGATTTAATCTTAGTCATTGTCTGTTACCTTCCACACTTATTCCTAAGCCCGGCGTTTAAATTTCACTGCTTTTTTTTCTCCTTCGAGGAATTGGAATATGAATTTCGGTCACTTAAGTTAAAACTCATAACTTTTTTGTTTCTTGCCTCAAAACAGTACATAGATGCTGTCATAAAAGTCCATGGCAGGTTTCGATAAGAAAATGTTGATAGTTTCTTTATTAACTTTATATTGCTATTAGTAACTGATAATATGAACTTATGTTTTCCTATGTTGTTGTCTAATGTGCTGCATCTAACATTTAGCAGTCTTGCTATCCAATATTTTGAGATCTTTGAATCTTCATGTTTGATAGCGATGCAGTTGTTCATATAGTCGCCCATTTCATCATCTGCATGATTACATAAAATGCATTTCGGTGAAGACAGAACGTTGTGTTGTGAAGGTGTTTTGCTAGACAGTCTTCTAATATGTGCTACTTCTGTTTTCCTTGGTATTGTCTGTCCAACGGATCTGTGCCCCCGTAAGATATGCGAACTAAAGCCTACTAACCTTTTCTTCCTCAGCAAATCATTTCCCTCCCTGCATTCCTATCTCTCTCTTGCACTTGCACTCCAGTGTTATCAACTCAACTCCAACCTTGCATTATTTAATATTCAAGGACCATGACACTGGGGAAGTTTGACAACATCCCTACTCGGTGAGTTACCGTGGCTGTCGTTTGACGTAGTGGGAGGGGAGTGCGGTGAAATGGTGTGAATATAGACGTGTACTTTTCTAAGAACGATGTCAGCTCTGTAGGGGCACAGATCCGTTGGTCCGAGTAGTTAGTTGTTTTTTTCATTCCCATTTTTTTATATATTTATTTATTTTGTTTCTGGCTACTAATTTTGGATTATGTATGCCCATGTAACTTGTATTGGTCACTCTTGCAAGTTTCTCATGCTTTATTTATAATGTTTGTGGAAGTTGTGAATGTTACTGTACATGCTATTGCAATGCTTAATTTCTCGGCTATTTTATTAGATCGTTAAATGCTGAAATTTGACATAGTGTGAAATAAAACTATACAGTAGAAGCTTGATGTTATAAATGTGCCGTTTTTTAAATATAGAACTGAAGTTATACTCAAAGAAATGTATTGTCGTAATTGTTTACTTAATTATCACGTAACATCGATAACATTAGAAACTTGTTTGTTAAAATGAAGTCATGTTCCATTCCAAGGAACGCACATCACGTACTTCCTGGATATCAACTTCCAACATTCAAGGGTATCTGTCAGCTGCGAAGAAAATTCAATTAATACTGCACCTTAGTATAATGATGTATAGGCTATGACGTTTAATTAATTAGAATATGTACACCACAATGGATGTGATTATATATTGTGTTTATGCGAGGGCGGGTTTGGCGCGATAACTATTGTACTGGGCGGGCGTCCAGTTGGGGGGGGGGAAAGAAAAAACCGCCGAGAGTTGGCTAAATTTACAACAGAAACTTCACGGCTATTTTACCGATGAATACGCGTTTGCGTATTCCATAAGTGGACTGAACTGCATATCTATGTCATATGAAAGCTAACTAGGAACTGAAGAAGAGTTCAGCGTGCGAGTTGTTTGCTGCGCGGGGAAATGCAGTCTCTTCGTGGAGATCCGATTTTCATGTCTCCCGTCCAGTCTTCGCAGAAACAGCATGCATTTTTCTGATTATAAATTTGTAATTTAATTATTTTGGTTAGAGATTCAATTTTTCGATCAATTTATTTTGCTACAAATATAGTATATATATATGGTATGATAAGAAAAATAAATGCCTGGATGGGATTCGAATATATATAAGTAAAGTGATCCCACAACAGGCCTCAGGAGGCCCTTGGGGTAGTAGGAGGTTAAGGCTCCCACTTCTTCTAGACAATCGGCACTTTATGTCAGCCGGGTTGTCAGCCCTGCATGACGGCCGCCTTTACCCCCAGAACAAGCGTCTGGTACTCATTTCCGTTAGAGGCTGATTCGACCCCAGGGCCATAGTGCCGCCAGAGGGTTTGGGTCAGTTTAAAAATCCTGACCCCAACGGGACTTGAACCCTCGACCCTCCGGCTTGTAGCTCAGTGCCTTAACCACTACGCTACGGCGTGCCCCTATATATATATATATATATATATATATATATATATATCCTTACTACATCTCCAGATATCAGCTAAACTGGAAGGAACATGTCTCAAGAATGGCTAGATCCAGGATCCCCAAGGCAATAATGAACTACTGTCCAAATGGGAAACGGTTACTTGGTTGACCTATGAAAAGATGGCACGAAAACCGCTTTCTCAGGCAGTAACAGTTCTTATAGGACTAATACCTGGCAGGATGATGATATATCCTTAAAGTTAGTGATGAAAGCAGCTCGAAGTAGGGAGTAAAAAGTTTGGAAGGTAAAATTAAATGTCCAATTAAAGTTATAGTTATTATTTTTTTGCAATAATGCAAATATGATAGATATAACGACCAAAATTGTGATAATTTAATTTCAAGCCTAATTAAGGAAACATGAATAAATCAATAACCTCTTCGAAATTGAGCATTATCAGCAGAATCTTTCTTTCATCCATCTAATTTCAGTGCTGTAGTAGTTTACAAAAAGGACGAAAAGTATAGCATTACAGAGGGGGGGGGGGAGGATGGAACTTCGCCTACATATAATGTACCATGAAAACTTGATTAAGTAATTTTACAAGTGAACAAGCAAATATAATCAATTGAAATTAAATGGACATTAATAATTAGTTCATATCAGTACTTGTTTCATTATAGGGCTAATAAAAATAAATTATTTCACGTTATCTTTACATTGACCTTCATTGGCTGTAAACTGTCATTGTGTAATTAATTTTTCTTAATGTTAATGTATGATTGTTAAATTAATTATATTTGAAAGATTAATTATTAGACACTGAATAATGAAAAGAGCAATTAGGAAGGCCCGCATTCAAACTAAAGGAACAATATTTAATAAATATAGCCAGATTCTATCCAGATGATCTTGTCATTTTGGGTAGAAGACAAAAAGGTTGTTAAAAAATATTTAGTGCTCTATTGGAAGAAACTAGCAAACTGGGATTATAAATTAATGAGAAAAAATTACCATATATGGTTATGTCAGGGAATTCCAATCTACAAAATAAGATAAAATAGATAAATACAATTTTGAAAATAATAAATTAAAATATTTAGGAGCGTCTTTGATAAGTAATAATGAAATTTATAGTGAAGTATATCAAATGCAATACATAAAACAGCAAATGAGATATTAGGAAAGAACAATAGAATAAGAAATAGGAAGGGCTTGAGAATTTGGAATGCGAATATACAAAATGCAGTGAATGAAAAACAAAAAGCATATCATACATACTTACGACTGAAAACAGAAGAATCTTACGAAGAATATAAAATGAAAAGGAGAATTGCTAAACGCATTATAAGAAAAACCCATCAGGAGTCATGGGATAAATTTATAAGCTCAGTAGAACATATGTATGGAAGACAAGAAATTGGTTACAAATTAGTCATCATCATCATCATAGTACATTCACGAATTTAGGCCATTTGTTGACCTGTTTCGGCCTCAAGAGAAACACCATCCAGAAGTCTTTTGAGTGGACGTCCTGGTCTTCTTCTTCCTGCAGGTTGATATCATTGTGCCGTTTTTTAACCATATTTCTTTGCTGTGGGTCGTCATATTTCAATTCCTTCTGGCTTTTTTCGTGTTGAGACTTGAAAGTAGTTTTGAAGTTCCTTAGGACAGGTTACTGGCCCGACGCTAAGTAGTCCAGTGGTAGGGCTGCTACCTTTTAGTCTCTGGACAGACATTAGGATACCGCATTTACTCAGTACCTGATGGAATGGTTATACCGCCGTGACTCGGTCCTCAGAGCCTCGTTTGTGAAAACAGGTTGTACCACGAGAAGGTGAGGATGAGAATTGGGTAGGAGAGGTTATACACACGTCACTACCCCTTACAATCCCCCTTACAAATTAGTGAAACATCTAAATCAGACTGAGAAAGATTCTGCCAGATTGAATATAATTTTAGAACAAGAATGGATACAACATTATGAAAAACTTTGGAAAAAGGAGGAAATTGAAGGAAAAGAGAACAACGAGAAAGAAATAAAAGTGGAAAATATTGATGTAATAGACATAAATGAATTAGAAATGGCTCTGAAAACCACTAAGAATAGGAAAGCAACAGGATTAGATAATATAAATATGGAGTTAGTCAAATATAGTGGAATATTGTGTAAACTACGAATACTTCATCTAATTAATATATGATGGCAGACCTATGGGATTCCAACCACTTGGAAAACAGCAATTGTGAAGAATATATTCAAAAGAGGAGACCGGAGAAATTGCGAGAATTACAGAGGGATTAGCTTAATGAATACTGGCTACAAGATATATACGAAAATAATAAATAATAGATTGAGAAACATAACAGAAGTAATAATAAATTAAAATCAAAGTGGATTCAGAAAGGGAAGGTGTCTTTACACTGAAACAACTTATAGAAAAGAGAAGAGAACATAACTTAGAAACTCACATAGGATTTATAGATTTGGATAAGGCCTTCGATCGAGTAAACAGACAGAAATTATGGGAAATATTACGAATGAAAGGATACCCGCTGTGCCTTGTTGAAACAATAAAGAAATTATATGAAGACACAAATATAATTATAGATACCGGATTCAAAAGAACAGATACAATCAAAACAAATACTGGATTACGACAAGGATGTAGTTTATCACCCACTTTGTTTAATATATATATATATATATATATATATATATATATATATATATAGACGATATTTTAAATAAATGGAAAGTTTTAGTGAATCCAGGAATAAGAATGGATAATAAAGTGTGCATAAATAATCTTCTATTTGCTGACGATGTAATCATAATACAGAAAAATGAAGATGACTTACAGAAATCAATGCATGCATTAAATGAAATATGTAAATTATATGATCTAAAGATTTCTGTAAGGAAAACGAATACCATGGCTTTCAGAGGAAGATATCCAGTGAGATCCAAAATTATTTTAGAAAATCAAAGTATAGAACAGGTGTCTAGTTTCAAATATTTGGGCTGTGATGTTGTCTACAATGTGGAAAGAGATATTGACTCCAAAATAAATAATTTCAGACGGTGTGTGGAACAATACAGAGAACATTCAAAAATAAAATTAGAAAAGAAACCAAGATAAAAATGTATAATGTTATGGCGGTTCCTACAATATTGTATGGATGTGAAACTTGGGCTCCAGTGAAAAAACAGAAGGATAGAATACAGACGGCGGAGATGAGGTTCCTAAGACAAGTAAAAGGATGCACAAGACTTAATAGAATAAGAAATGAGGATATAAGAGAAGAATTGAAAGTACAGCCTTTATTGGATAAAGTCACGAATTACAGACAGAAATGGGTTGATCAGGTGGATGGAATGAGTAAGGAGAGATATCCGTTGTTAGCAAGAAATTATCAAGCACGAGAAAGACGTGATGTTGTAAGACCTAGAAGACGTTGGGCTGATGCATTATGAAGTCGGAACGGGCAATTGCCTAATCCCTGGAGTGATGATGATGATGATGCTAGTGAAGTAGAAACCAGAATTTGGAGCAGGAAATTGAGTATATTTTCCCACCTACCCTTATTGAGGAGCCAGATGGTATGTAGGAATACTAAATTAAGAAGATATAAATATCTTACAAGACCCTTAGTAACCTATGAAACTGAAACCTGGTGCCCATATGCAGATATTAGTAAAAGGCTGACACTTTTTGAACACAAAATCCCGAGAAAGATACCGGGACCAGTTATAGTTAATAATAAATGGCAGAATAAGATCTAACAATGAACTCAACTGTATATGGGTCTGAATATAGTCTCATTTATAAAAATTATGAGGCTAAATTGGATAAGGCAAGTAAATAGAATCTTATACCGAGTTTTCGTTAATCAACCACAAGGAAAAAGACAAAGAGGAAAATCTAAAACCAGATGGTCGCGGGTTCAAACCCGGCCGGGGTCGATGGATTTTTTAGGATGGAAAAATCCAAGAAGCAAGTCCTCCGGGAGGGACTTTAAGCCGTGGGTTCCGAGTCTGAAGATTTTCAGACTCGTAAAAGATCCTTAAGCCTGAATGAAAAGGCCTCTAAGCAAAATTTATCGAATTTTCCCGTCCTAGTACTACCTTGGTTTCCTAGATGTCAGTATGAGGCGGAACGCTGACTACGGATCACTCAAAATGACATCTATACGAAAACAATTGTAACTAAATTAGTATGGTTCAATTTCTTCCCTGTATGGGGAGAGCGCCTAAATCTCTGTAAAGGGAAAACATGGGCTTACAATACAAAATACAATCACAAGTTGTAATATAAGATCTAAGTACAGAGATGACTGGAGGAGATCAGTGATGGAGGTGAAAATCCGCATGGGCTACAGTGCCACTTAAGAAGAAGAAATAAGAAGAATAAGATAATGGACAGGGGATAAACATGCGTTGTTTAATTCTATAGATTGTGTAAAGAACCGGATATGTATAGATTTATTAAATAATCATAAATTAAGATAGGTCAAAATATTTAATTCTATCGTATTATTATTACATTTTTAGTCATAACTCATGTCTAAGAATAAAAGAGAAACATTTGATAAGAAGATTGTGGTAAAAATTGAGGAATAAAATAAGGTATTGTCCAAGACTAAGGAGGGAGGAAAGAATGAAAATACAATTGAAATATCTATCCATCTATCTATATACCCCGTACTTCCACACGTAGGAAGTAGGATGCTCCCTGGAGTGTTTTTAACCAAGCTAATTTATTTACTCCCAGATGTCAAGGAGTGATATGCGGTCGTCATATCGCCTCACCGAGGCACCTAGTTGGTAACTAAGATTGGTGGGTAACGATTGGTAAATTTTGCAAAGAGGCCTCTTTATTCAGACTTGCTGTTGTTTAACGATCCTGAAATTCTTCACTGGGACCTACGGGTTATCGTCCCTCGCCAGGAATTATCCCTTTAATTTTTCCAACCTTAAAAATCCATCATCCCCAGCCGGGTTTGAATCCACATCCCTCTGGAACGAGAGGTAAGGAATATAACCGCTAGCCTATCGCGGCCGATATTGAAATACCCTAGTGAAATTAATTAGACTATTTAAATCATGCCACAAATGCTAGTCAATGACCAATCACGTTTCAATGAATGTTGTTTTACAACCAATGACAGTCG
Source organism: Diploptera punctata (assembly GCA_030220185.1). Classification (NCBI taxonomy): domain Eukaryota; kingdom Metazoa; phylum Arthropoda; class Insecta; order Blattodea; family Blaberidae; genus Diploptera; species Diploptera punctata. Next base: position 30,896 of record JASPKZ010007878.1, read on the forward strand.
TGTTTCGCCTCGCTCTTTATCGATTTCTCTTTATCAGCTCCTGCTTTTGTGATAAAGAAGGCTCCTCTTTTTAATGTTCTGAACAGGTCAAAGCATTATTTTTCTCCAACAAATACATTGAATATAGCAAATAATGATAAGATTCCTTGATTGTACTGGGTTGTGTACTAAAAAAATAAATGAATAACCCGTAATGTTGATTATGATATATATAGTTTGATGTGTTTAATTATTTATCCACTTATGGGTGCACTCTTACAATATTGCGATCTTATTTGGCAATAAATAATATGATCAAGCAGCAGTGAATGAACATAACCTCACATTTCTGATTTGTTTTCAAACATCGCCGTTTACATTAAATATATAAATATTTTAAAATAACTATAGTTAAACGATGATTTATGAGTAAACAGCTTAATTTTATTCGTTAAATAGTCCTAACAAATGCCACTCTTGATTTCAAAATTCTCTAGATAAATTGGAAATCACTCGTGGCATTAATTACAAAAAAATAAACGTTATCTCAGTCAAAACATAAATTTATTATGTCGACGTTTCAATCTCCTGTTGTGAGATTATTTTCAAGACATGGTTGTGTATAAATTTATTGTACATAGTTACCATCTCCAAGACAATTAATTTTTTTATGTTAATATATGTATACAAATTTAAATGTATAAATTTAAAATTTCAATTTATAATTTAAAATATTTTAGCAAGGAATCATATGTTCCACACCATTCATTTAAATCTTTTTGTTTATTTAATGCTTTACTTTGTTCTTTTTTTATATAGGCCGTCATTCCATTTCATTTTATGATTTTGATTAATTATGTGTTCACTGATTACTGAAAGTTCTGCACCTGGTGTACTGATATTCTTTTTATGTTCGTCGATTCTTTTTCTTATAAATCTTTTTGTTTGGCCTACATAAGACTTTTCACAATCACCACATTGGATTTTGTATACAACATCTGTCAATAAATTTATGTTTTGACTGAGATAACGTTTATTTTTTTTGTAATTATAATATTAATTACTATCAGTGAATAATAATTTTAAAAAAAAGTACTTATGGAAAATAGCTGGCAGAAAACAGATAAGAATAGATAATGTTTCTGAGAAATGCCCAAGACTCGCTCGAGATTCTGGGATCAGGGACGATGATGGTGATGATGATTTTTTAGATGTGTGGTTATAAATTTTAACGATTACACTGATTTATTTTCTTGGTACAAACAGCAGAGACAGCATGGTAAAATTTAATCACTCACCTCATATTTGTCTTATTTTAATTTAAACTAGTTTTGGAACTTTACATTTCAGTTCCATCGTCAGTATTTCCGCGACCGTTGTTCTGTCGTCTTGAAGAGCGAAAGACGGCTCTTCAAATGAATATACCTCATAAGTTGAATTCCTAAAATAAGTAAGCAGAAACAGTGTTTAATTGTTAGTTTTTGTTCATGTTTTAATAATAAAACTTTTTTTCTCACAAATTTGTAATACTCATAGATATCTTCCCATTAGAAAGTGCTTCAAACACGTACAAAATGGCGGCATTGTTGATTTGTGGCGCAAATTAAATCAGGGAATGACGCACGTTTATTTCCTTCTTGTAAAAACAAGTAGTATTTGTTAAACAGCAACGAAAATATAAACGTGTGTAGGAAGTAACCGAACTTTCAAGTTCACTCTTATTTGCCCCCAAAAATAAACAACATTGCGATTTCAGGAAGTGATCTAAACTGGAATTATAAATATTTTTGTTAAAGTCAGATTTTAATTTCGTCTATGTTACTCGTATCAGATAATTCTCATAAAACTTTGTACTGATCATTCAGTTACATTTTTCCTCATTTAAATCCTCGTCGTACACAATTTTTATTTTAGAATATCACAGTTTACTTTTTCTTTCTGAAGCGCTTTTATTCATCATTATCAATATAAAAAATCAGCTTTACTGCGCAGAAAAAAAATACTTTGACTTCCACTTCGTGAGTGGTGAATATTTATCGATAATTTGGAAATCACTCGTTGGATTACTTATGATAATTTATCTCCCTCTTTTTAATGTTATTCGCCCATCTCATTCTTCCCTGATTGTTAATTGCTGAATTATAGCTAGTTAGTGAAGTATGCAGACTAATTATTTTGGGCGAGCTCACATAGAGGTAGTACCTGACTCGTCTCCTGACAACGCCGCTGACGTCAACTCTCATTCTCGCAAGTATTATATGAGCCCTTAAGTATTAAAATGGACCATGTTCATTGTCAGATTTCGAGAAAACTGAAACTTTCTTCTAAATACTGTAGTGATCAAATCTGGGCAATAAAGTAACGTCGAAATTTTGTTCAGAGGCCTCTTTTTTTATTTCTGGAACCCATGACTTTACTTTCTTTTCGAAGGATATATACTGAGGATCTTTACGCCTTTAAATATTCATCAACCCTGCCCTAGCCTGAAGAGTTAATCCTCCACCAGTGTTGGCGATATAGATAGTGTTTCAACTGTAGCTAACATAATTTGTCGTTAGGAATGTAAACCGCTTTTAAACGACTAGAAAACTTGGAATAATATAATCAGTGTTTTATAAAAAGTCAATTTCCCCTCCCAAATGATTAAATTTGTAAATTATCGTGAATTGTGTATAAATTGTGATTCAATAAATTCTACTTGACTTTTAAATTAATGCTTCTAAAGGGGATGAAAGATCACCAATGTAATAGTGTGAAATGTATTGATGGGAATTGAACAGTAGACTTATTTCGTATAACTTATCAGTACTTTCGGCTGAACAATATCCAAAAATGAAAAAAAATATTTGACCAAAAAGTTCAGTAACCCATAATCATGCATATTTATTACTGACTAGCTAATACCCGGCGTGCGCTGCAACGCCTAAATAAATGAAAATTAATGATTTTATGTTTAGTTGAATAAGTGAAAGGAAAAATAATTATAAATTTAATTTATTTTAATACCCCGTGCTGATTACTCGGCGTTGCCCGGGAATCTACTCATCCCGATCTTCTTGGCATAAATGAGCTGAAAGACAAAAATTAATGTACTTCTTATGATTAGCTAGTTGAATAAGCAAAATGAAAAATAATTATAAATGTATATCGTAATTATTTTAAGATTCCCCGTGCCGATTACCAGGTGTTACTCGGGAATCTACTATCTTCTTGGCATAAACGAGCTAAAAGACAAAATTCGTTATTGTGAGTTATCCGTAAAAGAATACCTGCCATGTGCTGCTATGCTTTCACAGGAATCTACATACTTGTCTCGATCTTCTTGGCATCAATGAAAGAAAAAACGGCTATTGTGAGTTATCCATAAGAGATAAACATATGCTGTCGCGGACTTTTTTGTAGAGCGTTTTGAGATATTCAGTTCTGTGTACAATCATTTTGTTTATTTGTTATGTAATCCATTTAAGCGTCCAAAAAACTACTTTTTTCACGTTTTCCACTACAAAGGACGATTTTTAAGGGTGTAGGAGTTGAGTAACACAACTCTCTTATAGCCTATGTTCATCCCGGGAATATCCTGAACATTTTGCAAAAAGCTCCATCACAATCGGATCAACGGTGTGGCCGTGCATAAAGTACAAACAAACGAACATTTTTATATATTAGATTAAATTCTATTTAAATATTTTTATCGCTTCGTATAGTCGTAGGCATTATTACAATAAATTAAATATAGTCTGTGGTTGCAGTATATTAAAATAAGATAGCCTTTTGCTATAGGTTATACTGAATATTGTATGAAATTTGATATTTAAATGAACCGTGTTTATATTCTGGAGAAGAGAGCAGATAAAATATTTACGAGGTTTGACAGACAGTACAGAAATAAATGAAACCAGGACATGAGGATATTTGGTCTAGACTGCTATATTGAACTAGATACGTTCGTAATTAAACTATACGACCCTCTACCTTCTCTGCATTTCAATTTCACTATTATATACACACCTTTACCCACAGCACTTCCTTACAGGGAAGTCAAGTATTATTATTTATATAACTAACTCACTAACTAGCAGTATCCAATCCGAGGTTCATGGCCGCTCGGACATAAGCTCTTCATACATCTATTTCCTGTTCTAATGTTTTTCAATCATTACTTGTATGATGTACTTCCCTCGAATCATGATTAATGTTATTCTCCTAGCTCATTCTTGATCTACCTATAGGGTGCTTTCTATCTGGTTTTCCTACAAGGACTTTCCATGCCCATATTTCATTCTCTATTCGTGCCACATGTCATGCTCATCGAAGTCTACGTGACTAAACTGTTCTTATTACATCTGGTTTGCAATAAAGATCATTTTCCTCACTGTTATGAAGTCTTCTCCATTCTCCTATCTGTTCATCTCTCCTTGGTCCAAAAATGTTCCTAAGAACTTGGATTGCCGTAGTTTAAAATAATAATTCTAGTCAGTACGCAACTGAAAATAAGTTCATGATGACATAAACTTTTTCAGTATTTCTCCTTAAAACAAAGACGCAGTGTTTTATTAATCTTGACTGGGATCAAACCGGATTCAGTCGATTCCTAAACGAAATGTGAACCAGACACAGTTTCACAAAATTTAGATCGAAAAAAGAATGAGATTTAAGACAATTAGAAGTAGAATAAGTAGAGGAAAAACTCATCAGATATAAATTAAACTGGCTAGACCATGTAACAAGAATTGATAATTCTAGAATTCCAAAAATGATGATGTAATCAATATAAATCCAAAGGACAACGTCGATCAGGAAGATCTCTTAAAAAAACTGCTAGATGGGTCTGAAATATGTCTACAAAGGCCTAATTCGTGACGGATGATGATTACAATGATGATTAAAACCACTGATATTAAATACAAAAATAAAGTCAGAGTAGCAACCTTGGTTTTTATAACCATTGCAGTAAATTGTGTGTTCTGTTTATATGTAATTGTTATGGAAAGCAATAACATTTTCAACGTTCTTCCTTCGACTGATATCCAAACCATCATGTTCTACTGTAAGGAGATACTATATGTTTAATCCTGTTGTTACTTTATTTGAATATTCAGTTGACATTCTCTAGGTTTCCATCATTATATATCCATAGTAATTCTGCCCGAAGGCAGGTCTTTCACTGCAATCATAGCATTTTCATGCTATGCTTTGCAACATTTCTAGGGAATTATAGGTGTGGTAGCTTCCCGTTGCTTTCCACACCGATGAACGATGATGATGATAAGGATAATAATGATGGCCGGATGATTTTTGGGGACCGTTGGGCCCTAAGCTTCCTGAAATTTGTCTAACAGGTGAGGAAAAACCCCGAGAAAAAACCTCACCCAGGAGCCTGTCCCGACCGGGAATCGAACCCCGGCCCGCTGCGTGACAAAGCAGCACGCTACCTCGAGACCACAGCAGTGGACAATATATATATGTAAACTTTATTTCAATTCTAATGCATTGTATAGATTTAAACTTATGTCCACTTTAAGTAAGTTTTTCCAACCTTTGAGGCCCGAACAATTGATGAATCCTGAGGGTGCCTTATAACGAGGAATGGGAATCCGGATGAGTTAGCTACCAATATTTATATTTATTTCTCATTTAAATTGTTCATACTCTAAAAATGTATTCTCTATGAAGCTGCATCTCGAATATTCTAAGAATGTTGTTAATATACTCTTTAATACCTAAAATCACATCAGTTCAGAGTATTCGGTTATATTCGTTAGGACTTTTAAAATTTTGATGATTTCTGCATAAAGCAATCTATATGTGTATTTATTTTTTCAGAAAAGTCCTGCCCATTTGAGTTCATCAGATGGCACTGTTTCGTCTCCAAGGAAGGAAAAAGATAAAAGCTCCAAGCGCAAATCCAATTTGAATCGTTCTTTAAATGCAGAGGAGGTTGTTCCTTTGGATGCTGACGGTAAGTCTATTTTAATTTGGAATGATTTTTCAAGAGCTCGCTGTTACATCATAATATACTTCTCTCTCACTCACTCAATCACACATTCACTATCAGTAACAACAAATATTGAGATTTGCAGCTGAAATATGAAGATTGATCGTTTACCATAAGACTTAGAAACTTCAATAAGGGCTCTTACCTTGCTCTGGAGTAGAGATAAGCTGTATTTCTTCCCTCGGTTTTATAACTCTGAATCACATACAAGGTATCTGACCTCAAAAGGACATGAGTAATAGTGATCGTTCAATACTAGGGCCGCCTCTAAGAAACTTGGACATTTAAAACACACTCTCCATTCACACATACATTAATGAGAAATAAAATCATTATGATAGTTAAATATTGTTCGGAAACTATTTGATCTTAACATTTCCTGACTTTGATTTGTACATGAGGAGATTTACGAATAAAAAATCTCACTGGGGAACTTTTTCCGACAGGAATCAAACTCTGGCCCGCTATGTCCGAGGTAACTTTGTTACTCCTAGATTATAACAGTTAACTTGTACGTAATATCTAAAGGAGCAGCATGTCTTCTTGCACGGGGACGGCTCAATTTTTGTACAGCATCCCGCTCAATATTTTTTTATTGTAATAAAGGGCATATGTATTGCTCTATTCACTGGTAAAAAAAAAATTCTTTCACAAGGACTAAATAAATCAAATCCAACTATATTTTCCATACTGAATTCAAATATATTTTTTTCCCCCCATCAGGCAGTTTTTTTTATGTATTTAAAGTTTCAAAATAATTAGTAGCCTTTTTATAAAACATTAAACGATAAATACATTTTTTTTGCCTACCTAAAAAGTTGCATGTGATAGTTTTCAGTCATGTTTTGTCTTTGGAATGTCTTTCTTCATTGTCCACCAGTAGTCGGCCAGCATTCTGGGACTCCATTTGCCTTGGGGCCTCTTTTCCACAGTTAAAAGTGATGAAAACTCTCACCATGTTCATCGGAGACAACCCCAAACTTTTCAGGGAAGGAGTGAATTTTTAGAGACGTGTTGCATCTTATCGCATTGTGTGCATTAAGAAAATCATTCATTATTTCACTATAGTTTTCTTCTTTGTTATTGCTAATAAATCCACAACAGATATTTTTAATTATTTCCAAGCTGCTTTTAGGTGGATCTAACAGTTCCTCAAAATATTCATCATCCGATATTAGTTTTTTTTTTTTTTTTTTGCGGCCTTATAATTATTTCTTCCTTCAGTTTTGGATCGCTTATTTTAGGAAATTTAGATTTCAGATAGGCGCCTACATAAATGGAGCAGCAGAACTTGTATTCATCGCTTTTACAAAAGTTTTCTTAAGCCCTAGTTTTATAAGCAGGAGAGGTAAAAACAAATTTTCGGGATTCACTAATAGGGTATTGATACATTTTTATGCCAAGTAATAATATATGACTAGAAAATTAATAGAAGAATATGAAAAATGGGGATTAAATTTGAACATGTAAAAAACAAAATATTTATCAGTTGGTGAACCAGAACAAAATTTAATTTCGGAGACTGGAGAAACAATACAATCTTGTAGTGAGATCACATATTTAGGGATTAAAATAAATACAAATGGGAGTTATGAAGAGGAAATAGAAATAATAAAGGAAAATTTGCAATTGCTTGCCTCAATGAAGTATTGTGCGATAAAAATATAACTAATAAAAATAAAATGAATATCTATCATACAATTGTTAAAAGCATCATTACTTATGGAGCAGAACTTTGGCCATTAACAACAAAAATAAGTATTTTTTGGCAACGGAAATGGATTTTATACGAAGGGCAGCAAGAATTTCAAGAAGAGAAAACATTAGGAACTTAATTATAAGGGAGAAAATGAATATTGAAGACACTATTTTAGATTATATTAAAACTCGGCAATTAAGATGGTACGGGCATGTCCAGCGAATGGAAGAGGATCGGCTACCAAAGTCTGTTTTGGAATGGAAACCTGAGGGAAGACGAGACAGAGGAAGATCTAAAACCTCCTGGAGTCAGGGAATATATTTATACATGAAGGATAAACATCTACAACCACGAGATTGGATGGACCGACAAAATTGGCTATTAGGAATCGGACGACGTCAAAGACATTAATCAACCGATGATCTATCTATCTATCTATAAGATATTCACGTTTACGACATCGTTTCCTTACGTAGTGAGACTTTGTATATTCATGCTGTCACATCCACATAAGAAATAGTAGAATTTAGTGTATCCAAGTTGCAAACATAACAATAAACCATAGTAGAATTCCAAGTTGCAAACATAACAATAAACCATAGTAGAATTTAGTGTATCCAAGTTGCAAACATAACAATAAACCATAGTAGAATTCCAAGTTGTAAACATAACAATAAACCATAGTAGAATTTAGTGTATCCAAGTTGCAAACATAACAATAAACCATAGTAGAATTTAGTGTATCCAAGTTGCAAACATAACAATAAGCCCCGCTTTATGTTCTTCACATTCGTACACCCTATAGTAGCCTATATGAAATGTCAATGAAGTAAAACATATTGTTTCATAAAGTGAAGGATATATCAGAAACATGAAATGTGAAAAATAAAGTAAAATGTACAGAAATAACTAAGATATTTTTATTTAAATTTTCTATTGAGGCAAATGTTCTAAAATATAAAGTCTCTTCTTTGACTAATTTTCAAGTTGATTAACCATCTGCACATCGAATAGGCTATGTCAAATGGGAAGTTATAGGGAATGGCGTATGCTGTGACATGTGGAGCAGGAGCCACCTGTTGAGATATCGGCATAATCAATGTTATGTCACCATGGTTACCGCCATCCCCGGGCTTGACCTACCCCAAGAGTAGAGCTGACTGGGTTACAAGCCCCTTCTGACACACTTCGTCGTTTGACCCAATTCTCTGCCCTGAATCAAGACGGTAGAATGTAGTCTGAATTTAGCTAACTTTATTGCTATGCTACATTTTGTGCATTCATTATCTTTGACTTGCATTACCGTCTTGTTTTCTTGAAATAATGAGAAAGATAAAAACTGTTTCAGAGAAATATGATCAGAGTTCGAAGTTTTCTATCTGATATTGATTCTGTGTTTGTTTCGTACTTCGTTTTATTTTTTTCTAATAGCTTCGCAAGGTGGAAGTATAACATTAAACATAATTTGAGGGAAGTAGATTATACAGGGGTTGATTGGAAAACCTTAGTTTAGGATAGGGATATATGGAGAGCTTATGTCCACGCGGCTATGAACCTAGGGGTTCGATAGTGCCTGTGAGTTAATTATTAATAGCTTCGCAGGATATGTGGCACGAATTGGGAATGGAAACTTCTTTAGGTAAATTAGAAGGGAAGTGCCCATTATGGAGACCAAGAATGAGGTGTGAGAATAACGTTAATCATAATTTGAGAGAAGTAGATTATACTGGGGATGATTGGAAAACATTAGCTCGGGATAAGGATGTATTGAAGCTTATGTCCGCGCGGTCATGAACCTACGGGTTCGATAGTGCCAATGAGTTAATTTAGTTAATATCTTCCTCTTAAAAAGGCAACATTCTGTTTGTTACTAAAAAAATATGCTTTTATGTACCAAGATAAGCATGAATCCTTCCAATGTATGTATAGGCCCCTACCCCTAACGTCCCCGTGCTGACACGGGTGCTCCCTAGCGGGAATTTATTAACGAGGCTAATTTTGTTACACTTATTTGCCTACAGATGTCAACAAGTGACATGTAGTTAGCACATTGCCTCGATGAGACATCTAGTAGGCAACTAAGGTATTACTTGGATGGATGGTCAGTAAAGTATTGCTCAAATGCCTTTTTTATTTAGGCTTGCATTTTTTATGAGCCTGAAAATCTTCAGACTTGGCACCCACGGCTTAAAGACCCTTCCGGAGGACTTGTCCCTTGGAATTTTCCATCCAAAAATCCATCGATTCCGGCCGGGTTTGAACCTGTGGGGGGACTGGAGGCAAGGAACATAATCATTGGACCACCGAGGCAGACGATCCTTCCAGTGTACTTAATTAAAAATACGAAATACGAACTTAAATACATAATATATTATTTCTTCGCGTGACTTTAAGCCTAAAACTAAACTAATATGAATAAACAACAAACAATAAATCGCAATGATAATAATAATAATAATAATAATAATAATAATGGTAATATTATTATTATTATTATTATTATTATTATTATTATTATTATGGCCCAAAAAATTTAATAGGTAGATTGAGGGACTTGTTTAATAAGTGCATGGCAATACAGAAGATTCCTGATGAATGGAAAATAAGCTACATTGTACCAATATACAAGAAGGGCGATAGAAGAGACGCAAAAAACTACAGAGGACTAAGTATAAATAACACATTATATAGAATATTTACGAAGTTATTAAAACAAAGTTACAAAAAGATGTTAAAGACAAATTAGGAGAAGATCAAAATGGATTCAGACCAGGAAGGTCATGTGTTGACAATATATTTGCAATACAACAGTTAATTGAAAAACGGACTGCAGTTGGAGAAGAAACCCATTTGACAATGATAGATTTAGAGAAAGCTTATGACTCAATTCCGAGGAACAAATTATGGGAAGTATTGGAGAAATACAATATTGACAGAAACCTAATAGAAATTATTTAAACAAATCTATAAAGATAACTCCGCTTATGTTAAAATGGGAAATATAATGTCTAATCCTATAAACACCTCAAAGGGATTGAAACAAGGGTGCAGTCTATCACCAATTTTATTTAATATTTATGTAGAATTTATATTAACGAAATGGAAACAAAGCTGCAAAGGTATGGGGATCCCAATAGGCAATAGATTTTTGCTGGCATTACAATTTGCCGATAATTAAAATAATAAACCCATTAAAATTAATTGTATATGAAATTAATATTAATGGAGCAATTTTTTGAATAGTTATGAGAATAAAACAATTATTTCAACTGGTTTTAGCGCAAGACAATTTTGATATGGAATTCATGATAAAAAGGTTGAAAAACGCATATGAATCATGGGATCTCACAGTAAATTTACAAAAAACAGAATATCTGGCAATAAATAGCAATGAAAGAGAAAATTTAGTATTGGAAGATGGAATCCAAATAAAGCAAGTGAAACAAACTAAATATTTGGGAATGATTATGGATAACATCGAAGGTATAGGCAAAGAGAACATAAAACATAGAATTGAACTGAGTAGCAAAATAATATCATCATTAAATTCCATATGGTGGGATAAGCATATTTGGAAAGACACAAAAAAATATATTGGTAAAACATTGGTGGAATCTGTTGCAATGTACGGAAGTGAGGTATGGACAATCAATAAGTACTACAAGAATAGACTAATAGCTCTAGAAATGGATTATTTACGAAGAAGTGCCAGAAAGTCTAAATTAGAACGGGTCACAAATAAGGAAATTAGAAACATAATGGAAGCAGAAGAAAGCATAATTGAAAGAATTGAGGAAAAGGAATTAAAGTGGTTAGGACATGTTTTAAGAATGGAAGACGAGCGATGGCCGAAGCAACTATATGAATGGCATCCTGACAGAAAGAAGAAAAGAGAGACCAGTAAAAGAGGAAGACCAAGGTTAACATGGAAGGAAAACATGAAGACAGTAATGAAAGCTAGAGGGCTAAGCATCGAAGATGCCCAAGACCGTAGGCTTTGGAGGTTTGGCACGGGAAGACGGCAGCAGCTGTAAAAACCCGAAGATAGAGAGATTATTATTATTATTATTATTATTATTATAATTATAAAAGTGATCCCACTACAGTTCGTAGGAGGCCCTTGAGGTAGTAGGAGGTAAAGGCTACCACTTTTTCTAGACAAACGGCACTTGATGTCAGCCGGGTTGTCAGCCCTGCGTGATGGCCGCCTTTAACCCCAGAACAAGCGTCTGGTACTCATTTCCATTAGAGGCTGAGTCGACCCCAGAGCCATGGTGCCACCAGATGGCTTGGGTCAGTTTAAAAATCATCACCCCACCGGGACTTGAACCCTCGACCTTCCGGTTTATAGCGCACTGCCTTAACCACTATGCTACGGCGTGCCCCTATTGTAATACTAATTATTATAATTATAATAATGCAACTTTATTTATACTTGCAGAGTTAACACCTTCCCTTTCATTCAACCAGTAACAATTAAAAGTGTAAATTGCGTATTAATGTTTATATACGATTTTTTACCAATATCGCTGACACTTTTGACATTATTTACAATAGTGGTAATAATAGATAATAATGGATATATACAATAATTGTAGAGGAAATTAACAGTACATGAATTAAGAAAGCAGTTTACAGTGTTGAATAAAACAATAATGAAAATCGAATAAGCCAGAGATGATTAACATTACATAAAATAATGCATTTGTCTTTAGATGCTACTATCCAGTAACCGCTAATTTCAGGAGGGGAATTGTTATATTAAGGGTACAGGGAAAAAGCTAAATAAGTCACTTTCCCCCCCCCCCCTTGAAACCTACAACATACTTCCTTACCTGTGCCAACCTTTGGAGGTAATAAACCCATGACTAAACTGAATATCTTACTGTTTCACACTTCTAAATTATAGTGCTTTTCGTGGAGAATCTAATGACACCTGAAACTTTTTTCAACAAAAAATTGACTTATTTGGTTCTTTTGCTGTACCCTTCATATGTACATTCTTTTTAAAAAAAACGAGAAAATGGGATATATTTTTTTTTTATTTTCGGAACATAAAATTAATACAAGAAAAGTGGGCCGTTCATAAGGTGGGAGGATAACATTAACCATGATTTGAGGAAAGAAGATTATGCAAGGAATGATTGGAAAACATTAGCTCATAATAGGGATGCATGGGGAGCTTATGCCCACGCGACCACGAAACTATGAGTTCAATAGTGTCAGTGAGTTAATTAGAAGTCGCCGTTCATCCTATGACTAGATACAAAATTAATAAAATATAATAATACAAGAGAAGTGGGTCTGTTCTTCCTACGAACTGGCTATCCTGGCAATATGAGGGATGGATATTTTCTTCCCTGTTTTTAACATATTATTAGTAAATATTTTCACCTAGGCCTATATATTTTTTTGTTTTATCTCGTTTGCTTTTTTCTATAAAATGTTAACCATTTTTGTTTTTTGAGTCATCATCATCCGTCACGAATTAGCCATTTGTAGACCTTTTTCGTCCCCATCTAGCAATCTTTTAAGAAATCTTCCTAATCTTCGATGTCCTTTCGGTTTATATTGCATCATTTTTTTCGATCTAAAAGAGTGTAACCTGCTGTCCTGAGAAATTTCCGTTGCTTTGATTCTACTCCTGTCTCTTTTTCTTAATATCCAAATCTCACTTCCATATAAAAGGGAGGGTAATGCTAAAGTGTTATATATTTTTACTCATGTGGATTTTTGATGATTTTTGTTGAGATCTTGTAATATGGTTGCCTCTCCCTCTAATAATCTTTTAGGGGAAATTAGATTATTAAATAGAATAGTGGGTTGAAGTTTTCTTCTTATATTAATATTAGTTTTCTTATCTTTCTTTAGAGCAGCTTATACTTTAGTACTAATTTAGCTTTGAATGTATTACTTATTATTCCTAAGATTTGTGTAAATTTGGTGATTTTCTTGTTCACATCTTTTTCACTTTGATAAGAACAATCTAAATAGTTGAAAAAATTTACTTGTTGTAGTCATATCTTTCTTTTGATTGGATCTTCTCCTAAGAATACCATCCCAAAATATTTTAATATTTTATTTAGTGTATATAGTCCTATTTGGAAGTTATTCTCTGAATTGTAAATTATAACTTATCATCTGCGAAGAGTAGGGTTTTCTAATGTTAAAGAGCTGGTTATTATTATCCATTTTATATAGAGCAGGTTCCATTTAGGAATGATTTCATTCATGTAAATATTAAATAGTGTTGGTGATAGTGGGCATACTTGTCGAACACCTTTATTAACATATTTTCTTTCTGAGATACGATTATTTATTTTGACATTTATCTTATTGTTAGAGTAGATTTCTATTATATTTTTTAATAAAAAAAATGGTATATTTTTGTCTTGTAATATGTCAAATAAAAGGTCTCTTCGAACTTTGTCAAAAGCTCTTACAAAATCTAATAAAGCTATATGGGTTTCTAAATGAAAGTATCTTCTTTTTTTCTGGTAATAATTTTATGCTGAATAATGTCTAGACATGATCTTCCTTTTCTAAAGCAATTTTGGCACTCCAGAAGGAAGATTTCAGTTTTTTTTCGTTTAATATTCTGCTAAATTTTTATAGCATTAGTTGAGGATACTGGCTATTCCCTCTATAATTTTCGACATTCTGTTTATCTTCTTTTTTATATATGGGAATAATTTACCATTTTTCCATTCTTCCTGTAAAGTGGTTGTTCGATATATTCTATTTAAGAAAGATACAATCACAAACATAAGACACAACCAGACGCAAGTTGGAGAGATTTAAAGTGCACTACCCTTTCGGGGTTCAAACCCGGATTTCCGTGGTGAAAAATAAGGTTTCTTTCTACAGAAGAGAAAAAATATTTGTCAAAAAATTATAAAATTTAACAGAGTAACATGAATTATAAATAATATTTTCAAGCCAAACACAGTACAGCAACACAAACGAACTAGAATTTATAAAACACTGGCCAGACCCATATTACGTTACGGCACTGAGGCCTGGATAATTCGCAGTGTAGATGAACTAAGACTAATTGCGGCAGAAATGAAATTTATGAGACGTACTGCAGGTTACTCAAGAACAGACCATAAAATGAATTCTGAGATTCTCGGAGAATTACAAACAGAATCAGCCATGAAATATGCACAAAAATACAGAAACAACTGGAAATCTCACGTAAGAAGAACGAGCAGAACAAGAATACCACGTCAAATCTTAAATTACCAGCCACCAGACATGAGATCTTTGGGCAGGCCCTTCAAACGTTGGATTGAGACCGTAACAGACCACTAGGTCTATCACATGAAAGGAAGAAGAAGACGAAGAAGGTAATGATGATGACGATGACAATAATAATAATAATAATAATAATAATAATAATAATAATAATAATTCGTGTCCAACTGTATCACGGACTTTGACTCAGTATCATATACAATCTTATTTTCGGTCATTTCTAAGGTTGATGTCGACCGGAGCTTAATTCTATACACCCTGGTTTCATTTCGTATCGTTGACTGAGACTCGAAGATACGTTCTTTCTCGCCATGGGCTGTCGCAGTCTCTTAAGGGGAGACCTTTATTTATTGATCCCTTATCGAATCAAAAACCCCAAAAATCCAATAAAACAGTTTCGGTGAGATTTGGAGGGCTTCAATTAGGCAAATTCACTTTTCTTACCCCCATATGGGGGGTCCACTTGTATCGTTAATATGAGGGATATGTTATGCGTAAGGCATTGGGAAGCTACCACATTTCTATATAGAAATATGCCATTATTTAATGTTGAGTTTGCAGCGAAGAATCTTCCGCTTATAAACATAAGCAGAAATATTTCCTATAATGCAGATTGGTCTATTTATAAATCAATTCAGCAACAAACTTAGGAAAGCGCGTACTAGAATTCAAATTGGCTTTTGCAAGTCGTTAAACAGGACAATCTCTGTCTTGAAGAATAATTGATGCAGATTACGGTATGTTGCCATTCACACTTGCTGGTGTTTGTTTTGAAATTCAAGTTTGAAGGTCACGAGGTTGTTTTGTTGGCAAAGCGCTAGGGTCCGGTTACGTGCGGGAAGCATTGTGCATAACAATGTGTTGAGAACATTTCCTGAATGTTAGTTCCGGTAACGGAGATTAGCTGTTCGAATCCAGTTCCATTTTAAATTCTTGGCAAATCCACTCAACCCCAATATATTTAAAATATGTTATTACTTTACATGTAGAATGCAATTGTAGTCTAAATAGACTACAATAAATTAATGAGCAAAGTCATGCGATAGCAATACATAACGTGTTCCGACCGAATTGGATCAGATATTAGCGTTGAGCCTATTTCGGAAGAGGGTAATGGATTGAAGTCCCAAAACCTGATCCACTTGAAAGGAATTCTTCGTTGTTTGCGACACATAGAAGAACCTCAAGTTTAGAAAGATACATTAGAAATAAAATATATCGACCCTTTCAAGACCAGCATTGAATTGAAACGTTATTACATCGTTAAATGAAAAAAACAATTCAGCAGCTATCACGACCCCCACCACCTGTGAAATTCATGGCCATGCGGACATAGCCTCTCCACGCATCTGTATCATGATTCTAATATGTTTCAGTAATTCCCAGTATAATTAATTTTGTTCGAATTCTGGTTGATATTACTCTCTTCCACTTCATTTTGTATTAATCTATGAGGTTTTCATGTCCCTCTTTCATTCGCCATCCATGCTACATTTCCTTATCATACGTTTTACCTAACAGTTTTTGTTACATTTAGCTTCCTATAAAGATAATTAATTTGGTCAGAAAAATTTCCAGAGCATTTTACTCACAAATACAACAGGAAATGTATGTCAGAATTCTTGTAGCTCCAGCAATCACGCTATATGCACTGATAAGATGAAATAGTTTAGGGATTCAGAATTGTTCATTCTCTCCTGCGATCTCCATTTATATTATATTTATTAATAAATACGTGGATGGATGAGAGAGAAGGGATTGTATACCTATTATTTTAAGTATGGGTGTGGATGTGTGTGTGTGTAATAATTAGATTCCGGATGTTAGGACTTAATACATTCAAAATAGGCAGGCAAAAATGCACTAAAATCATTAATATATGCACTAAAATTTCAAAATAGGCTCATACGAAAAATGGACTACAACGTACATTTTTACAGCCTTACTTAAAGAATATAAACATATGCTATCAATAGCATACGAAGATATCAGAGATAATTTTGGAACTTGTTTTATATTTTTACAAATAGCATAAATATGTTTTGCAGTGAGTACCCGTTACGAAACATGGCACATATTCGCGCAATTCATTGAAATTTTACACAATTTGTAAAACAATATTGAACCGTCACTTGAGAATATTTCCGCACCAAATTCTTTCACGAAATCGGTCAGTTTTTCTTTTATTGTTGTCCGTTCTTTAGGCATCGTAAAACAACTGTTCTAAAGTAAAACAATAAGCCACATACACTTGTCGCACCACTTTGTCTTTGAAGCACCTGTCTGTGAATGAGGACTACAGATTGAATTCAGTGATACCAACATCAAAAATAATATTGCCAGTCACTTAAAGGTTTCAGCACCTGGTGTGAGAGAAAGAAAGCTTGAGCCATCTACCTTCTTTATCACTCAGCAATGTTTGTATTGAAAATAAGCAAAGCTGTACTACTGTAGAACTTTCTCCAAAGCCTGAGGGCCGGAGCATAATACAATGGGACATAGGTTAGGGCTATTTCGCTTAATGGGAGTGTATGAGGCGGGAAAATACAATGACCGGTAATGCCTCACTATGATGCTTAACAAGCGGCTCGCTTTATTTCCCCGCAGCTGTCATATGTTATTAAAATACAAAGATCTCGAATGCCGCGACTACCACGATGTTGCCACATTGCTATCCTTCTCTCAGTTTCAATTAAAACTCGGAACGTAGAGCAGTCGATCCAGTTATAAAATTGTATACCGTAATTAATGGTATAATTATCAGTGATTTATTGCGATATGTAGCTTGAATAATAATACAATATCTACATATTATATTAGTTTAATATGTAAGTGATTTCAACATGTGGCGGCCATCGGAAAATATTCAGACCGAACAGTTAATAATAATAATAATAATAATAATAATAATAATAATAATAATAATAATAATAATATTTTCAGCATCATGTTGTATGAATATTAAATTTATGTAGACCTACAAGTTATATAATGTAGGAATTAAATTATTTGATAAACAAATATATACATCATTTTAATTTTAAAAGTTAAACAATACCAAATAATAACATAAAAATAAATAATAACATAAATATAATCAATGTCTTCTGTCCTCGTGTAATAAACGCCCACAGCGCTATGAGAAACGTGACAACACCGCATGTCAAGCATTGCCGCGCGGCACCCGCTTTTATATAAACTGTTAATCATCAGAGTGAGGCTATAATACTTGTTATATCGCCTAACGGGAGTGCATTGGGGGGGGGGGACCATCTACCTACTAGGTTATTGCCACCCTTATCCTAAAATATTCTAACAGAATTTATAAAAAACAGTTGGATTTTTATGCAATGATATGAGTCATGTAGTTTGTCCATTTCAATTAATTTCATTGAAATACTAAGTTAATTTCGAGAAAAAAGACAAATAGGCATTTATTGGCATTGTAAGCTGAAATAGGCATTTATAGGCTAAATTAACTTCATGGAAAACTCTAGGATCGTCGGTATGAACTTATATGAAGACACTTTTACAATGTCTATAATAAGTAACTTTTTCCTAACATCCGGTCTCTAGTACTAATCTTAGGCATATATTTATATATTTATTTGTTTGTTGAATTATTACTGTTCTTTAATCGTGGAACAGGAAAGACATCGACGGCCAATCAGGCCATGCGCACTGCCATTGCAAAAGTCTGTATTTTACTTTTTTCTTAACAATGTCAATGAATTCCACCACTACATCTACATTATGTTTACGTGTTTGCGAAGTAGTATCCTGTCTCAGTATGAACTTTTTTTTCACGACTGTTAGATAAGGAACGGTGGACATTTCTATTACCTATTCGATATTACGTCAATATATTTTTTTGGCATGGAGATGGTTGAAATATCTAATGGATCGTGTTACCTGTTGTTATGGTGGTCACCTCTACGGTCCCTAATTAATTTTATCGCATCAATCACTGACACCTTAAATGCAATATAAGTTTCGACGTAAATTCCTCAACTACTCTACTTGAACATTTCAGCTCTCCTGTGCAAATGATACTTGATCACTAGAACTCGAATTGATGCGCGGTGCATGTCCGTCGGTAGAATTATGAATCTACAAGATTTTTGCGATATAAAAATTGCTCCTCATTAATTTGGTTATCGTCCTTAAAACGTTGGAAATTGACTTTTGAAACATCTTAAATGTAAAAAAACTATGTATAATATATAAATATTATTGAATTGAGGAGATGGGATATCCATGCAATTTTTTAATCAAAGAATTCAAAATATATCTAGATGTTTAGATGGTTTAGATAAGACATTAATGCATAACTATAAATTAGAAGTTGCGCTGTAGAATAATCTAAAAGTTTTAAAAAAAAAGTCTTCTATTGAAATTGGTCTTGGTCATTTTTGGCGTCTTACTAGATATGATCGGAGAAGATCTGTAAACATTTGTAATTTTTTTTTCATGAGAACAACCTCAATAGTTTCATTCCTTTGCAATTAGCTAAAAGCTTCGATAACTGCACTTAAATTGATTTATACTGGTGTCCACCAACACAAAATGGAATGACCTAGTGGGAAGTATCGAGTGCCGGATAGTCAAAGAGCTGTCAGTAAGAATGCTCTCTTCCATAGTATTCGCGCCATTATGACTTGAGTGGTTAGGTATCAGGCAATTCTATAGTTTACGATTTTATAGTGCGTGTAGAGAATTCGAAATTACATTATTGCTACATTTGTATGATATTAAATTACTAATTTAAAATATGCGAATTGTATGTGTTTTCACTAGGGTTTTATTTATGTAATGTACAGCCCTAGGCGTCATGCCGGGAGCTATAAAAGCTGAGTTGTGTTGATTGTACAGATAAATTATGGTTGTTTACATCACTCTGTGTGATTGATGTGACTGTAAATTTATAAGCTATGATCATACATAGTTCCAGTTTCCTAGTTTAATTTGACACATTTCAAACATTGTACTTCGTCAACACATGTATAGTTTATACATGTATAGTTTATAGTTGTTTTTTTATACATCGATATCTGAAATTCTTCCGAAGGCTTATTCTGTCAAACGTGTTTGATATTCGCATTCGGCAGCCCCGGGTTCAAAAACACGATGCCGTTAAATCTGGTGTTTTTTTTTCTCTTTTCTTGAATCGTCGAGAAAAATGGTGGGTTGGAATTTCAATACCAGGACCCATTTAATCATAATCACCATTTCATTGTATCTCTGAAAATAAATAAAAAAATATAAATAAATGCTAAATGACTTTGAATTGACATCCAAAATCTATAAACCTCTACACGCTTTAAGTATTGCTCATACACAGAGTTTCCACCACTTCTTGGGATAAAATCAGAACATGAACCTCTTCAAGTCCCATAAAAAGTTGAAACATTAATAAGTGGGGAACGAACACTTCTGTTATCTACTACGTACTTATTTTGTGCTCTAAACAATTCTCTGTATTAGATAAAACAATCCCGGCGTCATTTGTAATACCCTATTGATGCTTTTGTGAGGCAAATATATATCTTTAAAAGTGATAGCCAATGAATGATATAGAGGGGAGGGGAAAAAAGCGATATAGAAATATACATTTTACGAAAACACCATTGATTTGAAAATCATTATCTATCTTGTTGGGTTTACCATTATCTTTCTCGAAGGCACAGAATTATCAGCATTGTATCTAAATCTGGATATGTGGCATTAACTTCATGTATGTGTTCCCGTATGTTAAGATCATAAGAAGAAAGTAAAAAGGCTAAAACAGGGAATAAAATGGGACATTGACAAACAGATAATTTTTAAATAGTGTTGTTCAAAACGGAAATAATACATTTCGGGTGTGATTATATATTTTTTTGGTGTTATTCCATTATGATTAGGAATTTGCGTTTCAATAATTCTCGCTAGAGAATCAGTTTTCGGGTAAATTATTTTGGGTACTTTTTTGTATTTATGGTTGTTTCATTATTATTATTATTATTATTATTATTATTATTATTATTATTATTATTATTAGTTTGTACTTTTAGAAGAATAAGCTTTTTCTCTTTTTACTTATTTTTTGAGAAAAACCTAATTCCAATTTTGTTCTTAATCTTGTGTAATTAAACTCAAGCATAACAAAAATATCATCATATTAATTCTTCAATGTAAATTAAATATGGTTTTTATTTCAACTTTCGATTACAGTAGCTAAAAGAAACAGTAATGCATTTTATTTAAAAAAAAGTCAGTCAGGAACTTCGTAAACTAAGCGAACACCTCAGCAACTTGATTTTATGGTCCGATTTTTCTGATTTACGGAATATATAATTGATTTGTTAGTTTAATTGTATGTAACCAGTGACGTTGCGAGAAAACAAACATGGTGGAAGTTAGATCAATTTTCAAATTACGGATGGCAGGTAAGCATTCTCAATGGCCGGATTTGGCTGATTTTTGTATAATACATTTCTCTATTTATGTTAATGTTATATATCGTGTTTAGTCGCGAAAAATCGAAAATTTCAGCCTCTAGAGACGTTTTTAATTGTTTATTTCAGTCGATCTCCGTCTCCTAAATGTCTGATTTTGCTGGTTTACGAACTCGACTTTACTTTTCTTAATTGATTGCTATATGCCGATTTTGGTTCCGAAAAGAAACAAAACTGCGGTCACTAGAACGTATATGTAGGTCATATAGTATCTTAATCATTTTCGGTATTTGCTAAGTAGGATCAATGAAGATTTATATATTTTTTTTAACATTTTCATCAGAACAAACTCAATAGCTATATTTATTCGGAATTTGAATCATGACAGAGTATTGTAATTTGTCAAACTAGCCAGTAATTTGTCTTGTCTGGATCTAAAAGAAACTATTTAAACGACGAACAGACTGCCAGCTTTTTAAATTTAATTGTTGATTTTTTTCGAATATTGAAAGATTCCTTTCCATGGACATGTTGGAAAACACAATGAATACCGTTTATACACCCTAACTATTCCAATTTTGAGGGAATATGGATACAGGAGTGATACGGATGGAATAATCGATCATTAGTTCGCTTCCTTACGAAAATAGGACAAAATTAAATACGAAATCAGAATTAAAATGATTGCCTACAGAGCTATTAATATTCTCCTGATCGCTCAGTCTAACGCTATATGGTATTTCATTTCCGACGCTAGTCACACCTGAATTATTAAATAAAACACTACTTAACTAATTAATAACGATTTATTTAACAATATTTTTATTTATTCCAACCCATTTTAATGAAAAAAATTAACGTTGATAACCAAGATACAAACATTAATTCGATTTCCTGATTGAATATTGATTATAATGCATTCTATTAATTTGTTCGTCAAAATTGTGACATAGGCCATGCAAGGCTACCTCTTCATGCTGACAAAACTTAGAATATGTTAACATCTAGATATTATTCCTTTCCCTTCTAGAATTAGGTCATATTACCTGTTCCAGTATCCATCGTCGAGACACCTCTTGCAAAGTTTAACTAAATATCTCTTCCCGATCGGCTGATAACTCATGACTTTCTCTGGTAATATACTCTTTGTCATTCTGTCAACATGATCTCATATTTCGTTTTATTTTCCACCCATCTTATCATTAATAATAAAATATGAAAAATGTAATTTTCTAATTTTATCAGTTTTAGTACATCTTCATACATACCTCTTAAATTTCATCTCTGTAGATAATATAGGCCTACGTGATCTCTTTCTTTTTGTAATTATCTACTATTCGGAACTCCTATAAAAGTAAGCACTGCCATAACCTTATAACATTTAATTTGGAAGCTTAGAGATAGAATAACTTAATCATAAATATCCTGCCTATGCAATTCACAGGCTTTGGTGTTTTTATAGTATTTTTACTTAATGTTCTTCCAATTACACTTAGATATAATTATGTTTAAAGTGTCCGAACTTTAAATTAGAATGTGGTTTTAAATTCACCCAACCACTTAAGAACTATCAGAAGCTTATTTCCAGTTTAAACTGAACCATTTTTTAAATTATTCTCTACTATGAACTTCATGTCTCTGCGACAGATTGTGAATGGATCCAATTTTCAAATTCTAAATTACGTTAACGAGATTTATTATATTAGTATCAGATTCCGAGCAAATGTAGCTTCGGCTTTGATTAATCCAAATTTCACTGCTAATTCAAGTAAAAACACGGTTGTGGTCTCGAGGTAGCGTGCCGCCTTGTCACGCAGTGGGCCCGGGTTCAGTTCCCGGTCGGGACAGGCTCCTGTGCGACTTTTTTCGGGTTTTTCCTCACCTGTAAAATATATGTCAGAGAGCCTAGGGCCCAACGATCCCCGAAAATCATCCGGCCATCATCATGATGATGATGATCATCATCATTTCACTCATTTTACCGGTATGGAAATTAACGGGAAACTACCACACCTATAATTACCAAGTAAGGCCGCAAAGCATATCATGAAAATTGCATGATTGTAGTGAAAGACCTGCCCTCGGGCAGAATGCTATGGAATAGAAAGCAATGAAACGCCTGTTTGCTTTGGAGACTACCCGCTCCACAGGCGGGCAGGACAAGTTGCCATTCAGAGCAATTCAGGCGATTCATATGGCACGAATAAATTTACATTTTTTGTTGGCCCTGAACTCAGAGTCGAGAGAACCACAACTGCAATTCGTTCTGACCCTGGGGAACTTTGCCAAGTGATTCGAAAACTTAATAATTCAAGTCTAGTTTACAAGTCTACGCGTGTTTGTACACGCGTACCCAGATTTCTTGCATAACCAAAACGACGGAAGTGTCATAATTAGATGATTAATGCTATAACTGGTTCTAGATTTTTACGAGATTTTTATTGTTCTGACTTTTTAAGAATACTCTAACTTAACTCGACAAAATATTGAATTGGAATTTATACTAACAGAATAAAAAATAAACCAAACTAATGCCAAGTGGTCTGAAGAAAGTTAACTTGTTTATTTTTACACAACTGTTTAATAATAATAATAATAATAATAATAATAATAATAATAATAATAATAATAATAATAATAATAATAATAAGGGGGGCACGCCGTAGCGTAGTGGTTAAGGCACTGAGCTACAAGCCGGAGGGTCGAGGGTTCAAGTCTCGTTGGGGTCAGGATTTTTAAACTGACCCAAACCCTCTGGCGGCACTATGACCCTGGGGTCGATTCAGCCTCTAACGGAAATGAGTACCAGACACTTGTTCTGGGGGTAAAAGCGGCCGTCACGCAGGGCTGACAACCCGGCTGACATAAAGTGCCGATTGTCTAGAAAAAGTGGGAACCTTAACCTCCTACTACCCCAAGGGCCTCCGGGCCTGTTGTGGGATCACTTTACTTTACTTAATAATAATAATAGTAATAATAATAATAATTATTTAAACTGACAGAGTTAAAGTCATAAGTCTTTCTCTTCCACTCAACCAGTGAAAAGTATTAAATACGGTATTTACATAAGATCACACCATATACAATCACAAGTAAATATTTATATAAATTAAACTAAAAATATATTAATCGAGTTAGAACTATTAGAAAAGAAAAAAAAGACAGAAAAATCAGACAACGGCTATCGCTTATGAGAGGAACGAACGCTAAAGTTGATTCTGTAAAATATGAATTAATAAACTTGAAAAATGATGAAATGCGGCAAGAATACCAAATCAAAATTGCTAATAGATTTGAAGTACTGGAATCTTCAGATGACAATGTGGCAAACGAAGAAGAAACTGATATAAATAAAGAATGGGAGGCTATAAGAGATACTATTAAATTGTCAGCATCACAAAGCATTGGTTGTTTAAAAAAGAGGCAAAACAAGAAATGGTTTGATGAGGAATGTGTCGACATTTTAAAGAAAAGAAAGCTAGCAAAAATAAAATGGTTACACGAGCCAAATGAGGTAAATTTAGAGCAATTGGGTAGTGTTAGACGGGAAACCACCAAGTTACTAAAGAGTAAAAAGAGGGAATATTTGAGAGAGAAGATTAATGATCTTGAAATGAATGCAAAAAATAGGAACATTAGAGAATTATATCAGGGAATTAGTATAGAGAAGAAAGGGTTTCAGGCTAGAACAAACATAATTCGGAATGAAAATGGGGATATGATTGCAGATTCTAGGAGTATATTAAATAGATGGAAAGGTTACTTTAATCAGCTATTAAATGTACATACAGAACAGGACATTGAGGAGGATAAGTTACAGACAGCAGAAATGCTAGTCGCAGAGCCAAGTGCATTAGAGGTTGAAATGGCGATTGAAAAAATTGAAGATGTATAAAGCATCAGGTTCAGATGAGATCCCAGCAGAACTGATAAAATCAGGGGGAGAAAAATTGATGGACAAGATACGCTGGTTGCTTAGTATGATTTGGGAAAAAGAAGCTCTTCCAGATGAATGGAAGGAATCAATTATCGTACCAATTTATAAGAAAGGAGATAAAACTGATTGCAACAACTACAGGGGCATCTCATTACTTTCAACTTCGTACAAAATTCTAACAAATATATTAGTAAGCAGACTTACTCCCTATATTGATGACATTCTAGGAGATCATCAATGTGCATTTAGAAGAAACAGGTCTACAACAGATCAGATTTTCAGTTTAAGACAGATTTTAGAAAAGAAATGGGAATATAATTGTACTGTACATCAACTATATGTAGACTTCAAAAAAGCATATGATTCAATTAAGAGGGAGAAGTTATATAGTATCCTGCTGGAGTTCGGAATTCCTAAAAAGTTAGTTAGACTTTTACGAATGTGTCTGAATGGCTCAAAGAGTAGGGTGCGTGTAGGCAAGCAGTTATCAGACACGTTTGAAATCCAGAATGGGTTGAAGCAAGGAGATGCACTATCTCCTCTACTATTTAATTTTGTACTAGAACATGTCATTGAGTCTTTAGAGAATGAGGAAGGCTTACAACTCAATGGTATTAATAAGCTGTTAGTTTATGCTGATGATGTTGTACTACTGGCCGATAGCGAGGTGATACTAAAGGCCAACACGCACACACTATTGAGTAACACTAAGGAATTAGGACTGGAAGTAAATATTAGTAAAACTAAATATATGGTCACACGTAGAAATTCAGTATATAATGGAAATGGACAGCTAATGACAAATGAGGGAAATTTTGAGGTAGTGGCTGAATTCAAATACCTGGGAACAATAATCACAAATAGGAATGAGATGCAAAAAGAAATTAAACATAGGCTCAATTCTGGAAATTGCAGAGACTTTTGATGTCCCAACTCCTTTCAAAAAACGTTAAGCTGAAAATATATAAAACTATTATTCTACCAGTTATATTATATGGGTGCGAAACATGGACTCTTACTTTAAGGGAGGAAAGGAGGTTACGAGTATTTGAGAATAAAGTTCTTAGGAAAATTTTTGGACCAAAGAGAGATGAACAGACAGGTGAATGGAGAAGACTACTTAACAATGAACTACATGGTCTTTATAGGAAGCCAGATATAATAAGAACAGTTAAGTCTCGTAGACTGCGATGGGCAGGACATGTTGCGTGTATGGGGAATGAAAGACGTGCATGGAAGCTTCTTGTAGGAAAGCCAGAGGGAAAACGCCCAGTTGGTAGACCGAGAATGTGGTGGGAGAACAACATTAACTATGATTTGAGGGAAGTAGATTATACAGGGAATGATTGGAAAGCATTAGCTCAGGATAGGGATGTATGGAGAGCTTATGTCCGCGCGGCCATGAATCTTCGGGTTCGATAGTGCCAGTGAGTAAGTAAGTAAGAGGGTTTAGCTGAAACCACCACCAGTATTGTTTTGTCGCAATCTATACTATACAAATTTCTTGATCATTAATTGACAATGTATCCTGTAATATATGTTGGTATAATTTATTCATTTTTTTTTTGCATGCCCCAGGTTGTCTTTCGACATTCCTGGTGTTCTCTCCTGGCCATATGATTTCGGGGACCGTTTGGGCCTTAAAGTTTTCCTGACATTTGTCTTACAGGTGAGGAAAAACCCCGATGAAAACCTCATCCAGAAAAACTGTCCCGACCGGGGATCGAACCCGGGCCCGCTGCGTGACAAGGCAACACGCTACGTCGAGACCACAGCGGTGGATAAACGTAATTGAAAAATGAATCGGTATATATTATTTAAATTTGCATCAAATTATACAATAATTTGCAATGGATATTACTAACGTAAAGTTACGCATTGTTTGTTTTTAATGCAGTCCGATATTTTTAAAAACATTGGTATAATAAAGTGAGTTTCTTAAATTTAAGAATTAACAAAAGAAAGATATTTCCGTAAACCAGCAAAATAGTTCACAACTTCAACTTGCTGAGTAATTCGCTTAGTTTACCCAGTTCCTACGTGA
The DNA here is from genome assembly GCA_030220185.1 of Diploptera punctata. Lineage (NCBI taxonomy): Eukaryota > Metazoa > Arthropoda > Insecta > Blattodea > Blaberidae > Diploptera > Diploptera punctata. Next base: position 58,244 of record JASPKZ010007878.1, read on the forward strand.
CTGACTCTAATTCTGCAAGAGTTGTCGAACATTAGCTGGCTTAAAAAAACGTTAAATCCCTTTCTTTTGTAATAGGTATCACATAATAATGTTAAAAGATTCCGGGCTATGTGGCCGTGGTCTATAACTAGTATTTCTTCCAGACGTTTCTCTCTCTCAACTGTGGAGGACATTTTTAGTGGCGAGTGCTTCTAGGTGATGTTATAGGTCTCACATAAGATTTTTGGTGGTTTTTGTTCTTCTGGTTTCTCTGATAATACTAAAATTAATTTCAATTTAATTTGTATATGTCTGTTTATAATTTATTCACAGGTTGAGAAGACCTTACAACCTTAACTCTGTCAGTTCAATTTTTATTATTATTATTATTATTATTATTATTATTATTATTATTATTATTATTATTATTATTATATGTAGATTGGCACTAAACGAAAATGTAATATTATGTACTACAGACAATAAAACTCTGTAGCAGAAATTGCAAAAAAAAAAATATATATATCATATAGTCCTAATGTGAAAATGAATGCTTATATGAATTTGGAGTACAGCGCTCTCAATTTACACAAAAACCAGATTTATAGCGAAGCCCGTGCTCACACTTCTGCTGCGGTATATTGCTTGTTCCATTATTACCGCTAAATCAAGACAGACGACGTCCATATAACTACGACACAGAACAAAATTAAATTTCACGAATTTAAAGATTATTAAGACATAGGTTTACCGTATGATTTACTTCTTACCATTTTTTTTAGACATTCTTGAATTACTTCTTTTCGCATTTCGTCACGTTTTACATATTCTATACAAATTTCCGCCATATTGATTAATATTCCTCTTTGGCAATAGCCTCTATTACACATTTATATGTCATTTAGGTCAAAATTTAAGCTGGTAGGTTTTGTATGTCGACCCCACGGATAATATAGGCTATCGTTTCTTTCACTATACTGCTGGTTGTTTTTTATTCCCTACTTATAAACGTTCATTATCCGCACCCTCGTTTTATCAATTGGTGAATCCGTTTTATACTTTTTTATCTTAAGATATATAAGTATGATCGTATGGATACCAGCATTGATTAATTTCACGTAATTAAAAAAGATCTAGGGAGCACGCCGTAGCGTAGTGGTTAAAGCACTGCGCTACAAGCCGGAAGGTCGAGGGTTCGAGCCCCGGTGGGGTCAGGATTTTTTAACTGACCCAAACTTTCTGGCGGCACTATGGCCCTGGGGTCGACTCAGCCTCTAACGAAAATGAATACCAGACGCTTGTTCTGGGGTAAAAATGTCCGTCACATAGAGCTGACAACCCGGCTGACATCAAGTACCGATTGTCCAGAAAAAGTGGGAGCCTTAACCTCCCACTACCCCAAAGGCCTCCTGAGGCCTGTAGTAGGATCACTTTACTTTAAGGGGGTGATGGATAAAATTTCTATTTTCTACATTTTTAAGCTACCTATTTGATTTTGTGTACACGCATTGGTGCCATAATAGGTAATATTATACTGAAGTTTCATCCTTCTAGGCTGAAAAGTATTTGAGTTTTTGAAGAAAATCCATTTAAAAATTTGCATATTACAATTTTTAATTAGTCCCATAATTTTGAGTAATTTTTTGAATTTTTTTTACAAGACCACTGACTTATTTAGAACAACACTATGTATTGACTTTTCTATATCATTATAATAAAGGAACAAAAAAAAAATATATATATATATATATATGCCTATATATATATATATATATATATATATATATATCTCGCGGCTAACATAACAGTTAAGCAAATTTTTTAGAGAATATTTACTTTATAGCAGTAACGCTTTTATATATAGATATTATAAATATATTTTTGGCATTTGGCAATGAAGGCAAATATGATATGAAAAGAAAAAAGAATGCTAGAGTCGGGATTTGAACTTGAGTCTCTAAAGTCTGTACCTTTAGCGCTCTAACCAACTGAGCTACCCAAGAATTCCAATACAAGCATATATATATATATATATATATATATATACATCCTCTGCATATGAAAATGTAATTTTTTATAAAATTACTATACATATTTTATTTTTTGTTTAAAAATATTAACGTTGTTTCAAAATCTACTCATAGAATTGTAAGCCATGGTGCGTGGGACATGCAGTGAACATTTTGTGCTTCTATCATTAAATTTGTCAGTGCTGTTATGATTTGAAAGTTTATATGCAGTTAAATTGAAAATATGGCATACATGCCATCCTACAGTCACTACACTTCAAATCACATAATAACGCAGATAGTAGGCTGCTGTCCATTAATATATGTTGACATTCTTAATTATGTAGTGTATAAATATTCTCACAATTATCTTCTAATTGTTTCTGTCTTAAATTTCTCCTAGTATCACAGTTCACTTCAACAGACTTAATCTCACTAACTGCACTATTATTTTGTTCTATGTTTTCTTCGATACTTTTTTTTTTGATCCCACAGCAGACCCGGAGGCCCTTGGGGTAGTAGGAGGTTAAGGCTCCCATTTTTTCTAGACAATCGGCACTTTTATGTCAGCCTGGTTGTCAGCCCTGCGTGACGGCCGCCTTTACCCCAGAACAAGCGTCTGGTACTCATTTCCGTTAGAGGCTGAGTCGCCCCCAGGGCCATAGTGCCGCCAGAGGGTTCGGGTCATTTTAAAAATCCTGACCCCAACGGGACTTGAACGCTCGACCCTCTGGCTTGTAGCTCAGTGCCTTTAACCACTACGCTACGGCGTGCCCCCTTTTCTTCGATACTTGTGGGAATATTTTCACTATTATTTATATTTACACCATATATTTTATATTTGTTCCACCTTTTATTTGCCATAGGCCATATTTGCAAAGCGTCTTTTTTTTTTAGAGTTTTTACACCTAGCCATTTTTACACTATGTACTAAGCATATATACCAGAACTTTTATAGGAATAAATCACTTTGAGGTTTAATTTAAGATAAATTAGATAATGTAAGATAAATTAAGATAATTTAAGATAAATAATAATGTAATTTAAAATAAATTAAATTAATTATGAGGAGAGGTACGAAACACACGAAACTCATCTTATATAAACCAGAATTAACTATTTTTACTATGCAACACTTTACTAAAATATTTACTTACGAAACTATATTCGTGTACTAATAAAATAAACTACCGAATACTGTTGAAATTAAAAGAAAAATGTTACAAAATAAACGTGTCTTACACGTGTATCAGAGAACCAAAACAAAAACAGTAACTCGTGCCCACATGGATATAGAAGAATCTAATACAACTAACTTTACGCTGCCATCTTTCGTCCCCTTATCCTTACTATGTTCAGCCATTACTGTTGCTCTGTAGACATAACAGGAGCAAAAATGTATCCGATAAAACTATTCAAATATAAAAAAATGCAAAGGTTTTAGGGAACATCGTGCACGGCGCCCCAACTGAATGACATTTAAAGAGCGCAGCCTTTTAAATATGACGTCTTTAGGGAAACTTACAAGCGCCATAGGACACTGAAACTTCACCAACTTACACTTTAAGGTAGGTCCTACATAGTATTATTAATATAAATAACAAAAAATGCTAAATTTGACCGAAAATGTCGAAAATTTCACCCATCACCTCCCTTAAAAGAGATCTAAGATTAATTATTGCATTCCATTATCGCAGTTTAACCTCTCGTCTTATAGGTACCTACTATTATGTACCACACGCCACCCGGGCCTTACAGTGACACGGCCTGTCGGGAGAGGGATTTTAACTATGGATCATATACATACTATTTTGACCACACAAGGACATGGAGGACCTCCCCAAATGAGTGATCAGTTCAATGCCAAGGTCTCCTCCGGGACAACACAACATTAAGACGGAACACTTTTTCACACATTCACACTAAACATGGCCAGATGATGATCGAGCCTTCATGTTTCCTGATATTTATCTTACAGTTGAGGAAAACCCCCGAAAAATCTCACTCGGGAAAGATAAATTATAACTATTCATATTAATATACGGTTGTGAAGACTTCTTGCCATACTGCGTTAAAGGTATGTCCGTTGCCGTGGCGTAGTCGGTAGAGTCCCTACTTTCCACTCCGGCGACTCGGGGTAGGGGATTTTAAATCTCCACCTTGGGTCTGAGTGTGAGTGTCTGTCCTTGTGTCTATGTGAGAATTAAAAAAAGTAAACAAACAGGTAAAACAAAAAAAGAAAGAAAAAAGGTAAAATGATAAGGAAAACTAGTGTATAAACGAAAATAAGAAAGGAACTTATTAAGATAAAAATTCATACGTCTCAGTTCGACAATAATCGCGAGTCAGACTATGAATTAGTATTCTATTGGCTGTTTAATTTGGCTTATATCTGGTGTTATGGAATTTACATTCAATCAAACTGTAAAGAAATATTGTTCAATTCGTTATTTGGCGCAATAGGAAGCGTTGAGTTTTTTTTCTTTTTTTTCCCCCCATTAACGACGCACTTGAACTATTTATTAGCGTCGTAATTCGCATTTTGGCGTGAAATATCGACAAATTTTACTCAGAGGCATTTTTTTATTCAATTTTGGGATTCTTGTACGTGCCGTAAATATAGCCTACTACTTATATAATAAATATTAGTTTAATTTATTTAATATTTGTAATAAAGTGATGGAAAAATGAATCGGTAGGTATTATTTAAATTGGAGGAATATGCAAATAAGCAATTACTTAATGGTTATGCATTATTCGTTTTTACTGCATTTCGACACTTTTAAATAGGCGGGCATTAGGAATAAAGTTTCTTCAATTTAACAAACAAATATATATTCCTTAAACCGCGAAATTGGGCTTAAATTCAACTTGCTGGTAATTCACTTACACGGTTCCTGCATGATAGACATTTGATAAGTAAACTAAACCGTGCTTATGTAATTTTGACAGATGTATTGTTTTTATTTGATTTTATCGTGGACAAAGGAGTATTTAAAAATCACGTAATTCGTTGAAATCTGCACATAATACAAGAATAACGAATGTCCAGTTGTGAGATTAGGACGGAGGGTTGTAGCAGGTTTCTCTTGTAATATGATAGGGGAACAATGTAACTCGTTTTCTATTCAAAATGCGAATCCATTACACATGTCCGTGTGTGGTTGAACCCAGCTTCCTGCTGGACATATCCTGGTTCAATATATCGCCAGCTCTATGGAGCGGAACACACGCTATTGTTATCATAAGAATGTGCGATTATTACATTTGTTTCATTTCTATGCATAAATAAATGCCCACTCTATTTTATATGTAGGCGCACTAAATTTATTTACAAATAATGCTTTATTAGAGCATCAGTTTCATTGGATTATACGTTTAAATTAATTTGAAAGCTCATTTATTAACCAGAATTCATACAATTTGTATTGATATAACTTTGGGACCAACCAATTGATATAATAGGAATATTGTACGGGAAATTAAATCAACAAAAGGTTCGCAGGAGCTGTATAAACTAAGGGAAATTATCAACAAATTGAAGTTATAATCCTATTTTGCTGATTAATGAAATTATCTTACTTTCTTTATTTAAATGTTACATGCAGTTTCATTGCGAAAAAAAAAATGGCAGCCTTAAGAGCGATTTTTAAATTTCGGGTTTTCAGATAAACCTCCACTTCAGTTTTTTTCTTTTCTTAGACTATTTTGTTCCTATTATTTCAATGCCGAGTTTCTTTACGAAACTGGCAGAACCCATAGGTTCGTCGTCACGCGGACGTACGCTTTCCATAAATCCATATCCTGAGCTAATGTTTTTCAGTCATCCCTGTATAATAGGCTATACTTTCCTCAAATTATGGTTAATGTTATTTTTCACCTCACACTTGGCATGCCTTACTGGACGCTTTCCTTCTGATTTTCCACAAAATTCCCATGCTCCTCTTTCATTCCCCATTGGTGCCACATGTTCTGCCCATCACGGTCTGTAAGATTTAACTCTTTTTATTATATCTGATTTCCTATAAAGATCGTGTAGCTCACTGTTATGTAGTATTCTCCATTTGCTTGTCTCTTTCTCTCGCTTTAGTCAAAGAATGTTCTTAAGAAGTTTATTCTCAAATACTCGTAATATTTTCTCCTCTCTTAAAGTAAGAGTCCACGTTTCGCATGCATTATAACTGGGAAATAATAGTTTTATATATTTTCGGTTTACTTTTTTTAGAAGTTTGTATGACAATAGTCCCTGTAATGTATAATAGCATGGATTATCACTTATTATTATTATTATTATTATTATTATTATTATTATTATTATTATTATTATTATAGTAATTTTTTCCCTCCTAAGTTCTGCTAGCTATAATTTTGTGTAGTAATGATGATTATAAATTATTATAATATATGTAAGCGAGTTCGTTCAGACCTAATCATTCGAGATTCGTATCCGTGAAATCCGGGATTTAAATCCCGGTGCCAACTTACCTGATTTTTTTTTCAGTCATCAAGACAAATGCTGGTTTTGAATTTCATTAACAGGACTCTTTTCATCAAAATCGGCGTTTCATTATTGTAACATTATTCAAATTAAAATAAATTTCTTCAGCATATATAAGATAAAGGTAAAATTATCCCACTTCGGACCTTAAGAGTATGAAGTTGACGCTTCTAGATCTCATAAAATGAAATTCGTGGAGCGAGCGATTAATCAGATTGTTGATGGAATTAACATTAATTTACCTTTCTAGATAATGGTCATGAGATATCATCCTTGTGTGACGGTCTCCTGTATCCCCCAGAATATACTATATGTATTCATTTCACTTAGAGGCTGAACTCCAGATCTGTGTAACCACCAGAAAGTATAGATCAGTTTTAAAAAAACCTGACGGCATGAGGACTTCGAACCCTCGACCTTTCGTCTTGTAGCTTATTGTCTTAATCAACTAAAGCGTGTCCCCTCACTATAACCTGCTATATGCACATCAAGATCCTAGAAGGGCTTTTACCTTAGGTTTTATAACATAAGGTAAAGTGATCCCACTACAGGCCTCAGGAGGCCCTTTGGGGTAGTAGGAGGTTAAGGCTCCCACTTTTTCTTGACAATCGGCACTTGATGGCAGCCGGGTTGTCAGCCCTGCGTGACGGCCGCCTTTACCCCAGAACAAGCGTCTGGTACTCATTTCAGTTAGAGGCTGAGTCGACCCCAGGGCCATAGTGCCGCCAGAAGGTTTGGGTCAGTTTAAAAATCCTTACCCAGCGGGACTCGAACCCTCGACCTTCCGGCTTGTAGCGCAGTGCCTTAACTACTACGCTACGGCGTGCTCCCGGTTTTATAACATATGTAAATAAAAAAAACCTGGATGTAATTATGCCTATACGCGTACATGTCCACTTGAGACAAGGATGCTCTATTGACAGAGTTACTTAACCAAGGTAATTTTATTACGTTTATTTTCCTACAAATATTAGTGAATAGCAAGCGGTAGGTCATCGCCTTAAAAATATATAATAGGCAAGCGTTATTTGAATGCAAAGACAGATTGGATTTTGCTTAGAGGCTTTATTTTAGGCTCGAGTTCTTTTACGGCTTAGACCCTTTCGGAGGATTTTGTCCCTTGGATTTCTCAATCCCTAAAAATTTGTCCACCCCGGCCGGGTTTTATACCTGTGAACCTCGGGACGAGAGAGAAGGGATTTAACCCTAGGACTACCGAGACCGATCTGAATATAATTAAAAGCCATAATACATCTTTGATATGTTCGGAACAAGCACGTAAGTAAAAACGGCCATATTTTTTATATAATACTAGCTGATTACCTGGTGTTTTCCGGGAATTTACTTATCGGGACATTTTTAATTAATTGCTATATGCCAAGTTTGATTTACATAAAACAAAATTGGGACCGCTAGAGCGTTAACGGACTATGTTATTGTAAGCGATATCCTGCTGCCTCTTATGACAGAAAATCCGGCATTGCCTGGGAATCTACTTATCCCGATCTTCTTGGCATAAATGAGCTGAAAGGCAGAAATAGCTATTGTGAATAATCCATAAAAGTTAGACATATGCTGTCGGGGACTTCTTTAAAGAATTTTTTGAGATAGTTAATTCTGTGTACATTAATTTTTTGTATTTGTTATGGTTTAGCCATTTAAGCGCCCAAAAAGCTAAATTTTTAGGGCACCGATCCCCCCCTTTTTTATCTCCGGCCCTCTAGTACGCAGGATATGTTATATATATATATATATATATATATATATATATATATATATATATATACACACACACACACGTTAATTGTCCCAGAAAAATTCTTTAAATAATGGGGGGGGGGACAAGACTGACTATCACTCAATTTTATATATAGTACGTATAAGATTAATATACAAATTAAGGTATGTTTTATGGTCTAAGAACATGAGTAAAATCTGAAAATTTGTCACCACGATAGGTGAATGATTATAATCATATTGATATTGTATTCAAATTCTATTGAAGATAATTGGACGATGTTATGAATCACCCGGCTAAGCGCCATTTAAAATATATTTTTTTTATGTGATCTATTACACTGTCTCGTGAAGTAATTATACGCACATTTTTAGCGCCAAATCTTTAAATGTAGCCTTTTATTAAAGATAAATGTAAACACCATCAGTCCTATCAGGGATTCTATGTTTTTCAAGAAACGTCTATGAAACACATCTTCATAAATGCTAATCTAAATTTTGCATCATGCAGCTAAGCGCCAAATGTTCCGGCTCTTAGATTGTTGATGCAAAACTTTCAAACAAGGAAAAAACTTGCAATATCCAGTATTGTTTGTTTGACACTACAATAAATTGTGAAGATTGATTTAAACATTAAACTATGGTATTTTCCTCTAAACTTACATAATGGCGCGTAGTCGGTTGATGCATAACGCAGTTCAATTAAAGCATAAACTTCTAAAATATTCACTGTATTGTTGTTCATGTCCCCCCATCGCCGTTCAAATGAATAATATCTGCTGTTTGGTAAATAGTGAAATTTAAAAAATGCATATTAGCTCACTGACGATTATATAACCGAAATGGTACAGCTCATACCAGTATATTATTGTGAGTTCCGTTAGACAGATGTTTGTATGCAGACGAACAGGTTAGAAGGGGAAGAGCGTGATACGAAGTGTTCAGTAGTTGTTTGCGACTTGACCACTGGACATGATTCACTCGCTCATCTTACTCCGTATGTATTATACAATCCATATTTGTTTTGTGCTATATTTACTACAGTCCACTGATTTACAGAATTTAGTAACTGCTACGTAAAATTTGTATAATCAACAGATATACTCGTAATTTAATAACATAAATCAGGATACCATACATGCTGTCTGAACCTAGTAATTTACTTGCGATATGCCATCTTAGCTTTCACTATTCATTTTTCTGGACTAACATATATCTACAGTACATTTATTTCAATATATAAACAATACAAAAAATTCAAATATTAGTGTCTATAATTCGAAGATACGGGAATGATTTTTTTAATTCTTATAGAATACTACAATGTTAATAGTAATTTTTCCTTTATTTTTTTTAATCCCCTTATGTTTTATGTTAAATTATTGACTTGTTCAGTCAATAATTTTTTATCATTACTTTTATATATATAAACAATACAAAACAATTCAAAACACATTATTAAAATTTAACGACTGATGGACGGGTCACCACCAATACACGTACAAGTTAGCTTGAACTAGCGAGTTGATGAAACACAGCTGCTCACCGAATAAAATCGCAAAAAAAAAGTGTTTTCGTCTTCTTCTTCTTCATCATCTTCCTCCTTCTCTACGCATGAAAGCTGGCAGCTTGTTGCGTGTTCATTCACTACAGGTCCGGGGTATGGTGACATCCTTCCATCGTAGTTGTGGTCTTCCTAATGGCCTTTTCTGCTGAGGTGTCCAGTCACGTACTTTCTTCACTAATCTACTGTACTCCATTCTATCTATATGATCGTTCCAATTTAGTCTTCTACCATTTATCCAAAGGTTTATAGGTTCAATTTCACATTGTTTCTCTAATAACAGAGCTTCGAATTTTCTCTCTCAGCGATTTTCCTTAAAACTTTCATTTCGGTTGTTTCATTGATTTGTTTTATTTTCGTAATTTTGAAAAGGAGAATAAAGGAGCAGAACTCGGTTCTTGCTGTTATAAGTCACATACCATGTACGATTAACAATACATAGCACATAACTAAACATAAATTACGAATTATCCGTTGCAAATGGACTTCGTCTTGGAACCCTGGACCACTTAATCAGTGAAGCCAACATGCTGCTCACCACCTGCTCACGTGGGTCACAGTACAGTTCATCTTTTGACTTGATTTAAAAAATCTAGAATGGAATTAATACATTGTACCCGAATAGCATACCAGAGCTGAAAGGCTAATTCGAAAATTTAAAGTATTCCTATCATTTATTGACTTGATTACAAGTTTTTTTTAAACCTCAAATACATATTCTAACTTGTTGGGACTTGATTCGGTTTTGTCTTTCGCGGTTATTAGTGATTAGTAAATTCGATGGCCTTCTCTGGGTCCGAACCGCGAGTTCAAACATGGCTGGTATCGAAAAGTTCCTGGTTGTGACTTCCTTCGGAAGGGAGTTGAATCCGTATCGTATAGCCCTCTCAGCAAAATATGTCGTCTTTTCGTGGTCACGCTTGAATTACTACGCTAATGACCTAAATGTCAAAGAGAATCGTTAGAAAATACAAATTCAGATTTTCTTCTCTATGAGAAGTATTAATTATTTGAATGTTTAATTTTTAGTACCGTGTCAAAAAAAATATTTTTTTGCGCGATTGTGCGTTTGTCGTACTTACAGCAATGACGACCATGATTGAAAGTTCAACTTCCTACATTTCGGGATTGCCAACCTAACTATCCTGTCATATTACATATTGCAAACCACGTGTGGGAAGTAAAACCATTCCCTCTATGTAGGCTATACTACGTACAACGTATATACAAAAATATATCCGAAAGGTAGTGTTAATATACATTTATAAGAAACAAATCACTGCATCTTAAACTGAACTTTATTTGAAATATAAAACAATAAATACGTACTTGCCGCCATTTTATCATTCATTGGTGTCATGGCGTGCTGCAGTTTCAAGTAATAAATATTGCCTACACTGTTAACGTTAGTCAGTTGATTATAATGAACGCAAATATTTCCAACAAATATGTTATTATTTTACTATTATTTTTAAAACACCATCGCGCAAAAAAATAATGTAAAACGCACGTTTGTGAAGTGTTTTACAGAATCTCGGAAATTAAAAACCTCGCTGTCGCTCGGTTTTTAAACATTTTCCTCACTTCTGTAAGAACCCTTCCCAACCTCGCATCGTAATATACTATTAAATCTATACGAAAGTCAGTGGTTCGTATTTTATAAATATTTGACAAATTTTATTTCTGGGTGAAGAGTTTTATCCACGGCTGTAAGACTTTAACTATAAGGTGACTTTAAGGCTCAACGGTCCACGAATATCATCTGGTCATCATAATCATTATCGTCATGTTTAGTATGAATGTGTGTGTGAATGGTGTGTTTCTTCTTAATGTTGTGTTGTCTCTGAGGAGGTCCTGCCATTGAGCTGATCACTCATTCGGGGAGGACCTGCATGTCCTTGTGTGGTCAAAAAAAAAAAAGTATGTATGATCCACAGCTGCGATCATTCTCTTCGTATTAATTATTACATGGTAACTAACTTAAATTTTATCAAAATAAATAATTGTAATTGGTGAAAACAAGAATGAGAAATCTTGAGACGATCTGAACTTCATGAATTATAATTTACTGTTTTAAATATAACAGCTCTATTTGTTATTTTTATTGAAATTTATTTATCTCTGGCTGTAAAATAAGATCTGGGTAAAATGGAAAACCCTCTACCTAAATAGACATAAATAGAGTATCAACCAAGAGGAAAGAGAAACATTTATAGATCGAGAAAAAAGAGTTTCAAAATATAGATGAAATCAAAATATATATACAGTCAATATGCCCAATTCACCAATTAATGTTTTAAAATGGTCAACACGTTTCCACAGCCAAGCTGTCATTCTCAAGACCAGATATTGACTGAAGACAATATTGATAATAAATAAATAAACAAATTCAGTTTAAAACAAACTACGTCACGTGACGCAATCAATCACAAGTAAACAGTAAAACATAATAAAACTAATCTTATTTTCTTTCAATTAAAGAAAAGAGGGCGTTGTACGGAATAGGGCGCTTGTCTATATTCATGATTTTATCCTTATTTTTATAAATTTCCAAACTTTCAAGGACGTCAAGGAATTTGAAATCAGTCAATATCTGGTCTTGAGAATGACAGCTTGGCTGTGGAAACGTGTTGATCATTTAAAAAAATTAATTGGTGAATTGGACATATTGACTGTATATATATATATATATATATATATTTTATCACCAAGAAGATCACTTGTGTATTAAATAGATGAAATCGTTTAACATTTCAAGATTACTATTTCTTGTAGTATAGAGTATGAAACGTGTTACATTAACGGAAATAATATTGCGATTCCTGGAATCCTTATATTGTATGTGCTATAAAAGTGTTTGTGTGCCTGTTATGAATTCTTTCACCTGGATCTAGTCTGTGTCCACCGCTGTGGGCTCAGGGCAATGAAAAAAGTGGCGAGATCTGTGATGATGGAAGAGGAACTTGGGCCATTACCATCAAGTGCAGATGACATTTATTTCTTATTAATTATTTACGTTTTAATTCATGTTTATATACACTGGTATGTTAATGGATATCTCAACAGGAATAAATTGGAAATTTGTATATATAATTATACTGTTATCTACACAATATAAATAAATAAGAAGACAAGGCAGAATATAGTGGTAAAGTTAAACTACCGGTAGCTGATATGATCGTGTTATGTATCTATAACTAACTCGCTGGCACTATCGAATCCTTAGGTTCATGGCCGTGCGGACATAAACTCTCTATACATCCCTATCCAGAGCTAATGTTTTCCATTCATTCCCTGTATAATCTACTTCCCTCAAATCATAGTTAATGTTATTCTCCCATCTCATTCTTGGTCTACCAACTGGGCGTTTTCCCTCTAGTTTTCCTACGAGAAGCTTCCATGCAAGTCTTTCATTCCCCATTCGTGCCGCATGTCCTGCCCATCGCAGTCTACGAGACTTAACTGTTCTTATTATATCTGGCTTCCTATAAAGACCATGTAGTTCACTGTTATGAAGTCTTCTCCATTCACCTGTCTGTTCATCTCTCTTTGGTCAAAAAATTTTCCTAAGAATTTTATTCTCAAATACTCGTAATCTACTTTCCTCCCTTAAAGTAAGAGTCCATGTTTCGCATTCATATAACTGGTAGAATAATAGTATTATATATTTTCAGTTTAACGTTTTTGAAAGGAGTTGGGACATCAAGAGTCCCTGTAATGCATAATAGCACGCATTTCCAGAATTTAGCCTACGATTAATTTCTTTGTGCATCTCATTCCTATTTGTGATTATTGTTACCACTTCCTCAAAATTTCCCTCATTTGTCATTAGCTGTCCACTTCCATTATATAATGTATTTCTATGTATGACCATATATTTAGTTTTATTTATATTTATTTCCAGTCCCAATTTATTAGCGTTACTGGATAGTGTGTGCGTATTGGCCGTTAGTATATTTTCGCTATCGCCCAATAGTATTCAATGTATGACCATATATTTAGTTTTATTTATATTTATTTCCAGTCCCAATTTATTAGCGTTACTGGATAGTGTGTGCGTATTGGCCGTTAGTATATCTTCGCTATCGCCCAATAGTACTCATCAGCATAAACTAATAGCTTATTAATACCATTGAGTTGTATGTCTTCTTCATCCTCTAAACTAAAGACTTGATGGCATATTATGTATCTATAACAATGAAAATATTTAAAGATTAAGGCTGTGATGTCGGTACTTGAAAGTAAATAATACAGGCGTGTAGGTTGGGTTGGTAGATTTGAATGCAAGATAATTGATTTACCTACGGATAGGCTTACTGTATGAATTGGCCACAAAATTACTTTTTCTTTCTTTGAGAAGCAGGTCCGGCAGGATAATTGGAATATACATCATTTCTTGAATTATTAAGTGACAGAAAGTATTTCTGTACCTTCCAGATTTATCTTAACATCAAACAAATCCACATGAAATGGTTTCTCGATTTCATTGTAACAAGATAGTCTATATATTTCCACATGGAATACTGAACTACTTTCATTGGAAAATAACTCCATAATTAACACGTTTACAAGAAATAAATGGTTTGCAATTTTAATTAGTTAATGAGAGCATCAGGAGATAAGTTTTACGTTTCCATCGAAACCGCATGAATGTAGTCTAATATTTCATTTAACCACTTAACAGAGAATATTTTAAAATTATAATTATATAGTTTATTGTTTATCGGTGGACATGTATTCATTAGGCATTTTATTTCACGTAAATGTTGGAATGCTATTCTCGGATTGCGGTTGCATTCACTATCAGTTGACGACGGAAATGTTTGTTGGTTTCCTTTTGCTACGTAGTGCATTGTTCAGGAGCCACATTCTTGTAAGTCCACTGTTGCCAACTTCACAAGTTTTTGCTCTGTCACTAGTTAAAACCTTAAGCCGATAAAATTCATACTTTGTCAATTATTAAGTTGAACAATTATTATTTTATATTATTATTATTTTATTGGGGATGAGCCCATGTAGGACTACGCAAAGTACTTAGAGGCGTTTCCTTTGAGCCCAAATCATTATCATTATTATTATTATTATTATTATTATTATTATTATTATTACTAGTGGTCGTACAGCGGTCGAAATTCGACCACAATTCATTAATTTTTAAGTCTGTCACAAATACGTCATTATGCATTCATTTTCGATTTATTTTAAAAATACGAACGATAGCAAATATGTGGAATAGCTTGGCTAAGCCATATTAAAAAGAAATAACGCGTCATTTGACATTTGTATACTATTTATACTATTTAAATTTGCACTTGGCCTATTATTATGTGTACTGGAATGTATATCCCTTCTTCTTTGTCTCTCACTCTGACCCGCTAATGTTCTATGTTGAGGGATAATGGAAATAGGTGCGAATATCTAAGTACAAAAAAAATATTTAACGAAATCACTGAAACCAAGATTAGACAGGGTTTAATTTAAATTTAAATAATGGAATGTACTCTTTTTTACACCACTAATAATAAATACACGAGAGTAAGTCAATTCACATTACTGCTGAACAATTTTCTTTTTGCAACAATACACTTTCAGTATGAACGTAAACGAATGAGTATGCAAACGAATATTACACATAAATTCCTTAGAGACAATTTATTGTATTTTGTTTAATTCAATTTATTTGTAATACATATTATACATAAATTTTATTTTTATGCACTCCTTCTCTATATGAACTTTAATTATGCCAAATATCACACTCCTCCGTACGCGCAATGTGTTTAAAAAGGGGCAAGTTTTTTCTCCACGAATTAATATATAGCTTACCATTATTATTATTGTCATTATTATTATTATTATTATTATTATTATTATTATTATTATTATTATTATTATTATTTTGGGCTCTGAAAACGACTGAATACAGGGACCCTTGTCATCCCAAATTCTCTCAAAAAACGTTAAACCAAGGTATATAAAACGGTTATTCTTCCAGTTATATGGATTGAAAAATGGTTCTTACTTGAGAATAAAGTTCACAGGAAAATATTTGGACCAAAGAGAAACGAACAGATAGATGAATGGAAAAGTCTACTTAACAGTGAACTATATTATCTTTATGGAGAAACCAGATATAAGATATACTATGTCTCATATACTGCGATGGGCAGGGCATGTGGCACGAATGAACAATGATTGAGGTCATGGAAACTTCTCGTAGGTAAACTATCATTATGTATTAATTTGAAAATTGAAACGCAGACTTTATGCATCTGAGCTGTAATTATACTTACATATCTATGATTTATTATAGAGAGTAAAGTGATATGTGTTTCCTTTTCCTACTTAGATACACTTTTTCCTTTAAGATAGTCTGCGAATAATAGAGATGTACACAATTAATGAACTTGTAGCATAAGATCGTTTTTAAGTGTCTCCACAAGTACTATTAAGGCAAAACGGTACGTGCGTTGAGGGTTAGATTTTCGAAGGGGATAAGGATTTTTAAACTGACTTGAACTTTCCAAGGCCATGTGATTAATTCAGACTCTGACGAAAATGAGTACAGGTCGTAAGTTCTAAGGATATATATGGTCGTCACATTGGGCTGACAACCCGGCTGACAGTTCATGCTGACAATCTAGAAAGTTTGAATCCTTAATATCCTACTATCCAGGTGTCCGGAAGATCTGTAGTAGGGTTACTTTATCTTTACATACTGTTATGTAACATGGAGCGTGTTTTCAGGTTTTCCGAAGCATTCAAATTTTATTAAAGTTGTGTATCATCGTCAATAAAAGGTCACTTTTTACACGCTTTATATTAGCTTGACCTGTATCTGGAATCTTTCAACACGATTTTCACCCACTTAAAAACATTGGATCGACTTGAAACTGTGTATACTTGTAAATGACCAATGGCAATACAATAATTTCATAAATAATATATAATAGGTTACGGTCTTATCGACTTTGTAGTCCATTGTTGTAAGAAATTAATATTATATCCTCTCTTGCTCAGTTGGTAGAGCGGTGGACTGTGTGGTATATAATTTCAGTAATTCAAAGGTCGCTGGTTCAAATCTGGCCCGGAGTTTTTTTTTTAGAAGAGTATTACTTTTAGCTCATGCTACAATAGTATCGAATTTAAAGATATTTACATTCTTATCTTATTCTGTAAAATATTGTTGACAATTTTGTAAACTTACCACATTGTAATTTATCCAAAAAAAAATGAGAAGGATACGATTAACTGTAACTATTCATCTATATTAAAATATTCAAAAATATTATAATAATGTTAGATAATAATAATTTTAAAAATATATAATTATATTCGTGCCTAGACACTAAAAATATCGTAAGTAATTAAATTTTCATGGAATTCCGGTTTATGACGACCAATTAAACTAAAAATTAAAAAAATAAATAATAGTTTTAAAAAACTAAAACAACACGCTTTATTAGAAAACCAAACTAAAAAATAAAAAGTAAATAATAGTTTTAAAAAACTAAAACAACACGCTTTATTACAAAACCAAACTAAAAAATAAAAATAAATAATAGTTTTAAAAAACTAAAACAACACCCTTTATTAGAAAACCGAACTAAAAAATGAAAAATAATTTTAATTTCCAACACGCTTAGGGTAAAATTAAAGCGGTCAAAAAAAAATCATCTCCAACACATCTGGAATAAAACTAGAGTTATCTACAAAAAAAAATAATTTTACCATCAAAAGCGTGGGGTGCTTTTTATGGGTTCACGTTTTCTTCTTAGAGACTTTACTTTACCAATATATGTTTATTGTCGAATATATTAATTGATATAGAGCACCCCACGCTTTTGATGCTAAAATATTTTTTTTTGTAGATAACTCTAGTTTTATTCTAGATGTGTTGGAGATGATTTTTTTTTTGTTGGCCACTTTAATTTTATCCCAAGTGTGTTGGAAATTAAAATTATTTTTCATTTTTTAGTTTGATTTTCTAATAAAGCGTGTTGTTTTAGTTTTTTAAACTATTATGTATTGTCTTTTGTTCGAACAGCTAACATAGGTGTTAGATTTAAATAAAATGTTAGATTAAAATTTGATGTGTACGTTAACATTTATTTGTCACTTAATTATTTCATAGCCTAGTGAGACGCTACAGCATCGTTGGCTATGCGACACTTACTGTACTGTAAAATATTGGACTATGCACGTAGGTATACGATGTCTGTATTAATGTGAATTGTGTAAGTGGGACTGATATTAAATTTCGTGAATTTATAATGTAATTAAATAGATCGTATTAATAAAATCTGAACCCAGCATTTGTCTTGACTACTAGGAATATTGCGGGGCACGCCGTAGCGTAGTGGTTAAGGCACTGCGCTACAAGTCAGAAGGTTGAGGGTTCGAGTCCCGGTGGGGTCAGGATTTTTAAACTGACCCAAACCTTCTGGCGGCACTATGGCCCTGGGGTCGACTCAGCCTCTAACTGAAATGAGTACCAGATGCTTGTTCTGGGGTAAAGGCGGCCGTCACGCAGGGCTGACAACCCGGCTGACATCAAGTGCCGATTGTCGAGAAAAAGTGGGAGCCTTAACCTCCTACTACCCCAAGGGCCTCCTGAGGCCTGTAGTGGGATCACTTTACCTTTTTACTAGGAATATTGCTGAAACCCAATAAGGTTTTCCGGTACCAGGATTTAAACTCGCAAATATTACCCTTTGAGTCAACTCGATCGCTGGAACTTTTTATGTTTTGATATGTATATTTGTTATACATGAACAGTTAAGACTCGTAGACTGTAATGGGCAGGACATGTGACACGAGTGGAGAATGAAGCTTATTGTAGGAAAACCAGAGGGAAAATGCTAATTGGTAGACCAAGAATGAGGTGGGAGAATAACATTAAGATTGGTTTGAGGAAGTCCATTATAGGGATGTATGGAGAGCTTATTTCCGCTCGGCCATGAACCTACAGGTTCCATAGTGTCAGTGAGTTAATTAGTTTACATAGTTATAATGTGGAAACCAAACCATTTAAAAAAAAACTTTAATGCAATCAAATGTTGAATGTTTTCTTGCAATCTGAAGCTGTTTCGCGGATCAGATGTAGGGAATTCCAATTGAATTGCAGTTGCAGTAATGAAATTCCTGTTGTCGAATAACAAACCTTGCTCTTTCTCCCGGATACCAACATCTCTTATATTACGGTTCCAATTTATAGCTTCCTGTTTTCCTCAATAGCACGCCGAAGCGTAGTTAAAGCAATGCCCAAAGTTGGAAGGTCGTAGATTCGAGTCCCGGTAGTATTGGAATTTTTAAATTGGCTTAAACCTTCTGGCGGCAACATAGCCCTCGAATGGACCCAGTCTCTAACTGATGTGAGTACCAAAGGGATGTTCTAGGTGTAACGGCGAACGTCAGGCAAGACTGACATCTCGTGCCGAATGTCAACAAAGGTGATAGACTTATACTATCCCAAGGACGTCGTCGGAACACTAAAGCCTATATTGGGACCACTGTACTTGTACATATTTTAGTCAATAGCGGAAAATAAATATACTCTTGCTTTGAATCCTTCAGAATCGGTGTGTATTAAACTATGTTTAAACTATTTTTCAAAATACTGTACTTTTACTGAATATTTATCAAGAATTCTAATTCATATTTATTTTTAATCTTCTATGAGAATAATTTTTAGGCCTATTGTTGTGTCGATATGTATTACATGAAAATAAAAATTAGCGCCTGAACCGGTATTTGAACCCGACATCTCTATACGTTATCGCGATACTATCTTCGACATTCAGACTCTCAGTGAAAACATTAGTTTCTTTCCTTATAAAAAATAAATCCCGGTTCAGGCGTTAATTTATCTTTTTTGATATAACATTTGGTCTTCTTTCCTCAAGTTCGACGCCATGTTTCATCCGTATAGTAATAATAATAATAATAATAATAATAATAATAATAATAATAATACTTAATAATAATACTTAATAATAATAATACTTAATAATAATAATAATAATGTCCGCATTTCTTGACGGTTGTAATTTTTACGGTGAAAAATAGTCACTCTTTCGAACAAGGTATTTTTTTCGTCTGGCTTATCACCTTCGACCAGTTCGGCATGGGTAACCCTATCGGCAGCAATGCTACCGCCGGCATAGCTCTCAGGATCATTTAAGCACGCAAGCCATTCCACCACGACAAGGTAACGATACAATGGAGGGAATAATAATAATAATAATAATAATAATAATAATATGATAACGCTTTATTTAAACTGGCCATGGGGCTTTATCTGACACTCAGTCACTGAAATAAGATGTACAAAATGAATTTATAATTTGTAATTAAATCTCGAGATTCAATTAAATTCTACTAACATAAAAATTAGCTTATAATTATATTAAAATATTCCGAAATCTCTTAATATTATGATTACCGACCGTGAAAGCCTGCATTCAACTATTGGCATAATTACCTTTGTTGTGTGTGTGTGTGTGTATATATATATATATATATATATATATATATCTCAAAGCTCTACTGTAGTGTCACCTTTATCGTGATGTTAAATGTTACTTGATAAAACTATATATCTCTGATATAATTTTTTGCTTGAAAGTGTCTGCTATTGACCGGCAGCGACTGGAAGAATAAACTTATATTTTATTAATATACTAGTTTATGAATAAAATAATGTTTATTAATCAGATAGTTGCATTTTGAATCGCCTGTTCTCTTGCGACAGAATAAATTGATGAAAGTTATAATATTATGTAAAAGTGGCATTGTTTTGAATGAATGAGTTGAAGGATAAGCAAATTGTTAGTGAATTGCGGGTGGTGGAACGCAGTGTTCCAGGGGTAGGCCGTGCTCTGCCTCGATCAATACAGCGCAGCCTGCCCTACAAACCCTGTTAAACATCATCTCAGAAATTTGCAATTTCATGCTCTATGGTTTTCAACTGTCCATTTTTCAACTTCTCTATTCTATTAATTACACACGCTCAAACTTTCCAATATCTAACAATTGCATTTATTCTACAAATGGAATAATGAAATTAAAAATAACTTTTTGAATGGTCCTACTGTATTGTCAACATTCGAATATTTAAATAATCTATGTTCGTTATTCATATGTAACATTTTGGAAATAAGTCATTTATAAATTATATTATTTCATAATTTCATGACATCTTATTCAGATCATTAACTTGATTTAGTTATTTTTTATTAGAAGGCCTAGGCCTATATAATTTTCCATACGTGTCAGGTACAGGGTGGACCGCTCGAATGGACCTAATTTCAATTGCTTGTTACTGGCAAACGGTTGAAGATAGAAACTTAAAACAACGTTCATAGTACTCACCAAGTTTCGAATCCTGTCGGTAGATGGCACAAAGATACGTTTCTCGTTCTTAGATTTAATTGTTTGTGAAAATGGCGACTCCGCAGATGAAAGCGCAAGCTGTTTTGTGGTATGCGGAGTTTAAATCAATCATTAGAGTTCAAAGGGAGTTCCGGCGTGTGTTTAACCGTGATGCTCCAACTGCTAGAAGCTAAAGAAGTGGCGTGATACATTATTAGCTACAGGATCTGTGTTGAAGAAGCATGGTGGTGGTCGCAGAGCATCCGATGAAATGGTAGCAAATGTTCAAGCCGCATTTGAGCGAAGCCCCCGGAAGTCATTAAGAAGAGCTTCGCAGGAACTTCAAATACCAAAATCGACATTACAACGGATTGTCCACAAACGCCTCAAACTGCACGCATATAAAGTGCAGTTAGTGTAACGTCTGGAGCCGAATGACATGCCGAAACGAGTGGAATTCGCCAATACGATGCTGGACCGTCTCGGCGCTGATCCTGACTTCATGACCAAGATTTTCTTCTCGGACGAAGCCACTTTCCATTTGTCAGGCAAGGTAAACCGGCATAATGTGCGGATCTGGGGATCGGAGAATCCTCACGCTATTCAAGAGCATGTTCGTGATAGTGCGAAGATGAATGTTTGGTGCAGTTTGTCACATAATAAGGTCATTGGACCGTTTTTCTTCGCCGAGAAAACTGTTCGTGGTACCATATATCTTGACATGCTGGAGCAGTTCTTCTTTCCACAAATTGAACAACTGCAGCCTAACATCGTTTTCCAGCAGATGGTGCTCCTCCCCACTGGTCCAATGAAGTTCGTACGACTTTGGACAACATTTTCCCTGGCCGTTGGATTGGTAGGGGAGGACCAATCGCGTGGCCCCCGAGATCTCCCGATTTAACACCACTGGATTTCTTTCTCTGGGGCTATGTCAAAGATAAAGTTTACACCACCCCAGTCAAAGACCTTCGTGATCTTCGTGAGCGCATCATAGAGGCTATTGAGAACATTCCAGAAGACATACTCCAACGTACTTGGCAAGAAATTGTTCATCGCTTTGATATCGTCACAGTGACTGCTGGGGATCATATAGAGATGTGGTGATCTGGATATCAAAACTTGGTGAGTTTTTCTGTAATATGAACGTTGTTTTAAGTTTCTATCTTCAACCGTTTGCCAGTAACAAGCAATTGAAATTAGGTCCATTCGAGCGGTCCACCCTGTATAATAATAATAATAATAATAATAATAATATAATAATAATAATAATAATAATAATAATAGGTTTATTTTATATCGTAAGTGCTTAATAGGAATATTAATTAGAATTGGATATTTTTTATTCTGGATAAAAAATCTAAAACTTCATACAGTTTATTTTCTTATTATAACTAATTTTAGGATTCCAGAACACAAATAATAATAATAATAATAATAATAATAATAATAATAATAATAATAATAATAATAATAATACAAACTGTTTAATCGACCCCTGATAGTAAAACTATTTTATTCTCTGCCCATGTTTATGTAACCTTCCCCTCATTTCTCTTGCTATGAGAGTATATTGATACACATTTCACTGATGTAGAAGAGAGATGCAAGTAGGCCTGGATGTTTCTGTGTAGGAATTTCAAAAACTTCATACTCCTTTTACCTTATATCTAATTGTAAAGATTGCAATCCTTGCATTATAATAAAAAACCTATAATTATTCTAATTTTACAGTTGAGCCTTCGAATTGGCGACTCAAGGTCTTGCAACCGCTTTGTTTGAATCATTCTTTACTCTCATTAATTGATTATTTTATGCTTTACAACTGGAATGATATCAGTGCTTGCTGGTTTCAGTAAGAGGTCAAATGTTCATTACGTGGTGCTCTATAAGTTAATTGAGATCGAAGAACTACATATAATCAACTAAATAAAATTAAAAGTTAAAAAAATTATATCATGGGTAGCTGAAAAAGATCTCAGTTATCCTCAACTAATTGCAATTTAAGTTAAAACATTTAGGTCAAAACACTTTATAGGCCTTTCGAAACGTTTTCGATCATCAGCTTTCAAATGTTGTTCCATTTTTATTTTAAGATAAGACTTATTGCAATATTCCAACATTGAAAAATTAAACCTCAGTATCGAATTTATTTTTATGTTTTGATTGACAGATTAAAAATGTCAATATTTTTATAAATTCTTGACATATTTATAAATAAAAATAATTCTATGTTTATTTTTTTTTTACAAAAATTACATATTTTAATCAAGAGGAGAAAATAAAGTAGGTCATAAAATATTACATAGATTGACGGCGAAAATTTATTTTTATTTGAACGAATATTGTCATCAATGGCAACGCACCCTAGTTTACCTCTGCAGTCTAGGGATTGCGCGTTGTTGGTTGGCGCAGCGGGCTCCAGTGGGGATAAGTTTCCTGGTGAGGTTTTATCGGGTTGTTCATCATTGTAAGACATCCAGGAAACCTTAAATCCCAAATAGTTCTCGAATAACATCTTGCCATCATTTATATCGTAACCTTATTTATAACATATTACAAATACCTAACAGAAGAACACGCTAAGGTCATACGTACCTAAATATAAAACGCGATATTATCTCGATGTTAAAAAAAAAAACCTGTGTTTAGGTGTCATAGAAACCGTAAGTCAAGATTTCATTAATCGTAATTCGACTTCTCTTTTTAAGCCAGGGAGAGAGCCTCGTATTAGGCCTATAATTTATTTGTCTGTATTTTGAATTAATTTAAACTATGGAAGCTTATGCCGAAATAAAATTAATGAAATTATTAAAACAAACCGCATTTGCCTATCATAATTTGTGTGTTAATATTGTTTTAAGTACTTTTTTTACGATAACGATTTATTTAAACATTTTACATAATTGTTCTCACTTGAAAGCTTTGCCGTGTTCCAGAATGTATGACCACTCCAAAGTATATCTGCAGTTGCTTTTATCACCACTGTCTCTTGAATCCTAAGGCTGAATCAGAATCAGCTGTTGAGAATTCCTCGTCTCAAAATAAAACAAATTCAGATGATGAACTTACTTACTTACTCACTGGCACTATCGAACCCGTAGGTTCATGGCCGCGCGGACACAAGCTCTCCATACATCCCTATCCTGAGCTAATGCTTTCCAATCATTCCCTGTATAATCCACTTCCCTCAAATCATAGTTAATGTTATTCTCCCACCTCATTCTTGGTCTACCAACTGGGCGTTTTCCCTGTGGCTTTCCTACAAGAGGCTTCCATGCAAGTCTTTCATTCCCCATACGTGCAACATGACCTGCCAATCGCAGTCTACGAGACTTAACTGTTCTTATTATATCTGGCTTCCTATAAAGACCATGTAGTTCATTGTTATGTAGTCTCCTCCATTCATCTGTCTGTTCATCTCTCTTTGGTCCAAAAATTATCCTAAGTACTTTATTCTCAAATACTTGTGATCTCCTTTCTTCCCTTAAAGGAAGAGTCCATGTTTCTCACGCATATAATATAACTGGTAGAATAATAGTTTTATATATTTTCAGTTTAACGGTTTTTTAAAGGAGTTGGGACATCAAGAGTGTCTGCAATGCATAATAACACGCATTTCCAGAATTGAGCTTATGTTTAATTTCTTTGTGCATTTCATTCTTATTTGTGATTATTGTTCCTAGGTATTTGAATTCAGACATCTCCTCAAAATTTCCCTCATTTGTCATTAACTGTCCATCAGATGATGAACACTTCAAAATTATTTAAAAAACTCACTACGTAGGCCTACTTCTTCCATTGTCTACTAAAGTATATTCTGTGTTTCATAAGTGGAGGATTTGTTTGGGCATTTTGTTCTTCAGTGTTTATAGTAATATGATAATGGTATGTGGGATCATGCCGAAACGTCGGAATCAGTGGCTAGAGGCCAACCTTGAATCCATGACGCGGAAAACGCAAGAAAACTTTCTTAATAATACTTACGTCCTCGAAAATCTACAATATATATATGAGAATGATTTTATTTTCACTGCGTTTCGACGCATTAAAAAAACTGGCACACGAGAAATTAGTGTTTCACTAATTTAAGGGTTAAAATTGGGCAGTTTTTTGCTGTCAGGACACCTAAATCACGGACATAAGCTGCTTATAATCCAATTGCACAGAAACACAAATTAGTGCTTGTACTAAATCATGGTACACTCGGCTAATTGAATTTTGGTGTAACTAAATTAGTATGATTGAATTTCTCCCCTATAGACATAAAAGGGCTTACTACCACTACTAAAAATGCATATGGCGGTCTTATGCCTAGCTTGCCATTAGCAAGTTTCTCTTCACGGTCAAAATATGCATTTTTTTTTATTCTAGAAAATTCTAAGCCATAAGTTTATTCAATTTTCTGTACTACCCGTTTGTTACAGTTTTTTTTTTTATTTTACACGTACACCCAGACGAAAGCTTGAAATTTAGAATCTTGGGCCGTCAGCTTAAGAGAACTGTACGAATTTGGCCAGGACTAAGTGGCATCTACGGAATCTCCATTTACCTCTCATTTTATTTTCTATCTTTTAAAATGTTTATCATATTCTTAATTGAAGTCTAGATAGGAATGAGTCCGGGGAGTGGAAAGTTCAAATTTATAACTTCTATATTACAAATATTATGACAAAGATCCTAATACATAGAAGCATGTTATAGAAGTCCACCACTGTGGTCCCGAGGTAGCGTGCTACCTTGTCACGCAGTGGGCCCTGGTTTGAACCCCGGTCGGGACAAGCTTCCTGGTTGAGTTTTTTTTTCGGGGTTTTTCCTCATCTGTATGACAGTTGTGTTTTTAAGACACAAAAGGTCTCCGAACATCATCTGGCATCATCATCATCATATTCGCCGGTGTGGAAAGCAACGGGAATCTACCACACCTATAAATCCGTAGTAAAGCAGCAAGCATAGCATTAAAATGTTATGATTGCAGTGAAAGACCTGCCCTTGGGTAAAAAACTATAGAATAGAATATTATAGAAAAAAAAAGTGACCGCCAGAAATGATATCTGACGTAGGAATTATTTTTGCATACTTTTACCAAATTAGGTCATTATATTACACTTTTAAATAGTGTATTTTTGATATAAATTGAAAACACGTTACTGTAAATTTTACTTACTGCGTGTTATGAATTTTTTTTATACGTAGCCTACCATCTTTTTTGCGAGAGACTGACAAATCAAAACTCGTAAAGAATAAAAAAAACACATTACGGATTAATAAACGTACTTGTATTTATGTATTTTCATTTTTTGATAATTTTCGACGAATAACAACAAGATAAAGTATCTGTACGAAAAGCTGCATTATTCTGTTAGGGTAGAACACATCCCGCCGTCATGTTCTAACTTGATCCATTCTGTCCTTTTTAACTAGTTACCCTCTGGCGGCACTATGGCCCTGGGGTCGACTCAGCCTCTAACGGAAATGAATACCAGACGCTTGTTCTGGGGTAAAGGCGGCCGTCACGCAAGGCTGACAACCCGGCTGACATCAAGTGCCGATTGTCTAGAAAAAGTGGGAGCCTTAACCTCCTACTACCCCAAAGGCCTCCTGAGGCCTGTTGTGGGATCACTTTACCTTTTTACGTATTATACGGTTATATATTTGAGTCTGTATTTTAAAAAAACGGCGCTATAGTATGTAGGAAAGATTATTAGTGGGCTATTTGAGATAAAGTGCTTAGGAAAATTTGTAGGCCAACGAGAGAGGAACAGATAGGTTATTGGAGAAAACTGAAAACAGTGAGGTGATCTTTATAGGAAAACAGATGTAATAAGAGTCGTTAAGTCTTATTGATTGGCTTGGATAGGACATATGGTACGAGTGAGGAATGAAAGAGGGGAATATAAACTTCTTGTAGAAAAATCAGAGGGAAAACGCATGTAGGTAGGCCAAGAATGATGTGGGAAAAAACATTACCCATGATTTCTGGAAGTGATTGGAAAATATTATTGAGGATATGACTGTGCGGAGAGCTTGTATCTGCTCGGCCATCAACTTCCGGGTTTGATAGTGCCAGTTGGTCAATTAGGCTATAGTCTGTTTTCAGTTACCTTTGAAATTACTCTTTGTTTTCACTGTTACTGCAATGCGATACAGAAACACTTTTTATTCTTAAACAACAGTGTCCATTTATAATTTATTGAAAATTGTGATTTATATTAAAGAATATGAATATGGAATGTGGAGCCGAAACCGAAGATTTGATATTAGAAGATGAAAAGCGGTATATTAGTGGATGTGAAGAATTTGAGTATCTGGGAGTAAAATTAGATAAAGAGGATAAAGAAGAAAGCGATATTAAGAACAGAATAAATAAAGGTAGAGCAATAACAGCAATGATGAATGGAGTCACAGACATATAACCAGGAAAAGTAAGTTACAAATATATAATTCAATAGTGAGAAGTACTGTCACATATGGAGCTGAAGTTTGGAAATTCAACATAAACTTAGAACAAAAACTTATGTCGATGGAAATGGATTTCTTGAGGAGAGCAGCAAGATGTTCAAAATTAGACAAAACAAGAAATACTGTCATAAGAGAAAAAATGAATATTGGTTATTCAATAGTAGATTATATACGGTATAAGCAATTAAATTGGTATGGGCATGTACGACGAATGCAAGAAGAAAGATTACACAGGAAAACATTGGAATGGTGTCCACCTGGAAGAAGGAGGAGAAGAGGAAGACCTCGAAACTCGTGGATGAAGGAAATAAGAACTGGAATGAGAGCAAGAGGACTGGAGGACATGGATTGGATGGAGAGAGACGAGTGGAGAAGAAAAATAAAACTTTAGGCACAGAAAGATGTGTAAACATTACATTCATCATCATCATCAACAACAACAACAACAAGGACTAAGCCCAATGGCCTGTTCCGATTTCATTATAGGTCGAATTGGTCCTTCCATCTCTTCAATGGTCTTCCCAACATTCTTCTCCCTTTTGGTTTATAATTGTACATTCTTCTTGGTATGCGCTGTTCATTCATTCGTAATACATGCTGAAGATAAGCATTTTGATAATATTTTATTCTTTCACAGAGATTAAATATATTAAGTTCTGTTCTTATATCTTTGTTTTTCTTTTTATCGGTCCTTTGGTATCCTGTTATTGCTCTCAACATCGATAAACATTAAAATTCTGTATATAAATAAAATATGATGTTACAAGTATTTTCGTTTAGTTCTGCATAATATATTCACGTTTTGTTTCAGAAGACAGCAGTGTAATAAGACGGAGACGTCGGCGTGTGGAAGTACATGACGGCAACATATCACTGGACAGCGGGCCTCCTACTTCACATTCCTCGAGATCGGAGTCTTCCCCCCAGTCTGATCTGCCCCCTAGTCGAGCTCTTCTCCGGCTCACTGCGGACTCCAGTTCACACTTCCTGCAGGCCCGCAGACTTTCCCCACCTGTTGCTTCTACACCCTCCAGCACCCCGATGCTACTATCCAAATTGAAACCCAGCACTCCGCTTAGGTGAGTTCTGTATATACAGTGTATATAAATTATTTTCTTTAATATCTCAAATAGAACTATCCTCGAAAATTTGGCTTCCGTTATTTAAGTTTCACTGACTTGATTTGAATAATATTAACCTAGCGTTAATTTTTATTTAATACCTTCCCTAACATTTGATTTAAACATTTCACTAGCTGTTTGATTATGAAAATTATGTTTAAGATAACGGCATTGCAATAACTAAATAAAATATTTTGTATCCCTTTAATAAATATTGTTGCATCTTCCTAAACACACTTTCTTGGTCTCCCCTTACTTATTTATTTTAAAATGTTGTAAGGAAATTGTTAGGATGGAGTATAAGGGTAAGATTGTGTAACTACTACAAATATATTGATTCGAAATGTGCAAATATAATAGTGATAAATAATTATTATAGTAGTAATAATAATCTTACATAAATTGTAGTAGAAAATAGCGTTTTTAAATTGTTAATTATATATTCTTTAAAAATCAACTTGGCGTAAAAGATAACTGTTTTACATTTTTCCGCGCGATAAATAGCTTCTATTTGTTTGGCTTTTGACTTGATGCTATGTTATGTTGATGTCTTATACTCAATTAAACCCCATTTTTATGTTTTTTTAAGAAAATCTTTAAATTGCTATAAAATTACGTTCACATCATTGCATTACCAAATATGACACATAATGACATTACTAAAAAACTATAATCTATTTTTTTCATTTATCTCGCAATTGTGCAGGCATCATTTCATACAATTTATCGTAAAAAATAGTAGTTTCATAATCTCATCATAAATAATTAATTGAAACCATTTGTACCCAAATTACTCCTGGCACGACAGGCCTAGAAGGCCCTTAGCCTACCAGTCTGCTGCTGGCCTCACATCCACATGTATCAATCACAGAGGTAGATGATCATCAGCTAGTGTAGGGGTGACATGTGGTCAGCATGTCGAGTCCCCAGCCGTTATAGCTGATTTTCTGAACCTGGAGCCGCTACTTATTGTAGCTACCCAAATGCCTCACGATGCTGGGTGGACACCGGTCCCATACTTGCCGAAATACCATGAGAAAATTTCTTCCTCCATGGAGACTCGAACCAGCACAAGTCCCGCAGCACTGCGCCAAGGCTTCCTGCCTTAACCACTCGTCTACGACGCTGGACTTTACCCAAATTACATCTTGAGATCTAAGATGGATCTTATTTTCTTCTTATGATGGCTTAAGTAGGTCTACTTCCTTGGCCCAGATGACTCGATATTAAACACACACACACGAGTATGTTTATATTTTATTCATAAAATATATTCAATAAAAATGAAGTAAATTTAGACAAAGTACTTTATTTTACAGTGCTTACGGCGCGGGTGCTCAATCTGAAACTAGGACGGAGAAGATTTCTCAGAGGGCTGAGAGGCTTTTGTCTTCTGCCAGGGATGCTGTGACACGCCTAAATAAAATTTCCAACGAATCTTCCAATATTTGTGATGATTCGGACAATATTAAACTCTTAAGTGGCCTTGGAGAAACATCATCTTCCATTGACACTAACATTGACAAGACTGTTAATAAAAGTGATATTTACCCTAGTGAAGAAACCCAAGTGAAAAAATCACATAGTCAAAGCCCAGAATGCGATGGCATACTTTCTGAAATTCCAGTAACCTCATCTTCAGAAAATGGTTTCATCGAAGTACTTCCAAGATCTCGAACAAGTTCTCCAAGCAAACCTCCATCATCGATACTCAAAAAGAAATCCATAGAGGAGCAGTTTCCTATAGTAACGTCAACTAGTGGTCAACAAATGCCAGTTTCAATATTGAAACGAAAAACTTCTCAGGACGAAGTTGGTTGTGCAAGTGGCGGAGCTTCTATACCGCCACCTCCTGTAACATTTTCGCCCTCGGTGCTGGAACAGAGCGAGAACAAACGTCAAGGCATCTTAAAGAAGAGAAGTAGTCTTGATGAATCCGAAGTTCTCCGAAGAAGAAGTTGTTCACCCGATATGACTGTTTGGGAAAGTGGAATTTCTTCAGAATTTAGGCCAATTTTGAAGAATCAAAGGAGATCGTCGATGGAAGAGCTAGTTCGCAGGACATTATCTCCTGATCCCCAACCTCAGTCAATATTAAAACGAAGAACAAGTCGAGATGATGAAATCGAAGAACGAAATTCTGGTTCTCCAGAACCTCAAGGTATTTTAAAACGAAAATCTGCTACGAGTAGTAACAGCAGTAGTAGTAGCTCTTCACCTCATGTCTCAATAGCAGCATCTGTGATCATGAACGTAGTAGGAATGGATCCTAATGCAGAAATATTGCCACTAGATGGCTCTTCAGAACAAGTACGTCCTATTTTGAAGAAAAAGAGCAGTTCTGAAGACAACACAACGGCAGATTCGTCATCGACAGAAGCACCAAAACCTATCTTGAAGAAGAAAGCTAGTGTAGATGTTGATGATTTAGAAGAAAAACCAATGAAACCCATATTAAAATCATCTAGGAAATCATCTCAAGAAGATCAGAGTAGTTGGGAATCTGCATCATCAATGGAATCCCCAGTTCGGTGCCTGATTTTGAGAAGTCGAAGTTTAGGAGGATCTGATTCAGCATCAGGCTCAGATTGTGAAGTTGTTAGGCCAATTTTGAAGCAGCCAAGTGGTGACAGGTCTTCAAGAGAACGATCTGCTTCACCTCGACATAGATTGTCTTTCTGCGATGATGAAGAAGATCGGGCAGGTTCTGCCTCTGGATCCAAAGTTCCCAGTGATGAATCAAGAAATGTGAGTCCTAGTAGAGAAGGTGTTATGTTGAGAAGGAGACTTAAACAAGCTTCTGTTAAGATGTCCAGTTCATCCTCTTCAGTGGACAATGAACTTAGTGCAATTTTCAATAAGCGGAGGTCTCTAGAGTCATCTGCAGATGCCGAGCAGGACACTGCAGAAATAAGAAGATCTCCAATTGTGATGGAATCACCTAGAGGACTTCCTAGACCCATGTCTGTGGCGGAGCGTGTGTTGAACATGGAAAATTTTCTCGTCCAGGAATCAAGTTCCAAACCAACAGGTGCTGTACCTAAGAGGCCTGGTTCGCTGAGGACTTTCAGAGACAGGGAAAGATTCCATACCCAGCCCATCACCTTACATGAATTGAATGCTTCCTCAAGGTAAGACCAGTATATTTCTTATAATACAGTGTGCTTTTTTTGTTGCTTATGAATCTTGGCCTGATATAATTTAATTTTCATATTTTGTTTTAATTATCCAAATACCAATACAATAATCGAGAAAAAGAAGATTTTAGTCAAATCCAATTATTATTGTTGTTCTAACTGATTATCTTTCATTGTCCATGTAACTATTTATTTCAATCTCCTTTCACCAATATGCGTATCGACCACCAAAAATTATGGCTTTGACACTAATATTGAGAAATTTCAATTACTTTTACATATGACTCCCGCTAGAGTAGCTAAGAGTCTCTTACCCATACAATATGTTTTCTTGATTCTAAGTAATATAAGTACCTAGTTTAATTATGTTTGTGTGTTAATCGGGAACATAGACTATTTTATCCACCAAATTTCACCCAAATCCATTTAGCCATTAAAGCGTGATTAAGTAACAAACATCTAAACTTACAAATTCTCGCATTTGTGACATTTTATATCAATATAAAAAGTTGCAAAATCTGGTTAACAAAACTGAAACTAATATTGAGGACCATGTGATTTCCTGTATTATCTACTACTACTTACATTATATAATTTTCTCTATGTTTTCTATTTGATAAATTTAATTATTTTATAAATAATTTAGAGTAACTTAATCAGAAGAAATAAAACAGAAAGCATTGTTCCACATTTAAATGATAAACACTTAAGTAATGGGAGGGGGTGGAGTAGGTTTTGGAATATAAAATCCAAGACAGGTCTAATACAAAAATAATAATATAAGATATAACTGATCAGGAATAATTTATAACAATCATTGTACATAATAAAATGAAACTGCAACTTCAATTAAATATTTTATTTTTCATAGATACATTTTGTATATTGCTGTACTAGATTTAGAAATCCCATTCTCACTGCTTAAGCGAACTGTGACGTCATCTACTGTGTTTCATTGAGGGAGTTTTGTTTTGCCCTGCCATTCTTTGCTCTAATGTAGTGATCCTGACAGTTTCTGCCTTAACCACTACGTACGTTTAGAAAAGGGAGTCGGTCTTGAAGAGAGTTAAAAGTACATCGTAATAAAAAAATTATATTTCTGATTATTGAAATATACAGTCAAAATACCCAATTCACCAATTAATCTTTTAAAATGGTCCATTTTAAAACATCAATTGATGAATTGGGCATATTAACTGTATATTTTAATATTTTATCACCAACAAGATCATTTGTGTATTAAATTTCTGATTATAATTACATCTGACACTATTAAACACGTTTATGTTAATTAAGGGTGCATTTATCTTTAACAGTATATATATGAAGTAATTTTTAAATAATACGTGAAAAATCAACCTATGAGTACATTTTTCTCAGAATTAAAATAAGGATATTACATTTTCATGGGGATTTAATCACTACATAAATGATGATTCTCCTATAGGAGATTCTGTAAAGTAATATAAAAATATATATAAATATTGTATGTTGCTTTTTCGTTTTTTGAAAATTAAAATTCTATCATTCAAAATTCAATTTATGCAAAATACTACAGGTACAACAAAATTGGTAGATTTTTATATGTAATGACTACTCGTAAATAAAATTTGATTTTCTTATTTATTACAGAAGATGAGAAATCTGTGTATCATTGTAGGTAACCAGTGACCAAACTTCAGTTATTAAAATGTTAGTAATTCAGACTAAACGGTTTAACATATCTAATCAATAGATAAATAAATAAATATATCCATCCATCCACAGTAATTCTGCCCGAGGGCAGGTCTTTCACTACAATCATAGCATTTTCGTGTTATGCTTTGCATCTTTACTAGGGAATTTTAAGTGTGGTAGCTTCCCGTTGCTTTCCACACCGGTGAAGGATGATGATGGTCGGATGATTTTCGGAGACCGTTGGGCTCTAAGCTTCCTGACATTTGTCTTACAGGTGTAGAAAAAAAACCCGAAAAAACCTCACCCAGGAGCCTGTCCCGACCGGGAATCGAACCTGGGCCCCCTGCGTGACAAGACAGCACGCTACCTCCAGACCATAGCGGTGGGCCAATACGTAAATATGACATAAAAAGAAAAATAATCGCCTGAACCGGGATTTGAACCCGAGACCTCTAACTATATATATAAAGCTAAGTGTAGATCTGCCCATACAACATTTTAATGTCAGATGTATTTTTTTATTATGTCCTACTTTTTACCACTCTTCACAACCGACTTCCTTTAAGGAGACAATTATGTTATGAAGTTATGAGGCTTGACATACATAAATATCTCCATATTTATCAAATTAAAATTTGAATTAAACTTCCCACATAATATGTACCTTCAGCTTTCTTCTCCTGTCAACAGAATAGGGGAATAATAAATAAAACTATTTTAATTTATGTACCTCAACATGTTGAAGTTGATGGTCTAGCGACAGCACGTCTTCCTATGGATGAAATTTGATCCCGGATAACTTCAAGACAATTCTAGGACTTGACTTCCTTCAGATGAAAAATAAAATAACTTTAAACCCGTGCCATAAAGATCTATGACAGGTTAAATATCTCTGATACGAACACCATATCTTGAAGAATCCTTAAAACAAAGCAGAATTGGCAATTGAAGCAAGTCTTGGATTTAATAATAATAATAATAATAATAATATAATAATAAACAAAATTTCTTGACAATCCACCTGATAGTATTTCTAGCGATATTGAGTTGAACTGAGCAAGATATGAGCATAAGATATTACTTAAATTGATGGTTTGTATACCGCCGTTTATGAAAATCTTTGTAAGGTCATTTTCTAGAAATTTTTATAGATAATATTTCAGGTCAAGGTACAAGTTATATTCAAGTAGAACTTCAAATAGGATATATTGTTACCGCATATAATGATGTGTTAGTTGAAATCAATGAGACATTGGCTTCTGGTAATCGTTGCCTAAGAGCGTTGAACAAAATTATAACTTCTAGGTTCATATCTAATAATTTTACAGTATAACAATTAAACCTATTGTGTTATACGGTAGCGAAAGCTGAACACTAACAGAAAAGGCTATAAAATGTGTGTCCTCCTGGTAAAAAAAAAAAGTTGAGGAAGATATGTATTGCCCAACTAGAAATAATGGAATTTGGAGAATTAGAACTAACCGAGAATTACAAGCTGTATACAAAGACACAGATGTAATAGCGGATATTAAAGTCAGAAGAGTCGAGTGGTTGGGACTTCTATATAGAATGGGTACAAACCGAACCCCCACCTACTGGATGCAAAAGTTGACTCTAGGGAGAAGACGTGGTAGACCCAGAATTAGATGGGTGGATGGATGAGGTAGAGTGTGATTTGAGAAGAACTGGAAACAGCAATGGAGACAGAAAGTAAAGGACATAATAGAATGCGAGCTGTTTTTCGGGAGATAAGGCTAAACTCTAACCCTCTTACTAATAAACCATATATAACTTTTATACAGGGTTTATACACATCTCAGTTGAAAATGCTTACTAATAAACACTGTATTCGCTGCTCAGTGTATAAGAGATGTACAACTTTACATGGGAATTGTTATACATGCCTCCAGCCTTGTTTAAGGATTGTATAACTAGACAAAATGTCGGGACTTCAAGATCAAATGATTGTTTTCTTATGATATTGATGAATATTTCCTTAAATTTAATGCAAAATGCAAAACTTTAACGACTGTTTGATGGATGCACAGGACATAAATCATATTTATAAAGCTCTGGGTAAGAAAATAAAGACATCATAAAATGCCTTTTGTTACACTCATTCTCGATTAGGCCTAATAATATTTTAAAGTTGAACGTTGATTCACAAAAGAATATGTTCTACAATACTTGCTGTAGACAAGGTTAACCTGAATGTAGTTTAAATGCTTGATAATATTATTTTAACAAGACGTTGTTGCATCATTAATACATAATACACATACCGATATAAAAATGTATTTAATTATAGAGGTGCTATTATTGCAAGACGTTGTATGTTAGCTTGATAGTCTTGTGGTTAGAGGTTCTGCCTACGGTCCGTGAGGTCCTAGGTTCGATTCCCGATCGGACCGCAATTGTTTTCTTTTTTTCGCTTAAAGCGTTATTCTGTTGTCGGTAACATTTCCTACTTTTTGAACGTTTTCTAACGCATCTTAAAATACTGCATATAATTCATAAGTAATGGGAAAAACTTATTAGCTTCCAAGAATTGTTCGAAATTCTTGACGTTAGATGGCAGCTAATTCTACTATATATTTGACGTAGCTTGAAGGAAAATGTATATCAACTAAAACACACTTATTTTTTCCGTATCTCCCCAATTAGGGAATCTCTCTCTATTCTTATCCATACTTATTTCTTACACAATTAATCACTAGTTGATGTCGTTTTCTTTCTGTTACAAACTGCGCGTAATATGTTCTGACGTCATAATGATGACGAATATGTGACGTATTGTGTGTAACGGTTGTATTGTTATATAGCTCCGGCACAACGTTTATTAGTAAGGAAATTATACATGATCTACATAAGGCTTATATATTGAATAACTAAACAACAGCTGAAAGCCAATATAAGAGATTTTTATTAGTAAGACCGTAAAAGTTGTAGTACCGAAGAGGATGATATGAAAACCACGTAGGCCTACTATGAAGGGAAAAAATTCCCAGACTTAGCACATTCTTTGGCGTGGCGATTATTTTCGAAGCAGCAGTAATTTATAAGTCCTTGATACAGTAGCGTATATCAACTTTTAATCTATTGGTCAACGAATCCGGGATATCCAAGTGGTTGCAAATTTCATATTAAAAAAAAACTCATACGATGGGTTAAGATGTGAACAATTTCTAATCGATAGATTGTGCATCGAACGCCTAGATTATTTACCAAACGCCTACATTGTAAGTAGTTATACTTGTCGACTCCTGAAATGGATAGGGGACACTATCTTCTCTCCATCGCCGTCCCTCACAAAACAAACACTTTAAAGCATACAACTATCATTATCGTCGTCGTCGTCGTCGGTAGCACTACAGCCCACTATGAGATCTGAACATCAATAGACGTCTCTTCCATTCTTGTCTGTCCTTAGCTTTATCCAGCCAGTTTCTTGCCCCTATTTTTTTTAACGCATTTTGTTTCAACATCAATCCATCGCGTCATTTATCTTCCATTTCTTCTTTTTAAAAATTATTTTGGATTTAAATATCTCGATGAAATTTCTTATCAGTCATGACTTGTGAGCTGTATATGCATTGTCCAGCGTAACTTGTCTATTCGAATAGCAGTATTCAGTTTAGATTATTTACTAGTTGATAAAATTCCTCATGACAACATATTCTCCAGACGTCATTTTCTTTTAATGGTCCAAATATTTCCGTAGTATTTTTTTCAAACATATCTAATATATATTCAGTCTATTTCAAAACATAAGTCAACAAAGTATTTCTATATGCAAAATAATATATTTATATAAAATGTCAAAGAGGTACAACAATTATAATATATATTATATTATTGCCAGGTTTAGCAAGCCGGATGGCTTAAAACTGCGACAAGGTTTGTCGCGGTAAGTCTAAATGTGACGTCATTGTATTCAAACCACCCCCACTCATTGTCAATACAATTTCATCATGCAAGCATTAACAACTGTGCTCTTACAGGAACACACACACAGCACTGAGTTACGTAGTTTATTTGTTATTTCTTACAAATCGTTTTCATAGTTATTATCGCCTCACTATGATGCTTAACAAGCGGCTCGCTTTGTTTTCCAGCAGCTGTTATATGTTATTAAAATACAAAGATCTCGACTGCCGCGACTACCATGATGTTGCCACATTGCTATTCTTCCCTCAGTTTCAATTAAAACTCGGAACGATGCGGAACATTCGATCCAATTATAAAATTGTATACCGTAAGTAATGGTATAATTATAAGTGATTTATTGTTATAGGGTATGTAGCTCGAATAATAATACAATACTACATATTATATTAGTTTAATATATAAGTTATTTCAACATGTGGCAGCCATGGGGAAATATTTCAGACGGAACAGTTAATAATAATAATAATAATAATAATAATAATTAATAAATATAATAATATTTTCAGCATGATTTTGTATGAATATTAAATTTATGTAGACCTACAAGCTATATAATGTTGGAATTAAATTATTTAATATATAAATACATATAGCCTATAATTTTAATTTTAAAAATTAAACAATACCAAATAATAACATAAAAATTGAATAATAACATAAATAATCAATGTCTTCTGTCCTTGTGTAATAAACGGCCATAACGCTAAGAGAAACGTGACAACACCGCATGTCGAGCACTGCCGCGCGGCACCCGCTTTTATATAAACGGTTAACCATCAGAGTGAGGCAATAATACTAGAGATTAGTATGAAAGCACAAATTTATTTACATTCAAAGTCTGTTCTCACAGGCTCTTAAATGACGATACAATACATGCATAGGTAACTTCATAATTAACTCATTCCGGTCTCAATTCCAAATTATTACTAACATCCATCAGGTACAAAGTCCGAAGCTCGAAAAAATGGTGTATAACATTAGATATACAGTTTCAGTTGAATTGTTATGGGGTTTTTTATACCGTAGTAAATCCTTTTAGAATTATCAAATTTCACAATTTCATGAGGACCCTAAAGTGTGAAATACATATATAAATTACGTCATCAAAGGAACGTAGTAGGCGTACTATAATCTGTCTTGTTTGGAAGTAGTATGTAGGCCTATCCCCACCACCGTACTATAAGTGATTAAGATAACGCATGTCTTACTAATACAATGCACATTGAAGCGTTTAACTTAGTTCTGTATCAAACTTTAGTGCATTACAAACATAAACAATGGCCACGTTGGATTGCGAACATCTCAGTGAATTCCTCGGATTTCTCCTCAGAAAGAAGTACGTATGCCTATTTATGGTTTTTATGTATGCGTGATTTTAATTAATCTGTATCATATTTGTAGAATTTAACATGTAATATGCTATCACGTGAGAGATCTTTAGGTGTATCCAGTAGAAGTCAACCACGACTCCGGTTTTCAAATGTTTTTTGTTTCCATAACACCTATAAAAATAAATAATAGTTTTAAGAAGCTAAAACAACACGCTTTATTAGAAAACCGAACTCAAAAATGAAAAATAATGTTAATTTCCAACACGCTTGGGATAAATTTAAAGTGGTCAACAAAAAAATCATCTCCAACACATATAGAATAAAACTAGAGTTATCAACAAAAAGAAAATAATTCTACCATCAAAAGCGTGGGGTGCTCTATATCAATTACCGGTAATATATTTGATAATAAACAGATATTGGTAAAATTAAAGTCTCTAAGAAGAACATGTAAAAATCATAAAAAGCACCCCACGCTTTTGATGGTAAAATTATTTTCTTTTTGTTGATAATTCTAGTTTTATTCTATGTGTGTTGGAGATGATTTTTTTGTTGACCACTTTAAATTTATCCCAAGCGTGTTGGAAATTAAAATTATTTTTCATTTTTGAGTTCAGTTTTCTAATAAAGCGTGTTGTTTTAGTTTTAATATTTCACAGAATAAGATAAGAATGCAAATATCTTTAAATTCCATACTATTGTAGTATGAGCTACAAGTATTACTCTTCTAAAAAAAATCCTCCCCAGCTGGATTCGAACCAGCGACCTATGGATTACTGAAATTATATACCACTAGTTCACCGCGCTACCAACTGAGCTCTTTCAACGATTGACTAAAAAGTCGACAAGTCCGTATCCTATTATACCAGTTTTAATTTTTTTGATCTTCTGATGATTCTGGCCAGGAATTTAGAAATGAATATGAGATTATTGTAATGTCACGGGCCCTTTACAAGTATACAAAGTTTCAAGTCGATCCAATGTCTCTAAGTGGGTGAAAATCGTGTTCAAAGATTTCGTTGCATAAATACAAAGACACTTTTTTGATTTTCTGATGATTCTGGCCAGGATTTTAGAAAATGAATATGAAATTATTGTATTGTCACGGGTTCTTTACAAGTATACAAAGTTTCAAGTCGATCCAATGTCTCTTAGTGGGTGAAAATCGTGTTCAAAGATTCCGTTACATAAATACAAAGACACTTTTTTTGATTTTCTGATGATTCTGGCCAGGATTTTAGAAAATAAATATGAAACTACTGTATTGTCACGGGTCCTTTACAAGTATACAAAATTTCAAGTCGATCTAATTATTTTAAGTGGGTGAAAAACCCGTTGTAAGATTCAGTTACATAGATAGATAGGTAGATAGATACAGGTCAAGCTAATATAAAGCGTGTAATGACTGAAAATTCACAGAAATTGTTATAAAACCATAGACATGATTCGGGTATTTGTTTATGTAACTAACAACAGTAGATTATTAGTTTTTATGGTTGTTATTGGAAACAATAAACATCGGAAAACCGTGGTCGTGGTATAGACTTCGGTTGAGAAATCCACCCTGTGTGTCCCGCGAGTGTTAAAGGCAAGAGGCCTTGACGCAAAGCTACTTGCACTGGTTCGAGTCCCCATGAGAAAAATAATTTTCTCATGGAATTTCGGTGAGAATGGGACTGGTGCCCACCCAGTGTCGCGTCGTGAGGAATTTGGGTAGTTGCAAGTAGCGGCTCCAGGTTGAGAAATCCAGCAATAATGACTGGGGTACTCGACATGTTGACCACATATCACCCCTACACTGGCAGAATGATCGTCTACCTCTGATTAACACATGTAGATATAAGGCTAAGCAACCGGCTGGTAGACTAAGGGCCGTCTAGGCCTGTCGCGTCATGGAGTTTAATTTTAGTAGACTGTGTGTTTGTATTTGTTTAATTGAATAGCTCAATGTTATATGGAACCTATACAGTAGGTTCAGTGTCCTCCACCCTTTCCGTATCCTATTTATAGGGCTTAGTGAATGTTTTTGAACATACTTACTCTATAGGATGAGGTTGTAACCCTCGCGCCAAACTTCCAATGTGGACAACCATTCCTCATTCGCTGTCCATGGCTGTTTATTCAATAGGCGATATTTTCTACTAACCTCCATATCTGAAGGCGTATTTCCTCTTGTGTGTTTAATGCCTTAATTTAAAATACATTATGAAGTAGCGATTAACTGATTATGATGAATTGGGTGCCGTTAATGAAATACCAACCCAGCAAATGCCTTAGATTTGGGAAAAACTAGAAAAAAAACTCGGTCATTTTGATCGGTACCGGGATATGGAACAGGAACGTCTCGAATATGAATGTCAAATGCTACATTTTAAACCAATTCGCTCAGTTATGTTTTTCATAATTAAACGAAGTTCTTTCACGCACAAAAAAAGAAAAGTAAATTCAAATACCTGGCGCAAAATGATACCCCCGTTGGGCTCTACAAGCCTGTGCTGGAACCTATGTCTTGCGTTCTTCGAGTAATCAATTTCGTATTGGTTACTTATTCCTTATCTCTTATTTAGCCACAATTCTTCTTCTACGTGCCGTGAATTCGGTGCCCACAGTTTTTTTTTATTTTTCTTCCAAAGAAAACCTTGCTCAGAATTGTTACGGCCCTTAAAAAGTCATTGCCCCCGAACTGGTTTGAATTCGCAACTCGGAACTACAAGCGAACTTAGTAACCGTACTCCTCCAGGACCGACCGTTTTATTTTGCAATGTCTTTTGAAGAAATATTTGTCTAAATTTTCATAATAACCTTACTCATCTTATGGATCTAGTATATTAGATACTGTTTTAACTGTTGCCAAAGAGAGAGGGACGACATCCATGCTAATTTTTAATTTTTAGATGATATCTTTTTTATCTCTCTTTTTTATGGGTTTTATTATTTTTTTATTTAGAAGACTTTAATGTTATCCTTTATATATACGTAAGCTTGATTATACTCATATTTTGCATATTTACGCATTCATTATTTTAGTATATTCACACTTATTTACATCTTCACTTACGTGTTTATTTATTTATTTGCATTTATTGAAAATGATCGTTTAAACATTCATTGTCATTCTTACAAACATACAATATAGGTCCGCATCCAGAAAAAATCTATCCAGTTCTCAGCAATTACATTCATCTCCTTCCACGCACATTTAAAAAATAAACAAGTCTTAGTCCTTACATATACCTGCACTATTATATATTGGTGACTGTTTCGTTTTCAGGGTAGCAGTTTATTATTGGTTAATCTATCCCCATGCCTCCTTTAGGCAAAAAATCAACAGTATCCAAGTATTCATTGCATCTTACCAACTTTTTTTTTACGGAAATGAAACACTCTAAATAATTTCGAATAGTCTAACCATAAAAAAAATTCTCGGTCTCTTCATCGTTTAATTATTTTTAGGTCCTCACCTGAAAAACCTAGTTTTTTATATGTCTATTATTTTATTGTGGAAAGCAACGGGAAGCTACCACACCTATAATTATCTAGTAAAGCTGCAAAGCATAGCATGAAAATGCTATGATTGCAGTGAAAGACCTGCCGTCAGGTAGAATTTCTATGGATGGGTGGATTATTTTATTGTTGATTTTATAATATTTATAATATTTTTTTGAAAATCAGGAATTAATATTGCTGTAGTGCTTAATTTGTGCTACCAAAGGAACAATTCTTATTGGATTCGTATGTATTGTATAACACTGTGCAACCAGGAGAAAATAGTAAACGCTTTTTATTATCACTTTGTGAGTGACCTGGTGTTTTTGCGACACGAGTTGATTGATGTTATATTGAATTCTCAACTCAGAGGGACGATAGTTAAGAGTTTTGCTTTACTCTGTGGCCATAATGATGAGGGATTTAACTATTTACGTATACGCTTATACATATTTTTTTTTGAAACACGTAGGTTAATATACATTAAATTGATGGAAATATCTAATTTACAGTTGAAGATGAAACTTTACGTGTTCGGAACCTACTAATTGCCCATTATTATAAGAAGTGGAATGTCGAGAGAGCGTTGTATTGCGTTGACAAATTAGACAGATATTTGACCATTTTGCTTGCCTGTATGCAGTACATGATAGTTCCATTAAGTTAGTCCTGTATCTTGAGACACATCTAGGGATTGTTTCCTCATGCCATTAGGTTCTGGGACTTGATGTTACAGAATACAGTTGTATAATTTGTTTACTTATAGTCCATCCAGGTGGATGACTGGTTATCATGTTCATCTCTGGTTCAAAGGTCCCAAAGTTTAAACGCGACTAAGTACTTGTATTTTTCAGGGCTTACCATAAAAATCCTGAGTGTATGTTCCATAGGAAGGGAACAACAGACTTGGGTCCCACCTCGTATATTTACGTCACGTAAAATAACCTCGAGCCTGAAAAAAGTAGCCTTAGCAAAATTTGTTGACCCTTCATGCCCAGATTAGAATTACGACACTAATGATCTTGCCTGTTAAAGTCCGTAATTAAATAAAATAATAACTTAACATGTTAATTTTTATGTAGGGTTTAGCCCACCAGACCTTCTATTCTCACAAGGTTTCTTTCTTTTTTTAATCCTTCTCATGACAATTATAATTTCTTCAGTCTATATATTTAAAAAAAAATTAAAATAGCGCACGACCGCTCATAAGATATACACAATCTTCCTGATATAACCAAAGTTTCCGGACGCATTATAACTTTGGATGTTAAAGCCTCTGTAAATAAGCAAGT
Source organism: Diploptera punctata (assembly GCA_030220185.1). Classification (NCBI taxonomy): domain Eukaryota; kingdom Metazoa; phylum Arthropoda; class Insecta; order Blattodea; family Blaberidae; genus Diploptera; species Diploptera punctata. The sequence continues at coordinate 101,855 of JASPKZ010007878.1, forward strand.
GTACAAATATTATAAATTTTAAATTCTAGCATTAAACATGCCAAAGCAACAAATATTAACATAGTAAATAAATAAGACTCAGATTAATTATAACTACCAAATATGTATTACAAATAAAAAGAAAAAAGTTAGAATAGTATAGCCTACTACATTGAGTAAAGAAAACATAATTCTAGGTGAAAATGGCATGCAAATGAGCGCTAGATGTTAGAGTAAAACTTAAATAACCAAATTTTAAACATATTTAGTGGTTGAGAACGTATTCCAAAGTAGAACAGCAGCTATAGTGAAAGGTGGCGGAAAGAGAGAAATGCGATGAAGTAAAATTGAAAGTGTCATTACATTACATAGCATGAATGGGTATTTATGTTGTAGTAGGCCTGTATCTGTAATACAACTAATGTGGAGAATAAGAATTTACGCTGTGTATCAGAAATACGGCTGTACGTTTGATTAGCCTATATCGTGTGATACTATTACAGGAAATAATGGATTGCCATTGGAAAGGGAATTCTTCAAATTAACACACATCACTTACGACAATATCAATCACTGTATTGCTTCAAACTGTTCATCATTTACATGCATGCATAATTAGAATGCATTGTAAAATCTTTCATTGCTTTATAATACATGTCTATTGGAACAGCATTGATTTCTTTTTCAATTATTATTTTCAGCATATCGTTATGTTACGGCTTTTGAGAATAAACCTTTTTCTTCAAATAACCTCACAACGTATCTCCGTATTTCTAATATACCTGTAGAATATGCCAGGCATATTTGTATTCACAGCAAGTTCATGACAAATGGAAGATAAATAATGCATGCGGTGGTATTGTTATTTGGTCCTTTCCCTTATAACCTTATACAGAATAAAATAAAATTTAAGAACATATGAGGGAGATTTTCATGTTTGATTGAATTTTAAAACTATTCATTGATTGAATTGTAAGGAAACATAAATCTGCTACTGATAAATAATGTTTCGAGTATTTTCCTAGGATTAACATACGTCCCGTTTTAAGCAGAACATAGTCGATCATGCTGGACTTGTAGTTACCATGCTTAGCTTGGTTCAGAGATTCAAACCCAGCCGGAAGAGTTGGATTTTTCAGAGCGTAAAAATTATAAGTATTGGTTACTTCGGAACGCAACTAAACCAGTCGGTCCCGTGTCGTGGAATTATGGCACGTAAAAGAATTTCAGGACTGAAAAAATAGGCCTCCAAGCAATTGTAGGCCCTTTCGTACTTTCTCAAGTAAGTATGATGTATGTTATACAACGAGATAATAGTATCTGATAATCAGTTCCCCTCCGATTTATAATGAATAACCATAAACTAAATACCTTATGCCCTCTTTAAAAGAGATACTTGAAATCTGACGATCGCGCTGGCCGCAAACAGTCTGTTACAGAAAGGCATAATATTGAAGCTTTGGTTTTCCGTTTCACACATTTTATTAGAGCATGGCAGTTAACGAAATCATTACGGCGCTTTTGAATTTAATAAGTTAATAATTGATCTAAGAATAATTCTGGTCACGTGCAAACATAATCTTCCTGACAATGTGAAAATTGATGTGCTCGAAAGTGATATATATAAATTATGAAAGTTTACAAATTCCATATGCTTAGGCCGTGACCCTTGATGTTTATTTTTTAATTTACTGAATAAGTGGGCACTACAATAACCCCCCGTCAGTTCGGGCCAGTTGCCAGAAGTACAGGGAAATCCAGCATCTGGCGAATTGCGACAGAGCCAAGATCTAAGTTTATCTCTCGGGGTGGTAATGGGAGCGCGCTCTGATGCGAATTCGCGCAGTAGATGCAATGCGAACTGCGGAATAGCAACTTGTAGTGTTTAGTTTAGCAATTTGACATTTGTGAAAATCGGAAACAGGTGACTACGGCACGAGTACATGGTTAGTATACAGCAATGGTTTCAAATCTATATTCTTTATATTTATTGAAGCAAAGTTAGCTCCTATTGTCGTTCATGTTTAACTTAAATGTTAAATATAATTCGTATTAATGAAATGATTTACAGAAAATATAACCTATAGGGCCTAGTAGTAGTGTGTTGTAATGTAATGGAACAAACTTTTGTACGAGTTTTAATTAAGATAATATTAACTATTTAAAACATGAAATAAATACTCTAAGTTATACATTTAAATTTTGTCGATCCTGGTGGACTAGTGGCTCCGAGGATTGCGGAACTAAACCAGGCCGGGAGCGATGGATTTTGATGGTCTTACAATCCGGAGCATGTGTACCTTCGGGAGAGACCAAGAGTCCCGTGCCGTAGATTTATGGAAGATAACATCATTTCAAACCTGAAAAAAAGAGGTATCTGAGGAACATTTATTGGCCCTTTTACGGCCAGATTTTAATTGCGACGTTAATTGTCTTGCCTGTTAAAACTGTTAAAAGCACCATTTAAAATAATTACTACTATAACTACAATGTTCCTCGAGGATTTTATGAAGAAATTAAAAAGTGCAACATTCTGTCTTCAGCACCTCCCGTGCCATTAAATGTTAATGAAAGCTTTTATAGGAAAACCAGAAAAAAGACTCCCAGTAGGTGGATCAAGAATGAGATGGGAAAATAACATTAAGCATGATTTGAGGGAAGTAGATTATGCAGGGGATGATTGAAAAACATTAGCTCAAGATAGGGATGTATGGAGAGCCTATGTCCGCTCGGTCATGGACCTATGGGTTCGATAGAGTCAATGAGTTTGCTAGTTATATTGAATGTTAATTTGCATATAGGCCTAGTTTCTGTTTTGCAGTTAGCAATTTTATAAATTTCGTTACCCCATACACAATACACACAATTATTGATAATTTATGTATAAGTTTGACAATGATATTTTATAAATTTCGATATCGCATATATAATACACATCCATATTGATATTTTCTTTATATGCAAGTTTTATATTTTCTAAGTTTTAGAATTCTTTCCAAACCATTAAATTTGCGCATGAGATAGTAGTCGCAATATTATTGCCTTTTCCTCGTTGAATGGCTACTTGATAGTTTTAAGGTTTAGAAATTGTATTAAACTTTTTTTTTGAATTATTAGTTTATTATAAACAAGCTAGTTTACTTGCTGCCGACAAATCTGTTATTTTTTCGTGTTTTTCCTTAATTGTTGGGCAACAGGTGGGTTGAAATTTCATTAGCACATTCTATTTTCGCCATTAATCATTTCAAAATCCATTAAATGTAATAGTTTATTTTACACAATACACTTGAATTCAGACTACAGTACATGCACATACGGCCTTTTAGAATGCCTAAAACATTCTAGATGCAAAATGATTAGATTTGTTCAAACGTCTCATAATAAAAACAGTTTAGTTTTTTTTTCTAATCTTGGATTATGATTTATTTCTTTATTCGATATATTGACGATACAATATTCTCCTCTTTTAAAAATAAATGTAAAGTGGTGCATTAATAATAATAATAATAATAATAATAATAATAATAATAATAATAATAATAATTAGAGTGAGTAAACATATGGACATTTTTATCAGAATATGAAAAAGAAGTTTCCAAGAGGAATCCAGTGTGACGAGGGGTAAAAAAAGCTCTTAACAAAAAAATTGAATCTGGTTCTAAGTACCTGACAGTAATCGTTGTGTTAATTAAGATTTTTTCTTTCTTTCTTCTCAGTCTTCTCAATAATGATTTCGGCTTATATACAGTATTAATTACTGGATGATCATGTAATTGTTCTTTATTAGATGGTTTCATGTGTGTAAGTTAACGAAGCTCCATTTAGAATGTGGTCATTTCCGACGAAAATTAGTTGTGTGACTACCTGAGCTATTAGTTTAGAGCAATAAAACAAGAAAAGGAAAACAAATTGTTTGGTTTTCTTTAAACATTGGGTGATTCAATTGGAGTTAGGCCATATCATACCATTATTGGGGGGGGGCAAGCCATAGCGTAGTTGGTTAAAGCAATACGCTACAAACCGTAAGGTCGAGGTTCGAGTCCCGGTGGGTCAGAATTTTTAAACTAACCCAAACATTCTGGTGGCACCATGGCTCTGGAGTCGACCTAGACTCTAATGGAAAAGAGTACCAGAAACTTGTTCTGGGGGTAAAGGCGGCCGTCACGCAGGGCTAAACAACCCGGCTGACATCAAGTGTCGATTGTCTAGAAAAGTGGGAGCCTTAACCTACTACTATCCCAAGGGTCCTTATGGCCTGTAGTGGGATCACTTCACCTTTTTATATCAGTGTTGAACTACAGGTGTCTCATCTTTTATCATAAATAAGAAAGTGAAATTTAACCGCAAATAGTCATTATTTACAAAAACAAGTGCTCTGTAAGTTGTATTATTATGGGAGGAGAAAAGACTTGTAATATTTTGAATGCAGGATACGATTTAATTGTAATTTTTAAAAATTTTGCTTAAATTAAATTTGGTTTCCTATTATAAAAATGTTGTATTTGAACTGTTTTACTGAATCTGCTACAGTGGTTTCCTCATAAATTGGTATAGTACGTAGTGTCCTAAAAAAATTCCATAGCCCTTTTTCAAACAGTTCCTGTGATTTATCCAGAACTAATTCAGACTGAATTAACGAAATACACACACACACACACACACACTCCTGGCGCGATAGGCCTAGAAGGCCCTTAGCCTACCAGCCGGCTGCTGGCCTCACATCCACATGTACCAATCACAGATGTAGATGATCATCAGCCAGTGTAGGGAGTGTGACATGTGGTCAGCATGTCGAGTCCCCCCGCCGTCATATATACACACACACACACACACACACACACACACATATATATATATATATATATATATATATATATATATATAACCCGTAATTTTTCACAAATTTTACTTTTTCAATGTTGCTTTTTTTTTGTCCTTGAGATGCATCTTGCATTCTATGTTGAAAGGAGGATTAATTATCGACTGTAAAATATGCACGCACACACACACACACGCATATATATATGTCCACCGCTGTGGTCTCGAGGTAGCGTACTGCCTTGTCACGCAGCGGGCCCGGGTTAGATCCCCGGTCGGGGCAGTTTTTCTGGGTGAGGTTTTTATCGGGGTTTTTCCTCACCTGTAAGACAAATGTCAGGAAAACTTTAAGGCTCAAACGGTCCCCGAAATCATAAGGCCATCATCCTTATCATTATCATCCTTACCATTATCATTATCATCATCATCCTTCACCGGTGTGGAAAGCAACGGGAAGCTACCACACCTACACAATTCCCTAGTAAAGCTGCAAGCATAGCATGAAAATGCTATGATTGCAGTGAAGGACCTACCTTCGGGCAGAATTACTATGGATGGATATATATATATATATATATATATATATATATATATATATATATATTATATATATATATAGCCTATAATTTTGCACAACCGTCAGCCATGAAAGGAAGTTATATTTAAATGCAAATTTTACTTTTTCAGTTATCTTTTTTTTTATGTGTATCTTGCATTTTATGTTCAAAGGGGAATTACTTATAGACTATAAAGTATTAATTGAATATAGAACAGATGTCTAGCATTAAACAGACTTTGTGTGCCTGTGTTATGTCGGACTGCTCACTCCAGAATTACGTATGACCTACATTGATACACAGAAAATTGTGTGCGCGGGCGTGTCAGCCCGATAATAATGTGTGCCAAGTCCTTATCGTGGTTTTCAACCTTTCTATAAAGAACAAAACATGCAAATTAAATGAATAATTTGGAACAGTAAAACAATGTGTATGATACGTGAAAAGATAAAGACATCCAGTTAAGCCATGATAGGCCTCTGAACAAAATTTGTTGACCCTTTCACGTCCAGATTTGATTTGAGACGCTGTTGACTTTAGCAATTAAATAGCATCAATGAATAAAATAATAGCATTAATAATAATAACAATCATTGTCATTAAAGTCCTGGTTCAGGCAAGAATATTCTTGGTATTTATCTTATAGGAGACTAGATTGTCACAAGTTCAGGGATGTTCACGATCGAGTGAAAAAAAAAAAAGGAAAACTACGCTATACTTGCCATCATAGACTCTGTGACCCACAGATAGAAATCTATAAACACAATTTCTTGTTAACAAATGCAGCAAATAAGACATTTCTACAAAACGTGTAGAAATACCGAACTTTTAGGATCTCGAAAATAAACAAACAAGCTCTTCAGTCTCTTTTTATTCTATATGTTACATAAGTTTTTCTCAGTCTGTAAACAACTCCATATCTCTGTGTTTTGTTTTTATCGTTTTTAGGTAACCGAGCGTCGTTTCATATTCTCATTTTACTTCTGTTAAGGTTAGTTGGTAGCACTATATAAACATTAGATACTTATTACATCTAATGAATCATATATAACTATATATTGATATCGGTGAGAGTCCGTATACTTTTGATAATTGTAATGTACAACTCAATTCATAAAACTGACAAATTTCTGAAATAAACATAACATACACTTTTGTATTATTTCTGATGTATGTGTATTTTTTTTAATCTACGAGGAAGTGCATTTAGACATAAAGTAATCAGTGCAACGAAGTAGGTGAGTTTGTTGTCAATTTTTTTGTAATAAATAATCCTTGATTGTGTTGTTAATTTTATCCCATCGTTCTATTAATTATATATTTTATTTTTTGCTGCTTTAAATATTTAAAAATTACATTAATCTATATTGTAATATAAAATGTATATTTAAAAACCGAAATATTTTGGTTTGCTGTGGGTCGTCATATTTCAATTCCTTCTGGCTTTTTTCGTGTTGAGACTTGAAAGTAGTTTTGAAGTTCCTTAGGACAGGTTACTGGCCCGACGCTAAGTAGTCCAGTGGTAGGGCTGCTACCTTTTAGTCTCTGGACAGACATTAGGATACCGCATTTACTCAGTACCTGATGGAACGGTTATACCGCCGTGACTCGGTCCTCAGAGCCTCGTTTGTGAAAACAGGTTGTACCACGAGAAGGTGAGGATGAGAATTGGGTAGGAGAGGTTCTGGATGGTGTTTCTCTTGAGGCCGAAACAGGTCAACAAATGGCCTAAATTCGTGAATGTACTATGATGATGATGATGAATATTTTGGTTCTAGCATAGTCGTCAAGTACTAGAGAATTCAAGAACAGTATATTGGGAAGGAATGACTGCTTGGTGTATATATATTAGAACGATGCGCGAGTCCCAGAAATATAGCATTTACGTTAGAGTAGACCTTGTTCCCAATTTATAATGACTAACTGATAATCGGTAGGTTGCCCTAAACAAACTCAGTATTAATGACAATTTTATTCTTAGTCATTTATTATACTGTACAATATAATGAAGGTAGCCAATAAAAAAATGCTAACATTAAAATGCATTACCAACAGCTCTAAAATAAAACATTAATTATAATTATAGGTAAATATAAAACACATTTAGAATGTAAAATGGAATGTAATGTAAAATTATGTACATCGCAGTTTTAAATGTAGAAAAAAATACTGTATGAGCTGCAAAGTGTAGCTTACAAAGAAAGTAATTTTAGTTTTGTTTTCGTTAGTCTTGACTGATTTATTAATAATATTAAGTTTCATAGTCTATTATGGGCAGGGTATATGACACGAATGGGGAATGAAAAAGGGACAAGGAAACTTCTTGTAGGTAAACCAGACAGGAAGGTAGGTCAGTAATGAGGTTGGAAATTAAGCATTAATTGTTATGAAGAGTCCGAATGTTAGGCACTTAAAACATTCAAAATAGGCAGGCAAAAAATCATTAATATAGGCACTAAAAATTCAAAATAGGATCTTACAAAAAATGGACAACGTAACTTTTTACAGTCTTACGTTAAGAATATAAACAACATATGCTATCAATAGCATGCGAATATATCAGAGATGCTTTTGGAATTTGTTTTGCCTTTTTACAAAGAGCAGAACCGTCAATTGAGAATATTTCCGCGCCAAATTCTTTCATGAAATTGATCAGTTTGTATTTTACTGTTGTCCGCTCTTCAGGGATCTTAAAAAACTATTCTAAAGATAAAAAAAGCCACATACATTTGCTGCACCACCTCGTCTTTGAAGCACCTGTCTGTGAATGAGGACTGCAGACTGAATTCAGTGTTACCAACATCAAAAATAATATTGCCGGTTTCAGCACCAGGTGTGAGACAGAGAAAGAAAGCTTGAGCCATCTACCCTCTTTGTCGCTCAGCAATGTTTGTATTGAAAAGAAGCAAAGAACTTTTCTCCAAGCTTTAGAGCCGGAGCATAATACAATGGGGACATACATTAGAGCTATTTCGCTTAACGGGAATGTATGAGGTGCAAAAATACAATATTTACCTAACAGGAGTGCATTGAGGGGGAAACCATCCATCTGCTAGGTTATTGGATTATTGCCACCCTTATCCTAAAATATTCTAAGGGAATTTATAAAAAGAACATTTGAAAACTTCTATGAAATGATTTGTGCCATGGAGTATGTCCGTTTCAATTTTATTTCATTGAAATACTGAGTTAATTTCGAGAAAAAATTGCAAATAGGCATGTATGGGTATTATAAGCTGAAATAGGTATTTATAGGCAAAATGAACTTCATGGAAAACAACTCTACGGTCGTTGGTATGAACTTATATGAAGTCACTTTTACAATATCTATAATAAATAACTATAGGCATTTTCCCTAATATCCGGTCTCTAGTTATGAATTAAATGATTGAAAAAAAAAAAGGGAGATGAACTATTGGAAAATATGACACGCTAGACCTTTTTTCATGTAAAGCTCAACTTTGGAACGGGGAGGGGGGAGGTTACAACGTTTACAATTATACTGTGAGTCATTCCTCCTTAACGAACGTCATATTTTATATACTCCTTCTACAGTTATGCTTTACAAATGCGAAAATTGAAACAACTTTGGAATAAAAAAAGTAATTTATTTTTCTCAGACAAATATGGATCCATAATTTGATATTCAGATTTTCTTAACGTTTATGCTGTATAATATAAAAATTTTGTCACGTATTCCATTTTGATATCAATTGAAATTACATTCGTTTCTAAAATAATAGACAACTACGAGTTTAATTAACTTACAGAGTGGAGAGGATGAAACTGATTTAGCTTTCGATTATAGTGTTTTTTTCTCGAGGAAAAAAAATATTTTATTTTATTTAAAATGTTTTCAAATCTAGCTTTTATTAAGTAAAATATAATAAAACGTGTAGGTAACATGATTTTTTTACTTTGCAATGGTCTATTATACAGCATATAATATTATATATATTTTAACTATAAAAGATTACCCCACAAACGTAAAGTAATCCATTTTTTTAGAGAATTCCCAGGGAATGTAGCTGTTGAGGTTATCATGAGAATATTAAAGAAAAAATACAAATCGTCACCTATACCCGAAAATAATCATAATAAAAATTAGTATAATATTATATATTGTTGATTTTCGCGGATATAAGTATGGTTAAGAAAGTTTTCTTGGGTTTTCCGCGTCATGGAGTCAATGTAGGTATCTAGCCACTGATTCCGACGTTTCGGCATTATCCCAGATGCCATTATCAAGGAATGATATGTTCGAGTCGCTGGTTAGGTCGTGTATAATTAAACACACATTGTGGCCAGAGGCCGACCTTGAATCCATGACGGTGAAAACCCAAGAAAACATTTTTAATTATATATATTACAATTAGCCCATAATCATCCCATTTCGGGCAAGGGCCTCCTGCGACTGCAGGGTGGCTTATGTTACATCCCCGGGTTAGCCAATCCCTTGGGACTATCACTTTTTATGGATTGCTTCCATCTTTGTCTATCTTGAGCTATTCTAGTCCACAATGTTCCTAGCTGACACTTAAACACTTCGCTCCAACGCTTTTTTTTTTTTGTTTTCCAGCTTTCCTTTTCCTAAGTCTGGGTTCCCACATATTCACTGCATAAGTCCACTTTTTAGAATCCATTCGGAGCACATGACCCTCCCCCCCATTTCCATTTCAACCCCATTGCTGATGTTGCTACATCTTTCAGCCTCGTTATCTTGCGGATGTCTTCGTTCCTGAAGCGGTCCCTTCTAGTGATGTCCGCTCCATTTTTCTCTGGCAAATCTCTAGCATGGATGTTCCTTTTTTTTGTTAATGACCATGTCTGCGAGCCGTAAGTTAATATATATATATATATATATATATATATATATGTGTGTGTGTGTGTGTGTGTGTGTGTGTGTGTTGTGTGTTTTAACGCTTAGCATCACATTTTTTTCCGAACCAAACTCGACATATAGCAATCAATAAGTTGAAGTCTAGTTCGTTGATTAGCTATATAGGCCATTAGGAGCGTGGATTCACATAAAGCGAAAATGTAAAAAAAATCGGTCTAACCTCCACAAGTTTTGGCTTTTCAAAATTCAGTATTTGCCATTAAAAACACAATAATGTTATCCTACAAAATTCAGCGATTAGGAGTTTGAGTTTATCTGAAAGCCCTAATTTAAATATATCTCTAGCAGCCGCCATGTTTGTTTTCTGGCAACATACATATGTACATTTAATTAACAAATAAAATATTTATTCAGTAAACCAACAAAATCGAGTCATGAATTTGACATGCTGAGGATTTCGCTTAGTTTACGCAGCTTCTGGTAATGACTTTGAATTACTGTACCATCCCTTCAATTATTGTATGGACGTCAAACACATTTTAATCAAGTATTTTTAAAATTCTTGTATGATTTTATTATTCGCTGTTGAGTAAAAGAGAAGACCTTATGGCTTTAACTCTGCTAACATAAATAAACCATTATTATTATTACTATTATTATTATTTTTATTATTATTATTATTATTATTATATTTATTATTATCATTATTATTACTTACTTACTTACTTACTTACTTACTTACTTACTTACTTACTTACTTACTCGCTGGCACTATCGAACCCGCAGGTTCATGGCCGCACGGACATAAGCTCTCCATACATCCCTATTCTGAGCTAATGCTTTCCAATCATTCCCTGCATAATCTACTTTCCTCAAATCATGGATAATGTTATTCTCCCACCTCATTCTTGGTCTATCAACTGGGCGTTTTCCCTCTGGTTTTCCTACAAGAAGCTTCCATGCACGTCTTTCATTCCCCATAAGCGCAACATGTCCTGCCCATCGCAGTCTACGAGACTCTAAAGACCATGTAGTTCATTGTTATGTAGTCTTCTCCATTCACCTGTCTGTTCATCTCTTTTGGTTCAAAAATTTTCACAAGTACTTTATTCTCAAATACTCGTAATCTCCTTTCCTCCTTTAAAGTAAGAGTCCATGTTTCGCACTCATATAATATAACTGGTAGATTAATAGTTTTATATACGTATTTTCAGTTTAACGTTTTTTGAAAGGAGTTGGGACATCAAAAGTCTCTGCAATGCATAATAGAATTGAGCCTATGCTTAATTCTTTGTACATCTCATTCCTATTTGTGATTATTGTTCCTAGGTATTTGAATTCATCCACTTCCTCAAAATTTCCCTCATTTGTCATTAGCTGTCCATTTCCATTATATAATGTATTTCTACGTGTGACCATATATTTAGTTTTATTGATATTTACTTCCAGTCCTAATTTCTTAGTGTTATTCAATAGTGTGTGCGTGTTGTCCTTTAGTATCTCCTCGCTATCGATTATTATTATTATTATTATTATTATTATTATTATTATTATTATATAGCGAAGTTGCCAAATATTATTTTTATACGAGGAAAAAAGTGAGTGTTTGCCTTCAATTCGTAAATTAATGGATAAAAAACTGCTTACTCTTTATTTTCTCTACAATTGACCTTTTTCCAACATTTTCTTTAGGGCGTATGGATGCATACACATAAACAATATTAGAACTATTACTCTCTCTTTCACGCCCCCCCCCACACACACACACATGCACACAAGTTCTTTTAAAAATCCGAATGACAAGACCTGAGTGTGTGTGTTTTTTTTTAATGAAAGCTTAAATAAAATTAATGTAAAAAAGTAACAAAGTGAAAAAGAAAGCGAAACTAAGGAAAAAAACTAGAAGGAAAAAACCTCAATACGGTTGAAAACAGTTCGTTTTATTTAACCATTGGATCAGTCTAATTACAATAGTTTAATACTGTAGTTGGAATAAGTAATTCCATATAGGCCTAATAGAGTTGTTAAATTAAATGCACAGTCATATTTACTCAAAAATTGGTAATGACTCGAGTCAATGCGGCAACATGAAATTGATTTTTAAATAATTATTCCTTGTCTGGAGTAAACTTTGTCTATTTTTCGCAGCTTTTTTTTTTTTTTTGTTTCCTGTAAGCATATTTGACCAGAGTTGAATGAAACCTTCAATTTTAGCCGCAGATGTATATTTTAGTAAACTTATTTTATACTCGGTGAAAACCTTTGTTTATTATTTAGAATTCTGCGTCGTTTTTAGCCTCCAATGTATATTGTGGCATAAGTCCAAAATCTTTTGAGTTCTTTGCACAACATTAAAATTTCGAAGATGGTCGTTCCGGGTGTATATCATCCGGTGTAGGATTTTTTCACAATAAATACGTCTGCAATTTAAAATCTCTTTAATGGTATTCTTACCCAGAGTGTTCAAGATGATCGCTTTATGAGGTAAATTGGAGAATAACAATAATAATAATATTTTATTAATATTTATCTGTTCCATAGGACTCCATTCATTTTTGCTGTTATTGCTTTACACGAATATATATATATATAGTAATTCTGCCTGAAGGCAGGTCCTTCACTGCAATCATAGGATTTTCATGTTATGCTTGCAGCTTTACTAGGGAATTGTAAGTGTGGTAGCTTCGTGTTGCTTTCCACACCGGTGAAGGATGATGATGATAAGGATGATGATTTCGGGGACCGTTTGGGCCTTAAAGGTTTCCTGACATTTGTCTTACAGGTGAGGAAAAACCCCGATAAAAACCTCACTCAGAAAAACTGCCCCGACCAGGGATCGAACCCGGGCCCGCTGCGTGACAAGGCAGCACGCTACCTCGAGACCACAGCGGTGGACTCTATATATATATATATATATATATATATATTATAAAGTCATGGCCGTTCCTATTATTATGTATGGCAGTGAAAATTTGACTTTGACTCGTAAAGATAGGAGAAACATAGATGCAGCGGAGATGAGATTTTTAAGGCCAACGGCGGGCTACACTCTTATGGAACAGAAAAGAAATTCAGAGATAAGAGATCAATTAAATATTTTTAAATTGTTGGATAAAATTGACAAACAAAGACAAAATTCGTACGAACATGTATTAAGATTGCCAGATGATAGATCTCATAAAATGATTTTAAACTACAAACCTACAGGATACAGAAGTCAAGGAAGACAATTTGCTAGATGGAGAGATCAAATCTCTTGAAGTCGGAACGTGCCAGAGGGCCTAAGCCTTGATGTTGATATAATATATAATACATATAACAAATATATAATTATATATCTACACAATTATATAATTCAATAGTGAGAAATACTGTCACATATGGAGCTGAAGTTGGAAATTAAAAAAAAAAAAATTGGGTCGATGGAAATGGATTTCATAAGGATAGCTGCAAGATGTTCAAAATCAGAAAAAAATAAGAAATACTGTCATACGAGAAGAAAATGAATTATATATATATATATATATATATATATATATATATATATGGTACGATAAGAAAAATAAATGCCTGGACGGGATTCGAACCCGGATCTCTGAGTCTGTTCCTCAGCGTGATATCCATTACACTACCAGGCGAATCCAATTCAAACACTTATTTTTCTTATATATGTTTTATACTCATTATTATATTATATTATATTATATTATATTATATTATATTATATTATATTATATTATATTATATTATAACATATATATATATATATATATATATATATATATATATATTCATTATAGAATATATATGATATAATCAATTAAAATTGGCTGAATTCAAATACCTAGGAACAATAATCACAAATAGGAATGAGATGCACAAAGAAATTAAACATTGGCTCAATTCTGGAAATGCGTGCTATTATGCATTACAGAGACTTTTGATGTCCCAACTCCTTTCAAAAAACGTTAAGCTGAAAATATATAAAAGTATTATTCTACCAGTTATATTATATCGGTGCGAAACATGGACTCTTACTTTAAGGGAGGAAAGGAGATTACGAGTATTTGAGAATAAAGATCTTAGGAAAATTTTTGGACCAAAGAGAGATGAACAGACAGGTGAATGGAGAAGACTACATAACAATGAACTACATGGTCTTTATAGGAAGCCAGATATAATAAGAACAGTTAAGTCCCGTAGACTGCGATGGGCAGGACATGTTGCGCGTATGGGGAATGAAAGACGTGCATGGAAACTTCTTGTAGGAAAGCCAGAAGGAAAACGCCCAGTTGGTAGACCAAGAATGAGGTGGGAGAACAACATTAACTATGATTTGAGGGAAGTAGATTATACAGGGAATGATTGGAAAGCATTAGCTCAGGATAGGGATGTATGGAGAGCTTATGTCCGTGCGGCCATGAACTTACGGGTTCGATAGTGCCAGTGAGTAAGTAAGTAAGTATGGTATCCACCTGGAAGAAGAAGGAAAGGAAGACCTAGAAACTCGTGGATGCAAGAAATAAGAACTGGAATGAGAACAAGAGGACTGGTGGGCATGGAGTGTATGGATAGACAGAGACATGTGGAGAAGGAAAATGAAACTTCAGGCACAGAAATATGTGTAAACATTAAAATTCTGTATATAAATAAATTAATTAATATTTATTCTTAAAGAGTTAAGGCCATAAGACATTATCTTCCAATTAACCAACACAAGTATACAAAGTACAGATAATATGTACAAGTTATATCTCTCTCTTCCTTAGTTTAACCTTTCCTTTGTAGGAACTTTTACATGTCCCACGCTACCCGATCCTTACAGAGACACGATCTGTTAGGAGAGGATTTTTCAACTCTGGATCACTTCACGCGTTTGTAACCATACAAGGACATGTAGGGTCTCCCTGAATGAATGATCAGGCCAATACTGGTGCCACCTTCGAGGCAATAGGAATATTTAAGACAAAACATAACATTAGCTCATTAATTCATTCATATATATATATTAAAAGAGGCGGATATGATATGGATGAATGTGATGGCCAGATAATGCAAGGTGACCATTTGATTCATAACGTTCCCTACATTTTTCATACTGGAAAAGAAAAAAAAAACAACCAACGAAAAAACTTACCCAGGAAACTTGTCTCAAACAGGTATCGAACCCGGGCCCGATCTGTACGAGGCAACTTCGTTACCCCGAAACCACAGATGAAACTATACAAGTTATAATATATTTAAAAAATACTATTAACATATATAGCTCTTCCTTTTATCCACTAAACATAATATAATTAAACAAAAATACTAATATTAATACATGCACATTAAATGTGAGGCGCACGCTGCGCTGTAGCGAAGTTGGATAAGACAATACGCTACAAGTCAGAAGGTCTCGGGTTCAAGTCTCGATGGTATCAGAATTTTTAAACTGGTTAAGCCTTTTGGCGGCACCATGGCCCTGGGGTCGAACTCGGCCTCTAAGGGAAATGAGTTCTAAATTTTATGATTTGAGGATAAATGCGGCCGTCGCGCTGGGCTGTTAACCCAGCAGACATCTCCTGTCTATTGTCCAGAATAGCGGGAACCTTCTACTACCCCAAGGCCTGTAGTGGGGTCACTTTACCGTTACATTAAACGTGAAGGTAGTATTTACACAAAAAATAAATAAAAAAACAATATTGCTTGTAAATAATTCTATTGACCAGGAACTCTGATTTCCTACGGCAGAGAATGCACCTACTGTAGGCCTATATGGTGTGGATATCGTACCTATATTATCCTATAAGGGATTGCGATCGTATCTTTAAATTATTGTCGGAGGATAAATCATGTAAAGAAAATTAAATTTGAAACAAGATACTCTTGAACAAAATGTATCGTTCTATTATCCTTAGTTTTGATTCACTGAGGTGTTAAAGTGCGTCATGTATAGGCGTTTCATATGTGATTATCAGTAATGTAGGGATAGGTAAAAAAAAAGTTAATGTAAAAATGAGTCCGGAAATTAACCGGTTAGGAGACAAAACCATTTTATGCTATCAGTCACTGGATAAGCATATCATTCAAGTGCAAATAGAAAGTACCAAAAAACTTCCAATAAACATTGGTGCACAAATTAACTCTTTGGGGATCCACCAACCGACAAACGTCTGATAGTGGAAGTTGGTAACTCAACTGTGAAGTTTTGATTTGTTTACGAAAGTACAGTTATCCCCGTTCCTTTTCTTTTTTCTTTTTTTTTTTGTCACTGCTTCTGTTATATTTTATAATTTATATTCATCGTGCCTCATTAAAAAAAGTGATAGTAAAGAGTATAATATAAAACAGAATTATTTACAAATTGATTGAATGAGCAGCAAGCTATGCGCGCTATTGGCAGTCCTTATCGATACATCAATGTTTCAAAACGATATAAAATAAGCCAAAGCAATGGAAGGCATTAAAATTAATTACATTACAAATTAAAAGATTAACCTAAGTTGTAATATTGTTTGAAATTATTAAGTAGCAGTTATATCAATAAAACTAAATATATGGTCATACATTATATAATGGAAACGGACAGCTAATGACAAATGAGGGAAATTTTGAGGAGATGGCAGAATTCAGATACCTAGGAACAATAATCACAAATAGAAATGAGATGCACAAAGAAATTAAATATAGACTCAATTCTGGAAATTCGTGTTATTATGCATTACATAGACTCTTGACTTTCCAACTCCTTTCAAAAAAACGTTAAACTGAAAATATATAACACTATTATTCTACCAGTTATATTATATGGATGCGAAACATGGACTCTTACTTTAAGGGAGATTACGAGTATTTGAGAATAAAGTTCTTAGGAAAATTTTTGGACCAAAGAGAGATGAACAGACAGGTGAACGGAGAAGACTGCATATTAGTGAATTGCATGGTCTTTATAGGAAGCCAGATATAATGAGAAGAGTTTAAGTCACAGAGACTGCGATGGGCAGGACATGTGGCACGAATGGGGAATGAAAGACGTGCATGTAAGCTTCTTGTAGGAAAACCAGAGGGAAAACGTCCAGTTGATAGACCAAGAATGAGGTGGGAGAATAACATTAACTATGATTTGAAGGAAGTAGATTATACAGGGGATGATTGGAAAACATTAGCTCAGGATAGGGATGTATGGAGAGCTTATGTCCGCGTGGCCATGAACCTCCGGGTTCGATAGTGCCAGAGAGTTAGTTGGTAAGTTATTAAGTAGCAGTTAATTACGCTTGTTAATATATTTGTTCATTCACGAATGAGTGTTGTTCTTATTTTCTGCATCTTGTCAAGAAATCTGCCCACATTTAACCAATGTTCTGGGTTTGTCATTAACTCGTAGCATGCCAATCCATTACGATTTTAATGTGCAAACATTTCCGGCAACAACTGATCCCTCTATTATTCCAAATAGTTACAATTTCCTAGGATATGTATTTCGTCTTCAGGACTCCCGCATATTGGACGATTTCCACATATCGTAATCATGAGTAATTTGACACACTCATATCATGTAGTGTTTGCGGAGGGGTTCGTTCTCACGTAGTTCCGGCGTAAATAATCAAACACAGATGTCGTTTATTATTCCACAATTACATTTTTTTACTTCTACAAATTATCAGTAGTAATTTACACACAATTTGCTCGAACAATTAATCTTAATAGTTTATCTGTTTCTCAATTATTTCGGAGTTTCTGATGAGCACAATCGCTCTCTTCACACTTCGCTTATCGCTGCCAAAACACAACTGACTCGCTTCCGTCTCTAGCGCAGATTATATAGGGAGACGAAAATATCTCTGTCTCTAATGGAGACTGTTCTAGTCTGGAAACCTCTTGTCTTCGATATTTCCCGAAACGAAAAGTAGATATTCGTAGAGCTCTCTGGAATGAGAGCTAGACATTTCGATGATCTGCGCGGGTCTTTTGACTCGAGAGTTGACGACTCGCAAATCTACTTTTTACCAATGCGAGACCACTATCCTCGTTTTGCCCGCGTAATTTAATCGTTGTTATTACGACGCGTCACTATATATATATATATATATATATATATATATATATATATATATATATATATATATATATATATATGGTATGATAAGAAAAATAAATGCCTGGACGGGATTCGAACCCGGATCTCTGAGATCTGAGATCCGGGTTCGAATCCCGTCCAGGCATTTATTTTTCTTATCATACCATATTAAGCTTGCATTGCTCAATGTTAAAGATTTAATTATAACATATATATATATATATATATATATATATACACTCACTGGTTCTATCGAACCTGTAGGTTCATGGCCGCGCGGACATAAGCTCTCCATACATCTATATCCTGAGCCAAATTTTTCCAGTCATCCCCTATATAATCTACTTCCCTCAAATCATGGATAATGTTATTCTCCCACCTCATTCTTGGTCTACCAACTGGGCGTTTTCCCTCTGGTTTTCCTACAAAAGCTTCCACGCACGTCTTTCATTCCCCATGCGTGCCATATGTCTTACCCATCGCAGTCTACGAGATTTAATTGAAACATAATGTGTGTGTGTGTGTGTGTGTATATATATCCATCCATAGTAATTCTGCCCGAAGGCAGGTCCTGCACTGCAATCATAGCATTTTCATGCTATGCATGCAGCTTTACTAGGGAATTGTAGGTGTGGTAGCTTCCCGTTACTTTCCACACCGGTGAAGGATGATGATGGTAATGATGATGATGGCCATGTGATTTCGGGGACCGTTTTGGCCTTAAAGTTTTCCTGACATTTGTCTTACAGGTGAGGAAAAACCCCGATAAAAACCTCACCCAGAAAAACTGCCCCGACCGGGGATCGAACCCGGGCCCGCTGCGTGACAAGGCAGCACGCTACCTCGAGACCACAGCGGTGGACCTTGCGTGTGTGTGTATATATATATATAACCGAAATTTTCGGACCCATATTTACTGGTACTTTTTTCTTCTCTTTATTTTATTTTTCATCACTATATTTTTGGACCAACACTTTTGAAACCCTGTGTAGTTATTTTAGGTGTTAATGCACCCGATTTTGGACTTGATGGTCCGGTCTCGATCCTTGGTAATGGAGGTGCGGATATTTTTGTTCGCTCCCCTCCAGATCCATTTTGGGGCTCAATAAATTGGGTATTGGGAACTATTCTATTAATAATTGGGTTAGACTGTAGAAACAGCCACCACATTATCTCCTCTTTCCGTTTGACAATCTAGTATCAACACAGAATATTCAGTAACATGAAATAGATACCGGTAATATGCTTTTTTTATTTCTCCCTTAAATACGCTATTTTGTTATATGGCGTAAACTAGTTACGCTTGAGAGCGTATGAGTAATTATGAAGACTAAAAACGCGATCAGACAACAAGACGGCAATCCGTATGAGTCATTCTTCAGTGTACTCTCTACCATACCTGGTAGATAGGAATCATGTCTCGAGCTATTTTGCAAGTCACTCAAACAACAAAAAGCTTTCTAGAGAGATAAATCAGAGTTCTACTGGAAGCGTTATTCTCATACCAATTTTATGTTGCAAGCAGAGAGAGAGAGAGATAAGAGTAAAGAGAAATAAGAGCCGCGACAACGGCGCCGATATGAAGAGGCGTCACAGTAATGGAAAATCATATTTTTACTAATGTATTATTATTTAATGAAACGCTGGTATTTTATGGGGAAAGCTGTTTTCAGTGTTTGAGATATTTTATTTAGTTATTTCACAAAATAAAATAAACTAATTATTGCATTATAATTCTTTTAAACTGTTTGCATCCTTTGAAAGGAATGGTGCAAAGTTTAGGATCCATCCATCCATAGTAATTCTGCCCGAGGGCGGCAGGTCTTTCACTGCAATCATAGCATTTTCTATGTTTTGCAGCCTTATTAGGAAATTATAGGTGTGGTAGCTTCCCGTTGCTTTCCACACCGGTGATAATGATGATAAGGATGATGATGACCGGATGATTTTCGGGGACTGTTGGGCCCTAAGCTTCTTGACATTTGTCTTAGAGGTGAGGAAAACCCCCGGAAAAAAGAAAACCCTAACCCAAGAGCCTGTCCCGACCGGGAATCGAACCCGGGCCCGCTGCGTGACAAGGCAGTACACTGTTTCGAGACCACATCGGTGGACTTTACTAACGTATCAGTATTTAATGAAAAGCTGGTATTTTATAGGGAAAGCTATTTTCATTGTTTTGAGAGATTTTATTAAGTTATTTCACAAAATAAAATACAGTAATTATTTGATTTAATTAATTTCAAATGTTTCCACCCTTTCAAAGGAATGGTGCAAAGTTAGGATACAGTAAAAATTAAAAGAAGCAATGCGGAATTAGTACTTTACAAGTTTTTTTGGGTTCACTTATCAGACCCAATAAACGTAATAAAAGCAGTGGCAATTTTATTTATCAGTCAAGAGACAAGTCCAGCATTCAAGTGAAAATAGAAACAACCGCAAAAGCTCCACTAAACATTGTCTACAAATTAACTGTTTGTCATTCACTTTTTAGTTTCTGTAGAAGTGAAAAGGAGTTTCTCGATATACAAGTCATTGTTAAGAGACAATCGACAATTTTCTCTTTCGACAATCTATAGCATTTGTTAGTTATTCATTGCAATGCAGGATTAAAAAATTAACACCTTGTTTGCATTCACCCGCAAATGTGAATTTTATAATTATCATAATGCGTTTTTTTCTAATTTTAGTGCATTTTTTGTAATTGTTGGTGCATTATTGCATTTTTATAATGCATATTCTTGTATTTTATTGTGCATTAAAATTCTTGCCCTATTCATTACCATATTCAAATACATGGTATAACTCTCCAATTACAAAACATTTCTTCTAATTTTATAACTAGAGACCGGATGTTAGGGAAAATGTCTACAGTTATTTATTATAGATATTGTAAAAGTGGCTTCATATAAGTTCATACCGACGATCCTAGAGTTGTTTCCCATGACATTAATTTTGCCTATAAATGCCTATTTCAGCTTACAATGCCTATAAATGCCTATTTGTCATTTTTTTCTCGAAATTAACTTAGTATTTCAATGAAATTGTTTGAAATGGACAACCTTCATGACACATCATTGCATAGAAACCTTTAAGTGACTGACAATATTATTTTTGATGTTGATAACAACTGAATTCAGTCTGTAGTCCTCGTTCGCAGACAAGTGCTTCAAAGACAAAGTGGTGCGACAAATGTATGTGGCTTTTTTTTTTTTTTTGTTTTACCTTTAGAACAGTTGTTTTACGATGCCTAAAGAACGGATAACAGTAAAAGACAAACTGACCAATTCCGTGAAAGAATTTGGTGCGAAAATATTATCAAGTGACGGTCGAAGAAGTGCCATGTTTCGCAGCACATAAATACTGCAAAATATACGTATGCTCTTTGTAAAAATGCAAAACAAGTTCCAAGAGCATCTCTGATATCTTCGTATACTATTGATAGCATATATTTATATTCTTTACGTAAGGCTGTAAAAATGTATGTTGTAGTCTATTTTTTTGTATGAGCGTATTTTTATTTTTTAGTGTCTATATTAATGATTTTTAGTGCCTTTTTGCCTGCTTATTTTGAAATTTTTAAGTGCCTAACATCCGGACTCTATTTATAACACCAGAACAATAAACTAACATCTAACCAAAAAATCCTTAATTTTTTTCCTTAACCGCAAAACAAGACCCAACTGGTTTAAAGAAACTAAAGAATACCTAGTAGAATTAAAGATTGTAGCATTGCTGCCGATAGGTTTACCCATGCCGGACTAGTCAAGATGATAATCCAGACAAAAAAAAAGTACCTTGGTCGAAAGAGTGACGCTGTTTCACCGTAAAAAATACAACTGTCAAGAAAAGCGGACATGGGTTCCACTGGGATTAAATTTTCCGGGGAGAGCTTATGTCCGCGCGGCCATGAACCTACGGATTCGATAGTGCCAATGAGTTAGTTAATTAGTGAGAAAATATTTATGGAATCCACCATTTTACAAGGGTCTTGTATGTTTGGTTGGTATCTCAACTGTAAAGTTTTGTCATCATTTCTGGTTTGATTATATGTATGAAGAAAATCCACTGCTTTTGTTGGAGTCAATACCTAGTCGAGCCTTTGCAGCAAAACCCAACTAGAAAAAAAAATACACGTTGTAACCGATTAATTTTCGAACTCATGTTTGCTAAAACTTTTTCGCTACATCCCTGTATTTTGCAACACCGTGTATAATAATACACTGCCTCCTATAATTAGGTCGTTGACCTGTTTCCACATCAAGAGATTCAGTCCTTATATCTCGTTACGCGACGACTATCATTTCTTTTTCTTTTGGGTTTATAGTTGAATGAAATGTATGGAATTCCTTTTGACGACATTCTTTCAATGTACTTGAACCAAATACTTCTTGATATTTCAATTTTGTCTATAAGAATGAATATTACTAATTCATTTCTTACATCTTCGTAGTATTTTATTTAACCACGATTATGTAATCTGCTAACTATCGTAAAAACAATTAAAAAAAAATAATAATAAACTATATACCGCTGTGGTCTCGAGGTAGCGTGCTTTCATTGCGTGCTGTCTTGTCGGAATAGGTTCCCGGTTGAGGTTTTTTCGGGGTTTTTCTCACCTGTAAGACAAAGCTTAGGGCCCAACGATCCCCGAAAATCATCCGGCCATCATCATCATCATCCTTATCATTACCATCATAATCCTTCACCGGTGTGGAAAGCAACGGGAAGCTATCACACCTGTACTTCTAGTAAAGATGCAAAGTATGGTATGAAAATGCTATGATTGCAGTGAAAGACCTGCCCTCGGGCAGAATTACTATGGGTGGATATATCATATAGACCAATAATATTAAAGTAAAATTAATATATACATTTGATTATATAAAAAGCCCAAGACCTCAAACAGGGGATGATTGGAAAACATTAGCTCAGGATAGGGATGTATGGAGGACTTATGTCCGCGCAGCCAACAACCTACGGGTTCGATAGTGCCAGTGAGTTAGTTGGATGGGAAAAGAGCGATTATTATCATTAGTGACTCCAATGGAAGGGAATCCGTTTGTGCAGGGCCTGCTTATAATATAAGCCCCTATACCTGGAATCATCGCAGGGATTACGTAGCCCGAATTCTCAAGTCCCGTGGAAATTCTATGTTAACGTACTATAATCGATACAGAATATTTAATTTGAGTATCACACATGCGTTTCGCACTAAGGATACAATCAAGTAATTGGTCTATTAAGTTCTGACATTGTAAACTTATTTATTCCAACTTTTCTAACGTTTTAAATAAATAAATGTATTACACTTGCGTCCACAACGTCTCGATATAATTATAATACATTTTTCTCGAAAACCACGTGGCATAAAGTGCCGGTGAACTATATATCAGTTGCCATGCTCGCATCTGCTTCCAAAATTTGTAGCCAGGGATGATGGATTTTAAAGAGCGTAACAATCCTAAGTATGAGTTCCTTCAAAGAGAACTAAAACCATGTGTCCTGTGTCATACATTTACGATACGTAAAAGAACGTCAAGTCCCGCGCCGTAGCCGAGCGGTTAAGGTAGGAAGCCTTGGCGCAGAGCTACGGGACTTGCGCTGGTTCGAGTCTCCATGGGGGAGGAAATTTTCTCATGGTATTTCGGCCAGTATGGGACCGGTGCCCACCCAGCATCGTGAGGCAATTGGGTAGCTACAATAAGTAGCGGCTCCGGGTTGAGGAACCAGCTATAACGGCTGGGGGACTCGACATGCTAACCACATGTCACCCCTACACTGGCTGTTGATCATCTACCTCTGTGATTGACACATGTGGATGTGAAGGGCCAGCAGCCGGCTGGTAAAAGGGCAACCGCTGAAAAGTGGAAAGACCCTCAATCGGAAAAGAACGTCAAGCCTGAAAAAAAGAGATACTTGTGCTAAATTTGTTGTCCAGATTATAATAACTAGGGATAGGATTTTAAGGTGCAGCACCTTTCCTAAATATAACTGTATTTATACCAATAATTCAATGTATGTATTTGGGAGGATGAAATTAACACAATTTGTTGCACCTTTTTGTACCTTTTCGTGAGATTACTACACTTCGCCCTTTTTTTATGCTTCAGCACCTTTTTCTCCACTCTTCTCTGTGCTTTTAAAAGACAGGACAGAAAAAAAATAGTTTTCTTCTTGAACAGCTTTTTAAAATCTCAATCAGAAGTCGACAATATTAAATACATGTTAAAATATAATTTAGGCTTATGCAATTTATACCCCAGAAACAATGGTCAATCTGCAGTGTGAAGTCAACAATAGTAAATAATAAATATTAAAATATAATTTATGTAAACCACCACTAATTTATATGCCAGCAACAATGACAAATCTGCAGCTGTGAAGTCAAATTTAAATTTCAACAGTGTTGCTATTACAACTGGGGTTTCACAACAATAACATGGCGAATGTTAAGAAGGATAAGTTGTATGCACTTTCAGAAGAATTCAAAATGCAATTTATGGAAACTGATGTCATGATTCTTCGATGTTCCATCTGCGAAATAAATATTGCAATAAACTATAGAACAATGAATTACCTATTATGAACTCTGTAAAGAAGAAAAATTTGGTGCAAAATTATATAAACTGAATTCATGTAACTGGTTTAAAGCTTAATTCAATTGTTTTAGCAGCACCTTTTTTTTTTTTGCACCTTTTTGTATGCATTTTCAGAACCTTTTCCCCCCCTTTTATGACCAAAATTAGCATCTTAAAATCCTTTCCCTAATAATAATAATAATCACATTTTTATAATAATATTATGATTATTATTATTATTATTACATGTATAAACATTAAAATAATAATAATAATAATAATAACTCACCGGCTGGCACTTTCGAACCCTAGATTCATGGTCGCGCGGACATAACCTCTCCACACATTTCTATCATGAGCTAATGTTTTCCAGTCATCCCATGTATAATCTACTTCCCTCAAATCTTGGTTAATATTCTCCCACCTCATTCTTGGGGCTACCTACTGGACGCTTTCCCTACAAGGAGATTCCATGCTCCTCTTCCATTCCAAATTCGTACTAGTAATAATAATAATAATAATAATAATAATAATAATAATAATAATAATAATAATAATAATAATGATTATGATTATGATTATGATGATGATGATGATAATATAATAATATGATAATAATAATATAAAAACAATAATAATAATATAATAATAATAATAGTAATAATAATAATAATAATAATAATAATAATAATAATAAAAAGGAATGAGGTTATACGGAATTCCGATTCTCTCCATACAGGCTGTGACTATCAACAATATTAGCATAGCTCCATTTATGCATCTGCGAACTTACACGAGATCTTGAACAGGGTTCGGTATACGTAATTCTTGGCATATCCCCTACAAAAAAAAAAAAAGTGAGAACTATATTAATATAGCGTGATGGTTTTGCCATATCCCAGAGAAATGTGTATTCAGAATTTCCCGCCGAAGCCGATGGTTTGAGGCATCATACCTTGGTGCTGGACTACAGAATTGGGGCTGGTTCGAGTCCCCATGGGGGAAGAAATTTTCTCATGGAATTTCGGCCAGTATGGGACGATTCTTCACCTATCATCGTGAGGAATTTGGTTAGCTACGATAAGTAACGGCTCCAGGTTGAGAAAATAAGCTATAACGACAGGGAGCCGACATGCTGACCACATATCATCCCTTATACTTACTCATTGATCTTTTACCTATTTGAATAACTATTTGCATATGAGGCCAAGAGCTTACAGGTAAGCCAAAGGCCTTCTAGACCAGTCGTACTAGGGAATTTAATCTATTCTGTATTGCCAGGTAAATTATCATCATTTAAACGGGGATTCGTTACTAACATTCAGCATACGAATCCACACATTAGGTTTTTCCTGTAATATCATCATTGTAAATTAATTAAAATCTCCAAAATATGAATAAAGCATGGAGAGAGTAGAATATTGTGCCAAAAATAGCATTGCTCTGTCATATGAAGGGTACATATAGGGGAAAATCAGGTAAGCCACTTGTTCCTTGAAATCTAGAAAACATAGGTCTACTTTTAATTGCTCATCATCCATTCCTTTCTTAATTGTATGCCAAACTTCGGATGTAAATAAACCCATGACTAAACTGTAAATTTTACTGTTTCACACTTCTAAATTATGACGCTTTTCATAGAAAATATGGCACCTCAAACTCCATTTCAACAGAAAAGTGGTTTACATGGTTCTTTCCCTGTAACCTTCATATGGTTTTCAAGCAATGATAGATTGTAAATGTTTACCTTCTGTATAAGAAATATTTTTAAACGCGTTTTAGCTTATTCCACATATCTGTGGTTACAGAGAATAAATTAAGTCAAAAATGGCCAAAATGAGTTAATTATATCTCAAACCTTAAGCGCATTGTGAAATAGTTGGTAATCTAGGATTCTCCACTTTCCAAGTATTAAAGACGTTTGTATTTTGGTATGTCATAAGAACAATGCATGTTCTCGGATAAAAAAGTACTTTTCAGAAAACAGCGATTTTTTTCTTATTCGTTGCGACCACCCAAATATTCTAATTAAGATAAGACCAAATATATTGAAGCGTTTCGAAATTAAAAAAGAAAAGTGTATATGGGCAGGACATGTGGCACGAATGGGGAATGAAAAAGGTGCATGGAAACTCTAGAAAAACCAGAGGGAAAGCGCCCAGTAGGTATGCCAAAATTGAAGGGTGAATAACATTAACAGTGATTTGAGGGAAGTAGATTATACAGGGATGATTAGAAAACATTACCTTCATGAAAGGGATGTATGGAGAGCTTATGTTCGCGCGGCCATGAACCTACGGGTCCGATCGTACCAGTTAGTGTAACACGGTAGTCGTCTCTATAGCATTTATTTTTATTTAGGCTGCGGTTTTTATTAACTGATTTTGCCTCCATAATGTACATAAAAGAAAAAAGTAAAGTTAGATTCTATGGATATTTTTTTTTAATTTTCTAATTACCAGATTTCGTGAATTTTAAATTTTAAAATGCTTGTTGTGGTGAGGGTGGCAGTAATGTGTGAATTATTTCGTAGGCCATGGTTTACACATTTGCCAAAACAATTGCTGTGGCAGATTTGATTAGATGGCACTGATTACTGTCGGCCCATAACATGTAAATAATGGAGTATGTCTGTCAATATATTAAAATGATTTGTTTGAAAGGGATATCATATAGTAAAATTTATCAGTTATGACCAAATTCTTCATCTTGGAGATACTGTTGTCTTCGGCATCGTATCTTCCAGAAGGTCTATGATTCAGGTAAATGTAAATATTATTCTCTATCTTGAAATTCAACTTCGGCTTGTAAAATAGCATAAAATGATGTCTATAGACTTAAAATTTGCATACATTGTATTTATATCGATTAGTTTTCCAATTCAACAAATTTGACTGTTAGTAGTTTTCTTAGTTAAGATGAATTGCTTGTTTAGTCTCGTATAATTTATAGAATATGTACAAATTCCCTAGTAGGGCCTATTTGATATTGGTAGTCCTAGCTTTAAATCAGACATATTGATTTTATATCAGCTTTTCCCTAGATATTAAGTCCATACATCCATAGTAATTCTGCCCGAAGGCAGGTCTTTCACTGCAATCATAGCATTTTTATGCTAAGCTTTGCAGCTTTACTAGGGAATTATAGGTGTGCTAGCTTCCCGTTGATGATGGCCGGATGATTTTCGGGGACCGTTGGGCCCTAATCTTCCTGACATTCGTCTTACAGATGAGGAAAAACCCCGAAAAAAACTCACCCAGGAGCCTGTCTCGACCGGGAATCGAACCCGTGCCCGCTGCGTGACAAGGCAGCACGCTACCTCGAGATCACAGCGGTGGACTAGATATTAAGTGGCATTATGGAATTCGATTTTAAATAAGTTTTATTTGGGATAATGTAAACTAATAAGATAGCAGTTATCGAAAGAAATAAAAATATTTTCTCATTCATATTTATAAACGCTTTATCAATTAAGACCATGTTATGTATTCTATTGTTTGTCATATTATTTATATAACATACTCTTAGTGATATTATAAAAAATAATCTTGTTATAAAATGGTTATAATTAAATATATCCTGTAAATTAAACATTTGTCTTGCGACTGAGGAAAACCAGAAAAATGAATCCTATCTGTTGGATTGGTCAGCATCGAGATTAGAGCCAAGACCATCTTGAATACGAAATTAAATGCTGTCATTTGAGCTAATTTACTCAGCTAAAAAGGGAAAGATAAATAGTATACCGAGGCACTGCATGGAGGGGGGGGGTTGTTATGTAGAGGAAGATGTTACCCATTTGCACATAGAGGAAATATAATATTGTGCAGTGAAAGGTAATTTATTATTATTATTATTATTATTATTATTATTATTATTATTATTATTATTATTATTATTATTATTATTATTATTATTATTATTATTATTATTATTATTATTATTAAAATTATACTACGTGCCTGAGGTCATC
Organism: Diploptera punctata; assembly: GCA_030220185.1. Taxonomy (NCBI): domain Eukaryota; kingdom Metazoa; phylum Arthropoda; class Insecta; order Blattodea; family Blaberidae; genus Diploptera; species Diploptera punctata. Next base: position 130,659 of record JASPKZ010007878.1, read on the forward strand.
CTCTACCGAAAATATTATATGCTTTGATTGACTTTCGGACTGTTGTCTATCTTCAATGTTCTGTCAAGTGCATTACAGTCCGAAAGGCTCCTGAGGCATATAACATTTTAATTGTTCTTGACAGAATGGTAAGACAGACAACAGTCTGAAAGGCTTCCGAAGCATGTAACATTTTGGCTGAGGAAATCTGAGTTTCTCAGACACGTTTGCATAATTTTAATTTTGATATACAGTGAAACCTATTAGCATAGATGGTCTTGGAGATATTTTCCTTGCCTCTTGTCTCGAGGGTCGCGGCTTCAAACCCGGTCGGGTTCGATGGATTTTGTAGGATGGAAAAATCCGAAGGACTTTGACCAGTGGGTTGCGTGTCTGAAGATTTTCGGGCTAGTAAAAGAACCTCAGGCCAAAATTAGCGCCTGTGATCAAAATTTAACCGACTTTCCCCGACCAAATAATATCATACAGTGACATATCGATATAACACTAAAAAATAAAACACTTTCATGGTCATAATATCTCCCTGCCGGTAAAAGGTCGTTCTCTTCTGTTATACCCCATACAACGCTTTGTCGATGTAACGCGGTCCATCGAGAGAGCGTTATATTAAGGTTTCACTGTAGTGACTTAAAACGGTGATACGAAATTATTTTTAAAATATTGAATGTTATTGTTTACAGGCTGGAGTCGGTGAAGGCCTTCCAGAAAGGTGTGTTGGAGAAGAAGTCTTCCACAGATAACACTTTGATAACCAAGTCATCACCTACCGATCCTGATGCTTCCTCTGAAAATATCCCAATTCCAGTCCAAAAATCCCAGAGTGTTCCTCTAACCATAAAAGAAAAGCATCCCTCAGCTATTCCTGACCTTGCCGCTCCGGGCGATTCCTTACATATATCTTCTCCACCATCCTCCCCCAAACACAAAGTCGCAATGAGTAGCCACGGAGACGACGGGTCTAAGTCCCCAGAAGGCGAGAACGAGAGCATGTTGAAGTTATGCAAAAGTAATAGTGTGGTGGCCAGGGCATCATTGTTTGCACAACTGGAAGAAGAAATGAAGAGGGCTGCTGATGAAGCAAATTCTAGGAAGATACCGAAGGGATCGAACAGGGGAGTTGCAAAGTACAAGGCTAGGAGAGAGGAGTCTTCCAGCAGGTTCGCCACTCAACCTGTTACTTTGGGCGAAGTTCAAGAAGCTGTTAGGACTACATCAAGTTCAGAATCTACATTGTCAGGTAACATTAATTAGTAATATTGCACATTGTACTTTTAAATCAGATTAGGTACATCGAATTACGGTACGTATATGTCAATAAAAAGATACTTGCCTTGTGAACAGTCGATAATTCCCACATTTTTTTAATTTATCAACTCAGCGTTCTTTCAACTTATTTTAATGGAAACTTCGCTCTATACGGATATCTTCGAAAATGTGGAAACTTCCCACCAAAATTCACTTGTATATTCAAATTTTGATACACTCAAGAGATATTGTATGCAATATTGAAAGGAATAAATAGCTCCTTTTATTATCTGCCCTTTATTATCTTTATGTTTTACAGTTTTTTTTTGCGTTATGTATTTTCAGAACTCTATGAATGTTTACCTTCTTTCATATTCAGTTGTTAGTTAATGTATAATATAGATCCTACTGTATGTGTCATATTTTCAATTAATTTTTATCAAGGCACGTGAGTTTGTTTAAGTCTTCGCACGTAATAAACTCCTCTGAGGATTATATTTAATTTTAATTAACTTTACATTGAACATATTTTGAAATGCGTTAATTTCTGGGAATATTAATTGGACGGCGTTATGCATCAACCGGCTATGCGCCATTATGTAAGTTTCGAGAAAATACTTTTAAAGTTTAAGTCAATTTTCACTATTTATTGTAGCGCTATACCAACAATACTGGACAATAAAAGTTATTTTCCTTGTTTGACAGTTACGCATCAATTGTCTAAGAGCGGGAACATTTGGCCTTAGCTGCATGATGCAAAACTTAGATCAACATTTATAAAGGTCTGGTTTCATAGCCGTTTGTTGGAAAACATAATCTCTGATAGGACTGATGGCGTTTACATCTTTCTTTAATAATAAGCTACATTTAAATATTTGGGGCTAAAAGTGACTGCATACACTTACTTGATGAGCCGGTGCAACATATAACATCTATATATTTTTTTTAAATTTCGCTAGCCGAATGATGCATAACATCGTCCAGTTGTAAATTATGCCTTAGCATTGCCTATTAGCATGAATATTTTTTTCTTTCGTTTTTCATCATATGTTTCTACATTTAGAATTTTTTACAGAATGGCAATTGAGAGCATGTCTGCATGACAGGATGTCTATATGCAAGTTACATGGCTTTGGTTTTATAATTCTCTATTTTATTTTTTTCAGTGAATGCGTGTTGAATGCATCTACTATTTGGCCTATTACATTTTATGTTCTGTACAATACTCGAGATTTATTTATTTATTTCTGTTTTAACTTGGCAGGAAATTTACACATTGTCTTATAATATGAGATTTTTGTCCCAGTTTTTTTATAAATATGTTAAGGATATATTTTATATAAATGTCTGAACCTATAAATGAATTACGTAATTAATAAATTTCCCTATTTACATTTTATTTTATAAACATTTTTTTTTAAATATGTGAGGAAGGACCGAATGGTATTACTGCCTTAGTATTTCCGAAGATGAATAACCATTAATTTCTACAGGTCTGTCTGTGACTCTTGGCAGAATTTGTTAAATTTATTTAGACCTATACTAGACGAATTATTATTTTTATATTAATTTTGAATGTAGACTATATGAAAATTTCTAGAGTTTTTTTATTTTCTTCTTTATTTCTAGACCGGTTAAAAAAATAACTTAAATTACATTATTATAATGTATTAACACTTCATGGTGTATAAGGTCCTTGACCTACCAGCCGGTACTGGCTTCAATACACGTGTGTCAGTCACAGATATGGTCAATCATCAAGGCAGTATAGAGGCAATATGTGGTCAGCATGTCGAGTCCTCCAGACGTCATACCTAGTTTAAACAATCTGAAGACGCTTCTTACCTGAAGCTACTCAAACACCTCTCCATGACTGATGGGCAGCGATCCCATACACAGGGCGAAATTCCATGAAAAAATATCTTTCCCCAAAGGGATTCGAACCAGGAATCGTAGCTCTGCGGCAAAACATAATGACTGCTGTGCAGGACATTATAATTTAATTAATGAAAAAAACTACGTATGTTCAACGATGGACTGTCAAGTTGTGCATATTAAACTATTTATGAAAATGTATTTTCATTCTTGAAATTGAATAATTGTTTATCCTTTGAGCTGGATAACGTTTGTCATATTAAGTTGATAACGGGTTCTTTGAATGTGCCATGTTGATAGAGTAAAATTTTACTGTTAGATCTAGGATTATGTGTAATTTCCTGCTGGGTTTTGATGTACCAATCTTTATTTCAATGTATTATACACAGTGTCTTCCTGGCATTGCACTTTTTAAACATAGATGTTTTTATTCGTCCCGAAAGTTGGAGATTCCACCATTTTTATGACATTACATATGCCAGACACTAGAATTTTAAATGTTCTGGCTTGTACCAACTGATTACTAAATTGTTTCTAAACAGTTTATTTTAGAAACTTCAGTAATAGCGGTGATAAAATGTAGATTTTCTACTGAACTTTCAAACAATATTTTGATTAGATCGACAGATTGGAATGAATGTACGGTAATGTGACCTAAATATTAATATTTTTGTACACGACTTCGACTTTTAATATTTGTTGAAAGTCTAATTTTATTTTATTTTAATACTTCGACAATGAAATTACGCCACTGTAGGCCTAATTCTTTGCCTCCCACAGTTTACCTACTGAGCTAAATACTGCAGTTAAAGCCAGTACACATGAGGCAAGGATGAATAGAAAGGTGAAAAATAATGAAGAAATATAATATATGTGGGAGAAAAAAAAGCTTTTTAAAGCTTATTGGAATTTTGTAAGTAAGTAATAGGCTACTTTTTTTCTGTTTACGTAATAGTATATAATTTCCATGCCCCATAAAATTAAAATTTTAAAATTTATTTTCAGTTTTTCAATTAAATTGGTAAATTGGAGAGATTACCTTACCCCATCTGTCGAATTCAATTGTCAGATACGATTAATGTGGTTTTCGAGTGAGTGAAAATTTCTGAAATTAAATTTAACGTATGTTTTTAGGACTTGATAATATGTACACATCTCCAACTGTCGGAATTTTTCAAGTCATCTGCATAACTTTATTTCTGTTTCATCTGTATCTTAAATTCTATTTTTTTCATGTACTACGATGCAACGCTCTGTTATGTCTCAACAATAGAGATGATCCTTTTGTTTGTGAAAAATAAGCACATGGAATTTATAGTATTATTTGTCTCATAAATTTATGTTACACTGGTCGCATAAAATTTGCTATTCTGCTTCCTGATAAAAAAAATATGAACATCAATACATGACTCCATTTTCTGCACATTGTTCCGGTAAGCAGAATGGATATGGTATACAAGTCCATGTACAACAGATTTTCTTACAATCGTTAGGATGACCTACTGGGAATTGAGCTGAGTTCTGGCCGCCATATATTTATGATTTTAGACGAAAGTATGAAAAATACGTATCTTTTTCTTATAATGTTGCATGATTCATTTTCTTCTTCTTGGTTATGAAAGTGTTCACGTGGACTGGTGCGTAATACCGGAACACTCTGATTCTTCAAACAGCGCCAAGCAAATGGGAAACTCTGTATAAATATTTTATAACTGGATAGTAGTTTTAGTTAAGTTTTATTGCTTTGAACTAGAACTTGTTTTTAAAAATAAATTATTTTCCCTAGAGATTCCAAAGATAAATATATTTCCTTAGTACACTATAACTTAAAAGGAAACGTTAAACTCTGGAAGGTTTAGTAGAGCCTTAAAATTTAGTAATTTAAAGATATTATAGCCTAAATATGTTTTATTTATTTTTATATATCTATATTTTTTATTTATTTTTTGCGGCTTTGTTAAAACAAAATATTCGTAACTTATATTGAGAAAATGTTGCCAAAATTTAACAACTATCTTCCTTTACAGAAGCAGTTTACTTCTCAATTTGTTTTTCGACGTTCTCCAATGTATAAACAATGATAACTAATAAACATTAGTGCCTATTATTATATCGCATCGAAGGTCTATGGTTTCGAGGGTCGCGGGGTCAAATCCGGTCGGGATCGATGGAATTTTTAGGATGGAAAAATCCAAGGGACAATGCCTCTGGGAGGTACTTTAAGATATGCTGGATCGTAAAAGAGCCTCAAGCCTAAATTAGAACCTCTGAGCAAAATTTAATCGGCCTTTCCATCCAAATAATATCTTAGTTGCGCACTAGATGTCTTTTTGAGGCGATGTGTTAAGCATTTACTTACTCGCTGACATCTGTAGAGAAATAATCATACCTAAAATTAACTATAGGGATCACCTTTCCCCCCCAGGTGTGAATGTACTAGTATATACTAGTGTATTATTGTAGACATTTTCGGATGAAACATTCTATACAGCAATATATTAGTCTGATAGATTACTTTTTATAGTATAAAATTCTGACAGAGCGTTGCAGCGTAGTAAGGATGTTTATTGGAATGCATTTTTTTTTCTCTTCTTTGCATGGCAATGTTGTGTGCGGTAGAAAGTAAGAAGGGTGGTGATGAGGATGACGATGAACCATCCCAGCTGAGTCTGGCAGAACGGGTAAAGTTATTCAACCAGAAAATACAAGAGGATGGCAAGACCCCGGTGGTGCCTAAACAGCCACCACCCACCAGGAAGCGAATGGGTCCTGGGTCTCGCTTCAAAACCCAGCCAGTTACTACAGAGGAAATGGAGACAGCGACCCAGAGAATATCTCCCTTAGCCGCCAGCCTCGCCCAGCCTCCGGACCCAAAATTACTAGGTGCATAAAATAGTAAATAAGAAAACACAAACAAGGAATTTTCCCCAAAATATATTATATATAAAACGCTTATACTCTGCGTCCTGGCGATGAAACAGATTGCAAGGAAGTAGTTGGATGTTTTAATATAGTATTCTGTGTATAGTGATAAACATATAGTAGTTCACCAACTTGTTGCGCTGTCTCAGCGCTTGGACGCACAATACATATCATAAATGCATGCTTCTTGAAATATATTTTACCTATAGTTTTGTTTATGTTTATGAAAAGGGAGATTATCACGGTAATAGTTGTTTACATTACAATGATTGAAAATGAGATTTTGCGGACGAATTGAGATTTCCAAACGAATACGCAAAACTTGCAATATACATAGTTTTATTTCATATTATGTCGAATTTAATTATTTTTAATAAGCATTAACACATAGTCTACTGTACATAACCCATTCAACAACCAATGCAAAATGACATCTCTAAATATCTTTACAACGAACTTGATATTATGGAATCTTGAAGTTATTATAACTATTTCAAGATAAAGTACGAATAAAGGTAATAATCTACGTCCAAAATATAAGCCAACAAATATTAATCATTGCATAAATTTACATTAATTATGAATGTGTAGTCAGCCATTTGGATTTATGCTTGTAACAGTGAAACAAACAAATGTCGTTTCAAACAGTACTGCCAATTAACAAATGAAATGCAAATTATCTCACAATTATTAAAAATATATTTTTCTAACATGAAATTATTTATATTTATTTAGCCTTATAATGAAATTAACTAAATATTGTACTATATGAATTCTCTCTCTCTCTCTCTCTCTCTCTTTCTTTCTTTCTTTCTTTCTTTCTTTCTTTCTTTCTTTTTCTCTTTCTTTCTTTCTTTCTTTCTTTCTTTCTTTCTTTCTTTCTTTCTTTCTTTCTTTCTTTCTTTCTTTCTTTCTTTCTTTCTTTCTTTCTTTCTTGAATGTATACTGACATGCCTAATTTATAGCGAGCGATAGCACATTGGGCGTTTATAATCCTAACTTATCTTTCTAATCAATTGATGAAAATCATATAATTATTGTTTTCCTACGACTTTCCTTTCTGTAGTTATTAAATCACTCGAAAACTTAAACCGCTAATGCCATTCGTTTTATTATTTGTTGTTTGTTTATTAATTCCGAGCACCTGGCAATGCAGCCATCAGCTCTCTTCCTTAATTCTCAGATACTGTAAATTTGGTCATTGCTGAAGGTAGTCCTATCCGCTTCTTCTTGTAGTCTGCACAGGGACCAAGTGGGGAAGAGAGAGTTCTAATTATCTGTATATGCTTTGAGAGACAACCATGGCCCATTGTAAATTTAAAAGAGGTGTAACAGTAATTTTCATGGGATACTCAGGGATTTTAAATACGTGTATGTTGATATACTCTCATATTTTATTTCTTGTAACTTCATTACAATAAAAATAAAATAAGTTAAAATATACCTTCTTAGGTAAGATCCGTCGTCCTCAACTTATAAAATATGTATTCTTTATGTCTGTAGGCCTTTCAGAACATCCGTTCCATCTTCAGCAGGTCCTTCTTCGCTACATTATCTGATATGATATTTGATGCTGCTGGTTACGAAAACACCACATTAGGACCAGCAGCATCAAACATCATATCAGATAATGTAGCGAAGAAAGACCTACTGAAGATGGAACGGATGTTCTGAAAGGCCTACAGACATAAAGAATACATATTTTATAAGTTGAGGATGACGGATCTTACCTAAGTAGATATATTTTAACTTATTTTATTTTATGACTATCCACCTCAACGGTTTTAACAATGAATTTTATTAGTATTGATTCATTACAGTAATTGAGTAATGTAATATTAAATTCTGAAATAATTAATTCGGCTTTTAGCTGTTATGAATGACAAATCTGATGAAAATTTCTGCACAATATTACATATTTTCTCTTCTAGATATCTCTGTATGGCGATGTGCCAATCACATGTCACTCTCAGAGATCTGTAAGGAAATCAGAATAATCAAATTGATTTCGTTATAGTGCGTGAGATCCAAGTATGTGATTGAAACACATACATATTTGACTCCTGAACAATAACTTTGTTATCTGATTCAAGGGACTTGCGACTGAATGTTGATCTCATCCCTGTATCATAGTATTGTATTGAGACATACTTCTGGACATCGAAAGCAAGTGACAGCCATTGAGATTCATAAATGTCAATCACATACTTAATCTCACGCACTATAGTAATTATGGAAAGGGAGCACCTTTGTTCCACATGGAAATACACGGGTGTTGACTGTTATATTATTGTATTCATTTTCGGGTGACACGTTATCTGCTGATAGATTCCTTATAGCTGTTACAGTTTTGCTAGATAGGAATACAAGGGTATAGACTGACATATCTTCTAACATATAAAAATGAATGTTTGTTTGTTTGTTGGTACTTCATGCGCGGCCATACCGTTGATCCGATTGTGATGAGGCTATTTGCAAAATGGTCAGGAGATTCCCTGGATGAACATAGGCTATAAGAGAGTTGTGATACTCGACTCCTACACCCTTAAAATCGCTCTTTGCAGTGGGAAACATGAAAAAAGTAGCTTTTTGGACGCTTAAATGGCTTACGCTGCCTAAACCATAGCAAATGCACAAAATTAATGTACACAGAATTGAATATCTCAAAAAGCTCTACAAAAAAGTCCGCGACAGCATATGTTTATCTCTTACGGATAACTGACAATAATCATTTTTGTCTTTCATTAATGCCAAGAAGATCGAGACAAGTTCGTAGATTCCTGTGCAAGCATAGTGGGGTATTCTTTTACGGATAACTCACAATAACGGAATTTTGTCTTTTAGCACATTTATACCAAGAAGATCGAGATAAGTAGATTCCCGGGCAACACCGGGTAATCAGCACGGGGTATTTAAAAATATAAATTTATAATTATTTTTTCTTCTACTTAAACTAAACATAAAACACATTAATTTTCATTTATTTAGGCGTATAGCAATGCACGCCGGGTATTAGCTAGTTTATAAATTTTCGGATGTCACATTCTCTGCTGATAGATTCCTTTTTCAGTTGTTACAGCTTTGCTAGATAATCAGCAGTTTCATTTCCAAATAAGTTGTAGCAGGAACCCAGTTAAAATTTATCTTCTTATTAAGTATTTTTTTCAATTTTTTTGATCAGTCTTTTATTGTATAACATTTAGGTGACATACTTGGGGCACCCATAGTGTAGTTAGTAAAGGCAATACGCTAAAAGCCGGAAGGTCGGGGTTTTTTTAACTGGCCTAAATCTTGTGGCAGCACTATAACGCAGGTGTCGACTCAGCCTCGATATTAAGTGAGTACCAGGTTATGTTCTAGGGACAAAAGCAGCCGTTAGGCAGGGTTAACAACCCGGCTTGACATATTGTCCCGATTGTCTAGAAAGGTGGGACCTTTAACTTTCTACTGTTCAAAGGATCTCCTGAAGTCTGTATTGGAATTACTTTACTCTCTGTATCAGTTTCCCGGCTGTCACAAATTAGTACTGTTTATTGGAAGTAAAATCAAACTCCATACCGCAACTGGCGTACATGGCCCTTGACTTACCATCCAGCTGCTGGCCTCACATCCACATGTGTTTAGGTAGATGATCATATATATCACAGAGGTAGATGATCATACAGCCAGTGTAAGGGTGACGTGTGGTCAGCATATCGTTATAGTTGGCTTTCTCAACCTGAAGCCGCTACATATTGTAACTACCCAAATTCCTCACGATGCTGGGTGGGCACCGATCTTATACTAGCCGAAATTCCACGAGAAAATATCTTTCCCCATGGAGACTCGAACCAGCGTAAGTCCCGTCGTTCTGCGCCAAGGCATATTTCCTTAACCACTCGGCACGGGGCTTTATTGGAAGTAAGAACTCCGATAAAGAAGGTTTTAACTTCTGCAACAAAATTTGCTATATTAAATCCTAAGGTTTTATTAAAATGAGAAGAGTTGACATGTATCACCAAAATCTGCTATTTTGTCATTCATACTTGTTATAAGAATAGGCCTATATTTGTTCTGGCACAAAATGGAAAAAATAAACAAATAGAAACATTTGGATGAATGGAAAAGCCTGTTATAGGTTAGTTTAATGTCGGTAGGAAAACACATATGAGTGAAGACGTGTTTTCATGCCAAAGTCTATTCCTGTAGATTCTCTCACCGCATTACTGCAAGAACTTGCGTGTAAACTTCGCAACACAATAAAATTACATTGTAAAACTCAGTTACTTCTAGTCACGTTTCATGGCCAGTCCAAATAGAAAGTTACAAAAAACAATCATTGCTAATCTGCTAAGGTATTTACAATAATTTTTCACACAAAATTCCAAGTTAATTTGCTAATATCTCATGTATCTTGTAGTTGTACTACCGACAGTGAAAATGTAGACTTAATAATGATACTATTAATTTATGACAATATTATTGATTCTTAAAATCGACTTTAAAACAAGCCAACAAGCTGTTAGCAGTAGAAATTGATTTTTGAAGGCGACGGACAAGAATTTAAAGAAGGGATAATGTCAGAAACAGCGCAACAAGGGAAATTATGCAATTTATGTTGAGTTGTTTTTGACTCACCTCATACTTCTTAACTCCCTCGCAGACTCGAGTTTCTTCACTGCATTTGTGACATTCTCAATGCTGTATCACGTTCACAATTGACGTCCAATGGCCTCCTCTCCTGCAGACTGACCCCCGCGTCATCTGATGGCTGACCGATGGAAGTTCGTCGATCAACCATCAGATGACGCGGAGGTCAGTCTGCAGGAGAGGAGGCCGTTGGACGTCAGTTGTGAACGTGCGTCGGTCAGCCATCAGATGACGCGGAGGTCAGTCTGCAGGAGAGGAGGTCGTTGGACGTCAGTTGTGAACGTGATACAGCATTGAGAATGTCACAAATGCAGTGAAGAAACTCGAGTCTGCGAGGGAGTTAAGAGGTATGAGGTGAGTCAAAAACAACTCAACATAAATTAAAATAAACCTCATAGTGTTGTTTCCTACCTACATAACTTAATACAATTATACAAGTTGAAAAAAAATATAAAAATAGAAGAAAAATGTTTGAAATGGTATGGACACCTCATAAGAATGGAAGAAGATAGAATACCAAAGAAGATCCTTGATTGGAAAGTTAATGGAAGAAGTGGAAGAGGTAGACCTAGAGAACTTTGGATAGATGGAGTGAGAAGTAGTATGAAAGCTAGAGATTTGAGGGAAGAAGATGCTTTAGACAGGAAGTTCTTGCGACAAATCACTTTGGGTTGAAGGAGAAACACTGTATTGTGGAATATTCCTAACAAAAAAAAATCGTCTTCCGGACTAAGTGATCTATGTAGTTTCAGTAAAACTCGACGTTCTTCAACTATTGCGATAACACCTCCTCAGGAGACTATGCTTTGCTCTCTGTGAACTCCTCAGTTGAAGCTTTAGACTGATTGAACGCTGTAGCTGTCAGCTGAGGAGTTGTCTTCTGAGAATGTCTACCGTAGTAGTAATAAAATGTCGAGTTTTATTAAAACTCGCCCATTTGGTGTTCATATAGGCCTACTTTGAAGAAAATACCAAATTTGAATTTCTTCTCCGTTTTTCACAACGAATTTATTTTATTTTCCCAGAACCAAAATTTAACATTAGTATGACAATGTGAGCGTGTGCGGGCGATAACCACGCTCTGCGCCGCTGTGTATCGTCTTTTGTTTCCGTTGCATATATTAGCGTAGAGTTCACAACATCCAAGGTTATTAATCAAAAGCCTTTGACCGGGCCCATAAGAGGCAAAGATTTATTCATATTTCTTTCCTAAACACTTAAACATGAATCAACAATAGATCTCAAAACACTAGAGTAATCTATGATTCCTGTTTAAACTAGATGTATCATTGTTATAATTAACCATGAAAGCCAGATGGAAAAAAGGAAGCTAATATGATCTCCTAAACAAGTAAGTTTTTGTACGGGAATATCAAACAGCAGCATGCACATAAATAATTTGAACATTAACCAGGATGTATATAAAAATGATGTTTAATACAAACAAGACGTCTGAAGTATAAGAAAAGTATAACAAATGTGAATCTGGATCATTCCTGGAGTTTAAACAAAAAATAATCGTTAACATCAAAAACTACATCATACCTCACGCAAACCACTTCATTCATACTACAGTCCAAGCCAAGGTGGCTTTCCCCGGTCCTCTGGACCCAAAACTCAAACCACGCCACTCGCGTGCTCCAGACGACGTTGTCTCAACTCAAAGTTCCGATCGAATGATAATGTTCAGAATGTGCATAGAGTTCCGAGGTAGAAGGAGAGATGCGCAGCACAAACAGCGCATCAGGAGAGGTAAAAAGGAGAGTGGGATAGATGCATAGAGAAGGGATATTGGCATAGTTCACGAATCTTTCTGTTCAAGGAGGATAACGGCACTGCAGTTGCGAACCGAAAATCGCACTTTCGGTTCAAGCGAACCAATGACTGACGTAAATCCCCCCTCCTTTTCCCATGTTCATCAAACGCACCATGCCAGTCATGTGTTATGTTCAATGCGTTATCGTTCAATATGTAATTTTTAAATTATGTAGAAAGAATCATTATGCATCCAGCCATACACATACCATAGTAATAATAATAATAATAATAATAATAATAATAATAATAATAAACTCACTAACACTGTCACTGCAGGATATTCACGCCGCGCGGACATATGCTCTCTTACATCCTGTCCTAAGATATTGTCCATATGGGGGACAATGTTACTCCGGAAAATTTAACTTCAGTAGAACCCATGTCTGCGTTTCTTGACTATTGTATTTTTACGGTGAAAGATGACAACTATTTTGAGTTTTATGACAAATACAATAGGTTATTTTAGTCTTTGACCTATCCGACATGGGAAACCTTTTTAACAACAATGCTACCGCTGGCATAGCTTGCAGGGCCATTTAGGCACGTAGCCTCTCCAGAAAAAAAAAAAAAGGTAAAGATGCCAATGGGGGGACCATAATAATATTAATAATAATATAATTTTATTAATTTAATCTTGGGTCTCCCTTCCGCACATCGAGTTTTGGACATGTATCTCTGCCATTCCATGTCTCCTCTTTCGTTATCTCCATCCATTCGATTCGTGTTTTCTCGACATTCTTCTTAACTTGTTCAATCTATATCTCGGCCGACCTCTTGGTTTCTTCAATCCTATTATAAATTTCGGTTCTTGTCTGGTATCCGTAAATAGCTACAATTTATGACATGGCGACTCATTACAAGCTGCCTACCCATTTCCTTTTGTGTTACGAAGAATATTTCCAGTATTCATCTTGTATTTTGTCCAACATCAGATTTTCTCTTTACTGTTCTGTATTGTGTGCGTTCCGGTTTTTCGATGATGATGATGATGGATGATGATGATAATAGTAATAATAATAATAATTATTATGATAATATATGATGATTATATTATGATAATATAATAATAATAATAATTATAATAATAATAATAATGAAAATTATGAAGATAATATGATAATCCCGTTGTTAATTTCATTTGGTGTCATTTTTAATGTACTTTATATATTGACTAATTTCCAATAACATTGATTTACTATATGTTATTACATTGTGAGAAATTAGTTTTGTTGCTGTGTTATAAAAAATTCAATACAAGCTAATTAATAGTTGTTACATTAGACATTAAATTATCAATTATTTAATAATCAGTATATTTTATAATGTAATATTAAGTAAATAAAATTGATTCTTGGCTTCTTTTTAAATAAGCAGCATTTAAGGAAGTAAAGACGAATTTCATTTCCGCGTTTTAAGTGCGATAATAATTACTTAATTATATGTACGCGTTCCCATTAAGTCAGAGTTTACGGAAGAGTTTTGCAATTTCCGCGTAAGATTTCTGGTGTTCCGACACATAAAGGTTATTTGTGTTTTAATGCTCACTGTTTGTTAGTTTTGCGCTGAATAGTAATATTATTCCATTCCATTAACGCAGTTTAACCTCTCGCTTTTATAGGTACTTCTACGTGTCAATGCCACCGAGGCCTTACGGTGACACGACTTGTCGGGAGAGGGATTTTAGCTGTATCACATACTTTTATGATAACACAAGGGCATGGAGTGCCTTCCGAATGCGTGATCAGTTAATGTCAGGGCCACCTCCGAGACAAGGCAATATTAAGACGAAACACACCATTCACACACACATTCATACTAAACATGGCGAATATGATACGGGCGATCATGATACCCAAATGATGTTCCGCGGACCGTTTAGGTTTAGTGTTTAGGTCTTAAAGTTTCTTACTCTCTCCTGGCACGACAGGCCTAGAAGGTGAAGAAAAAATCCGAAAAATCCTCACCCACGAAACATGCCCCGACCGCGATCGGGGATCGACTAAATTGGAGAGTTTTGAATTATTGAGTTATAGATAACTTACATCCAGCCTAAAATTGAATAACCCAGAACATCCATTGCCCAGAAAAAAAATCAACAGTAGTACGTAAAATCACATGATTTGTTTATGTGACTATTTCCCATAAGGCATCAAATAGAGTACATGGAGTAACTTTTTTTAAATCTAAAATTTTTATGTCGGTAATAAAGGATCAAATTATAAATATAATAAAGGCATATCCAAATTTATGTGTATATATCCATGATTTCATGTTGTTAATAATAATAATAATAATAATAATAATAATAATAATAATAATAATAATAATAATATAATAATAATATAATAATGCTATCAGATAAAAGGCTTAGGAACATGTTAATAGTGTTCTATTTTCCTATTTTATTTTTAATTTAGAATCGGTTGAGATATTCCACAACATGACATTCTATATACATTCTGAAGCCTCTTTTTCTATAATTTTGCAGAAATTATAGTTGGTATTTTAAGCATTTTTTTTTTTGCCAACTTCATTCTGCGTGTAGTTTAGAAGTCTGTATTCAGCCATTTGTCTCAAAAATTTAATTTCATAACAATAAAAATTTAATAATAATAATAATAATGAATTAATAATTTTAGTAGTAATTTTTTCTACACTACAATAGTTATTTTCCTTCAATCTAAAGTAATTTCATTCTTCCAAAAATTCCTGTCTTCTGCAACTTCTTCCATCAATTCCATTCTATTCACCTAGATCCCATCCATTCATTATTCCTGTGTTTTCCTCTTTCCTATCTGCCTTCAGGCATTCCATTCCAAAATCATTTTTGGAATTGCATTGTTTTAATGTGACCAAATCAACCCAATTTTCATTTTTAGTTACTTTGAGAATATTCTTATCCACTTTCATTATTTCTCTAATCCTTTGATTTCTAAGGGGGCACGCCGTAGCATAGTGGTTAAGGCACTGAGCTACAAGCCGGAGGGTCGAGGGTTCAAGTCCCGTTGGGGTCAGGATTTTTAAACTGACCCAAACCCTCTGGCGGCACTATGGCCCTGGGGTCGACTCAGCCTCTAACGGAAATGAGTACCAGATGCTTTTCCTGGGGGTAAAGGCGGCCGTCACGCAGGGCTGACAACCCGGCTGACATAAAGTGCCGATTGTCTAGAAAAAGTGGGAGCCCTAACCTCCTACTACCCCAAGGGCCTCCGGGTCTGTTGTGGGATCACTTTACTTTTAGGGGGCACGCCGTAGCGTAGTGGTTAAGGCACTGAGCTACAAGCCGGAGGGTCGAGGGTTCAAGTCCCGTTGGGGTCAGGATTTTTAAACTGACCCAAACCCTCTGGCGGCACTATGGCCCTGGGGTCGACTCAGCCTCTAACGGAAATGAGTACCAGACGCTTGTTCTGGGGGTAAAGGCGGCCGTCACGCAGGGCTGACAACCCGGCTGACATAAAATGCCGATTATCTAGAAAAAGTGGGAGCCTTAACCTCCTACTACCCCAAGGACCTCCGGGTCTGTTGTGGGACCACTTTTTTTGATTTCTAATTTTATCCATTCTTGATTTTTTTTCACTCTACTCGTATATAAATGGTCCATTTCTATAGGTAACAATTGACTTGTATGTGACAGGCTATGTTAATAATAATAAGTATAATAATAAAAGTAATATTACAAAATTGTTGTTAAATGCATAATAATTGTACATTTATCACCAAAGATAGTAGGTGTAAAATTTGAAAGTATGTCAGGCTTGTGTTACAACCTAAGTAAGGAAATGTAAAAACAATGGAATAACTGATGCTAAATATAGCAACTTGTTAACACACTGAAATTCATTTCTACGTCCTTTTCTTCTCAAGCCACAGTTAAATGAAATTTTGCATTCATGCAGACAGAGAGGAAACTGTATACTAGTCCTAATTGTATTATTTCAAAGTCAGTGGGTTTCTCTTTATAAGAGAACTGTCACAGTTCTGTTATCACTTTTGAAAAGACAAAAGAACACATTTTTCCTTAATTATCTCTCTTCAATTGAAATTTGAAATATGCTTCAAACTACATAGTGATTTTCCAGGAATGGGAATTTTTAAATCATTTGTATAATTATTTCATATTTTTTTACAAACAAGTAATATTTTTCAATGGTGCTATATAGAGTGTATATGATATAAGCTGCCATATTTATACAGAAAAGTATGTGAATCCTCACATCCTCATATGTTGGAGGGTATATAATTAACTCACTGGCACTATAGAACCCATAGGTTCATGGCCGCGTGGACATGACCTCTCCATACATACTTGTCCTGAGCTGTTTTCCAATCATTCCCTGTATAATCTAATTCCCTCATCATAGTTAATGTTATTCTCCCACCTTATTTTTGGTCTACCAACTGGGTGTTTTGCCTCTGGTTTTCCTACAAGAAGCTTCCATGCAAGTCTTTCATTCCCCATTAATGCCACATGTCCTGCCCTTTGCAGTCTACGAAACTTAAGGCTATATACCATGAAACAAAATATTGTGATTTTGCCAAATTTTACTACTGAAAGATTATTTTTATTTTATAATTCAATAATTTCTAGTATAATCATATGCAAGATTCTTAAAGAGTTAGAACCATTAAAAAAAGAAGGTCAGTGCATATAGTTTGTATATCTCGACAAATGTAAACAAAAATATCAAATAACTTTTTTTTGTTTACACACTTACATTTTTATTTGCAATGGGAAATAATTTTAAGATTGATATTGACTAAATTTTTATTAATAGTTTAATTTCAACCCTGCTACATGCTGCTTACTTGTGTAAAGAATGAATACTCTTGGATTGGTCATGCATAGTGAAATAGTGGAAAGATGACTCTCCCATTTTGTTATTTGAAGTTGCATTGTCTCAGTGAATTATGCTGTTGGAATTTACTCTGGAAGGCTATATAACTGCATCATAAGCACAGTATAAAATGAATGCAGTTGTAATAGTCTACCATAGTTTAAGAGAGCTATTCCCTTTTCCAAAAACTGAAACAAAACACTTTTATGGGAAAAACTGGAGTAATTAAAAACAAAATCTGTTTCTTTTTAATGACTTGTGCTCTAATTTCAAAATATTTCTGGCAGTTTATATTGTTTACTTCTCAAATAATATCTCAAAAGCTTATTAGTATGTACTTCAGGATTGTTGATTAACCTTTCCCAGATCATCATTATCAGCAGCACAACAACCTTCCTTCAGAATTGTTCTCCAAGCTTCTCTATCTCAGGCAACCGTCCACCAATTCTAGAGTTTTAAAGATTTGACAACCTTAGTATTTCTTCCACCATCCATCCATTTGAAATTTGGTCTTCCAGTTCTCTATCTTCCTTCTGACTTTTTTTTTAGGTCGCCATTCTGTATAGGCTTCTTGACCCCTAGAATTTTTACAGTTGGGATTGTCAATCCTAACCCCAACTGTAAACTCTGTCTAGGGGCCCCTCAAAGGGTGCCATCAGTCAGGCCAACAAACCCCGGTTTTTTTAAGAGGTGTTACTTCTCTGTTACTTCCCTCTAGGTTCTGGCTTGTGACAGACAGAGCCTGGCTTCCACTTGGGCCTAGGTTGGCAGGGTTCTTTCCCAAGTCAGTTCATTGTAAATTTTTAAACTCCAGAGCCAAGAAAGTGTCTCCCTCTGAAAATTGTTTCCCTTAGTTTCAAGTTGCTATAAAAATTATAAAATTATTTTGACAGCAGATAATGTTTATATTATGTAGTATTTGTGCCCAAATTGGTACCCTGGCATGGTTTATTCTGTAGTTGATACTTAAGATTTCTATGCAGATGTGATTTAAAATTGTTCTAAAAAAAAGGTGTGTTAAGTTGAAATACAAATTCACATCTGGGTTCATTTTGTTTAATAATTTTATTTCTCACTTTATTGCAGTTTAGATACTGAAAGAATTGCATAATATAATGCTTACAAGTACATGACAATGCAGATTTAGTTTTAAAAATAAAGGATGGTGCAATAGAGTTGTGGTGAAAGTGGCATTAATTTCAAGATAATTTGACAACTCGTTTATCACAACTTAATTTCAAGGGTCAGCACTGACTCATTTAAAGACACTGATTTATGTAGTTTTTAACCTTTCAAGTATATTCCTAATTTAAATCATAGATTAGTGTAAACTGCATAAACTGTTATTTTGTTATTTGAATTCAGTTTATTATTATTATTTTATGTATGTATAGATTTTCAATGTTTACACATCTTTTTGTGCCTAAAGTTTCATTTTCCTTCTCCACTTCTCCCTATCCAACCACTCTATGTTCTCCAGTCCTCTTGTTCTCATTCAAGTTCTTATTTGTTGCATCCATAAGTTTCGAGGTCTTCCTTTCTTTCTTCTTACATTTGTCGTACATGCCCATACCAATTTAACTGCTTATATCTTATATAATCTACTACTATTGAATATTTAATATTAATTTTTTTCTTGTATGACTTTATATCTTATTTTTTTACAATTTTTAACATCTTGCTGCTCTCCTCTAGAAATACATTTCCATTGACATAAGTTTTTGTTCTAAGTTTTGAAGGAAGTTCCATGCTTCAGCTCCATATGTGACATTTTTAATAATAATATTATTGATAATAATAATATATTTATTAACTGGCAGAGTTAAGGCCATAAGTCCTTGTCTTCCACCTAATTTTAACTTAGAATAAATAATTATAAGTAAATATTTATACAAATTAAACTAAAATTAAAATTAATCATGTTAATATTTATCATTTTGGCAAGAATATCAAAATTATATAAAAATAAAAAACAGTACATTAAGAGAAGTAATGAATGTAGAATAGACTATTGTACAAGAGATTGAAGAAATTCAACTAAGATGGTATGGACATATAATGAGAACAAGGGACACAGAAACAAATAAAGAAGTATTGAAATAGATACCTCCTGGAAAAGGGAAACATGGTAGACCAAAGCCAACGATGATAATGGAATTCAAGACAACATGAAGAAGAGAAATATGACAGAAGCAGACATGCAAGGCTGAGAAGTGTGGAAGAAAAAAAATTATATTTTGGCTAAGGATGCCTGTGTAAATAATACAAACAATCCTGAAATAAAAAATAAAAAATATATCATTAATGAAATGAAAGTCAGAAACCATAAATTAATTACTGGGAGACTGAAAGAGAGATAATTTTATTTTATAAGAAGCTAAATGTCTGATAGCACCTAATCTTTTGTGTTATGGCATTCCAGAGTCTAGCGGTGATTATAGACGGAGGAGTATACACAGTGCAGAATATTTTAATTGCTTAACTGGTCAACATAAGGAGTCTTTACTCCTTTCCATTAAAGATGTACACAATAAAACCTATTACATCAAAACTTGCAATGAGTTTGAGAACCAATGAAAAACTCTGAGGTCTTGTAGATTTTATTTACATCTTCTTTTTTCTTTAGTTGAAAGTGGTGAAGAGATTTGGAGTGAAGTTAACCATTGTAAAGTGAAATTCAGTATTAAATGAATGAAATTTTATGTAGTTTTAAAAATTAATTTAATGAAATAATACTAAGGAAGGGAAAGAGATAATTTATGAATAATAGAAATGATTTTACTATTCTGTATCGGACGTATATCATGTATTTTTGTCTAAAATTTTTGAAGAATTATTTAAGACTGTTTTTACTAGTTCATAGAGTAATGAAGTAGTAGCCCATTATAAATGTTACTAATGTGAAAGTATAAAATATTTCACAGAAATTGGATTGAATTTTTAATACATTCGTAATATCAGGTAAAATTTCTGTACATATTTTTATTTGTACAAATAATTTGCACCATGTCATATAGCATGAATGATTTGCACCATTTCAAGCACTGAATGTAATATAAATTAAGTACTGTAAGTTAAAATCATTGCATGTTAGATGATTTACACTAACTAAGTCGCTGAAACTATTGAACCTGTAAGTTCATGGTCGCACGAACATAAACTCTCCATACATTGTTATTCTGAGTCAGTGTTTTCTGATCATCCCCTGAATAGTCTACTTTTCTCAAATCATAGTTAATATTCTCCTACTTCATTCAGGGCTTGCCTACTGGTTGCTTTTCCTCTGGTTTTTCTACAAGGAGCTTCCAGCCTCTCTTTTATTCCCTATTCATGTCGCATGTCCTGCACACCGTAGTTTACAAGACTTAATTCTTCTTATTATATCTGGTTTCCCATGAATATCATGTAGCTTACTGTTATGTAGTCTTCTCCATTTGCCTGTATGATCATCTCTGTTTGGTCAAAAATTTTCCTAAGAACTTTATTCTGAAATACTTGTAATCTTCTTTCCTACC
Organism: Diploptera punctata; assembly: GCA_030220185.1. Classification (NCBI taxonomy): domain Eukaryota; kingdom Metazoa; phylum Arthropoda; class Insecta; order Blattodea; family Blaberidae; genus Diploptera; species Diploptera punctata. Next base: position 151,498 of record JASPKZ010007878.1, read on the forward strand.
TTAAAGTAAGAGTCCATGTTTTGCATACATATAGTATATTTGGGAGAATAACAGTTTTATTCATTTTCAGTTTAATGTTTTCTCAAAGGAGTTGGGATGACAAGAGTCCCTGTAAAGCATAATAGCATGCATTTCCAAAATTGAGCCTATGTTTAATTTCTTTCTGCGCCTCATTCTTGTTTGTAATTATTGTTCCTAGATATTTGAATTCAACCACTTCTTCATAATTTGCCTTATTTGTTGTTAATTGTCCATTTTCATTACATAACAGTTTTTCTTTGTGACCATGTAGGCCTACTTAGTTTTATTGTTGTTTACTTCCAGACCCAAATTCTTAGTGTTACTTAATAGAATGTGCATGTTGGCCCTCCTAAATTAAAATTTACAAAATTAAATTAATAAACCAACACTTTGCTATATCATGAACATTGTTTTTAATTTATTAGATGTATTAATTTTTTTATAAACTTGCTGGACCTAACAATATTTCTTTAAGTAAAAATTAAAAATACTTTTAGAAACATGGTTTCTGTTTCATGATTAAATGTTCTTATGTCTGATATCACAAATTTACCATATATTAAATAAAATAACCATTTATATTGTTAAGTATCAAAAAGCTGATAATATATTCGGTAAAATAACTATAGTTATTTCCTGCTGATATTCTAAATTTGTTTAATGTTTAAAAAACGTTATTTTAGATAGAAAACAATACACAGCAGTAATGAAGTCTCAAAAATTATCTAAATTGATAATTGAAGAATCAACTGTAAATTTGATCAATCTATTCAGAATCACAATTGAAACTTTGAATCTCTTTATTATAATGCTTGTATAAAATCTTTATATCATGATTTTTTTTGTACTACTTATTACATTTTTTGGCAAAATATTTAAATTATTATTTTTAAATATAATCCTTCAATTTACTTTTTTTTTATTATACCCAAAGATTAAAACCCTTTTTGCCTTACGGTATGTACGGGTTGTAATTATGTAACATTAACATAAAACAGTAGAACAAAAGACAATTATATAACAATATTTTAACAAAGATGAACACAGTAAAATTAAATTGTAGTTGAGAATAAACACTATTTACAAAAGAGAAGAAGTAATTATAACATTTTTTGTCCTTAAGAATATGACAAAGAGGATTGGAATAAATTTTTTCATTAAAATTCAAATGTGTTTCAAATTTATAATGTTCAAACCACAACATTGGACAATTAAATAGAATATGTTTGACTGTTTGAATATCTTCTCCACATTTACAATTTGCATTTGATGATATTTTAAATTTGTGTAAATATGCCTGAAATTTTCCATGTCCGGTTAAAAATTGAGTTAATTTGAAGCTGGGAACTGTATTTGGGCATTTAAGTCTATTTGCTATTAAATATATTTACTTATTTAAATACAGTTGTGTTTTGAATAAATTATATGTTAGGTTGGTCAAGTGAAAAGTTGACGAAAAAATATTGCATTAAAAATTATATTTAATTCCTTTTTCACCAGTCCATAATAATTACACAACGAATCCATGTTGTAATTAGATTATTACAAAAATTGAAGTATAATTGCTAGGATCAGAATTGATCACCTTAGCCAAAATGAAACAATTTAAGCTTTAATCTCTCTCCTAAATGTATCCTATAACTTTTATAATATCAAGTAAGTCTTGATAAGGATCTAATAAAGTATAATTTATATCAATAGCTCTATATCTATGTGAAATTAAAGGAAATTTCTTAAAAGAAGTTTCATATTTTTCAAAAACTGATAGTTGTTTGACAGATAATAATGAAATATCCAAATTTTGTTCAATAATCTAGAGATTATGGCATTTTATCAGTAAAGCTAAAAGCTTACATTTATTTAGGTAAAATTTAATTACTCACCTCATATTTTTCTTCTCATTTTAATTTAAACTAGTTTCAGAAATTTACATTTCAGTTCCATCATCAGTATTCCTGTGACCGTTGTTCTGTCATCTTGAAGAGCCATCCTTTGCTCCCTCTATTGGCAGACTGAAAAACCTCGAAATCAGGTCATTCTCCATGGGAATTTCAAAGTTCACCAATTTCTTCTTTTCGCTGAATGTAGATCTTTTCCCAAACAGCGAGTTTTATTGATTTATCTATTTGTTTTAATAATTTAGCCTTCTTTTTGATTAGATGTATTTTGGACCACTACAGATTTTTCTACTTCCCCTTTCTTGATGTTCCTGAGATGTTCTTTCACTCTAGATTTCAAATTTCTCTTAGTTTTTCCTATGTAGAATTTCTCACATTCTTCATATTTAATCTGATAAATCCCTGTTTTGTTTTCTTCTTCTATTTTCTCATTTTTGTTAGGTCTAATCAATCTACTGATGCTATAGTCATATGGTCCAAAAAACACCTTATTGAAAAGAAGGCTAAATTATTAAAACAAATAGAAAAACCAAAAGAACTCACTCTTTGGGAAGAGATCTACATTCAAAGGAGCGAAAAGAAGAAATTGATGAACTTTGAAATTTTTGGGGAGAATGACCTGATTTCCAGGTTTTTCAGTCTGCAATAGAGGGAGCGAAGGACGGCTCTTCAAGACGACAGAACAACAGTCGCGGGGATACTGATGATGGAACTGAAATGTAAAGTTCCAAAACTAGTTTAAATTAAAATCAGGTGAAAAATATGAGGTGAGTGATTAAATTTTACCTAAATGAATATACCTCATAGTGTGATTTCCTAAAATAAATAACTTACATTTAGTTTACCATTATATAGAAAAGATAAATTTATTTAATTAAAATAGCTTCTAGGATGCTTTCCGTATCATGTTCATACAAAAGAACTAGGTGAAATTAATATAATTTCTGTTATATATGTAGCCATGTTTTGAATCTTAAATCTCATTTTAATTGAAAAGTATATTGAATGGCATGAGAGTAGCTACTTGTGATATTATGAAGTGATAGTTGAGCATGTTGTTTTATTTGCACAGGTGGCCTGTCAGCACGAGCTGCTCGAGACAAAATGTATGAACATGCATCAGGAGTGTTAGCCAGATCTAGCTCGTCATCCAAAATAGAGATGGAAAAGGAAACCTCAGTGGCTGAAAACGCTGGTGACCTGGAGTCTGATATTAAACCTAAAGGTAATTTTTGTTACTTTTTTCATGCAATTTTACACCATATTAAAGTGATCCCACAACAGGCCCGGAGGCCCTTGGGGTAGTAGGAGGTTAAGGCTCCCACTTTTTCTTGACAATCGGCACTTTATGTCAGCCGGGTTGTCAGCCCTGCGTGACGGCCGCCTTTACCCCCAGAACAAGCGTCTGGTACTCATTTCCGTTAGAGGCTGAGTCGACCCCAGGGCCATAGTGCCGCCAGAGGGTTTGGGTCAGTTTAAAAATCCTGACCCCAACGGGACTTGAACCTTCGACCCTCCGGATTGTAGCTCAGTGCCTTAACCACTACGCTACGGCGTGCCCCCTTTACACCATATTAGACAACTTTTATCCAAAATTCAACTGTGTAAAATTAAAATTAAATTCTGTTCACCACACCTAATATCCCCTCTTCTAATTAGACCGGTTTTGAAACCTAAGCGGTTTCATTCTCAGTAATTTCATGACCAATGTTCTTCATTCAGGACCACTACTAATAATAGTTCAATATACCGGTGTATATATATGACGAACAGGATATGATGTGAGGTGAACAGAATTTAATTTTATTTACCGTAATAGTTCAATGTGAAAAATCAAATTGTAGCTTAAATTAATTTCATATTGTAGAAATGTACCTGAAGTGAACAAGCCATCCTTAACCATAATTTTTGAGTGTGAAGGCCTTTTGGACCTTAACATCATACATCTTATCCTTTACTCATATACTGCTTCGTGTTGCGAGGATTATCTACAGGGTAGATGGGCATGTTTTTATTTAACAATCTTACTTTTCTGGCATCTTTCTAAAGTCCAATTTCTTCAAAATTATTTATTTTTATTTGAAGTGTAGTTAATTATATCTATTTGATGGCCTGCTTCTATTACGTGTTTTGTGTAGCTTGATTTTCCTTCATGTATTTTAAATCCAGCCTTGCAAAATGCATGAAAAATACCATTATTAATGTACTTTCAATAATGTATTAGGAATACAAAACAAAAAATAAATACGTAAATTAATGAGTCCTTTTTACATCTTACCTCATTGTTTCTTTAAACATTTATTTTGGAAGAAATTGGGATTTTAAAACAAACTTGAAACAAAAATATACCCAAGCACCTTAATCCCCTTTACAAAATCCTCATAACATGAATCAGTATATGATTAATTGCTAAAGATGGATGACAGTCTGAAAGACCTCTGCAGTTTAAAATTATGATTGAGGACACCTCAGTTAAGTCTGTACAATATATTGAACTATTATATGAAATAACACCATGAGGTTTAATTTAAAATTTAAAATAAAATTCTCTTTACCTCACCTCATATCCTGTCTTCTAATTAGACCAGTTTCGTAACTTTAGTGGTTACATCTTCAGTAGTTACATTACTGATATTCTATCGTTCAAGATCACTGCTTCTTACTCCATCTGTTGGTGTACCGATGAATCTCCTAATCAATCAACTTCCCCAAGAATTTCAAAATTTATTAATTTTTCTTTCTTAGTTTCTTGAATGTGGATTTTTTCCCAAACAGTGAGCTCCTTAGGGGTTTTTATTTATTTTATTAAACTAGCCTTTCTTTCAATTTGATATTTTGCTTGGTCAGAAAATCATCATATTGAAAGAAAGGCTAGTTTAATAAAACAAATAGAAAAACCTAAGGAGCTCACTGCTTGGAAAAAAATGCACATTCAAAAAACTGAGAAAGAAAAATGAATGAACTTTGAAATTACTTACTTACTTATTTTAGGAATTCTCACTATGAGGTATATTCTACCTTAACTTTGAAATTCCTGGAGAAATTGATTTCATTTGTAGGTTCATCAGTCCACCAACAGATGGGGTAAGAAGCAGTGCTCCTAAACGACAGAACAGTGGTTGTGGAATTAATGCACAACAATTCACTGACTTCACACAATTAATTTTTTTGCTAAAGAAGTCTCCGTTCACAATTAATTTGATCGTCCTGTTCTTTATACTGGCTGACAGTTTCATTTAGAACATCATCTTGTTTTCACACTTAGATCAAGTTACTTGTCCGCATTATGGACACAATAACAACTGGCTCATCTGACCCTCACACCTCCTTATATATGTGAAGGAGGAACAATCTATAACCTCAATCGAGACACTTCTTGGGTCAAAGACTCAGGAACCTATCTTTCCAGAAAGGAGGCATAGACACATGTGGTAATTTCTCCATGGGCCACTGATTTGCGAGTCATCAGCTCATGAATTCCTCTCATACAAGACAAGACCCGACTCTTGCCATCTCCTGCAAAATTCAAAAGTGAGCCTATCAATGTATCACAATATTATGCCTATTTTGTTCATTTGCTAAACATTGAATATTGATAAATCAATGTACAACCATGTGAGTTTTGAACCAATCATGGTTGATTATCACTGAAATGTTGTCAAAATGAAATTGTTCAGAAATTATCAAACCTGACTCATAAATATTTCTGATTTGTAACTACAGAACATAGAAGACATTCTACCAAAACTTAGTTACACCATAAACTCAATTAAACATTATTATATAAAATGTATAACTTATATTAATAAAATGGAAATAAGTTATACTACTTCTTCTTCCTTCCAAGTATTAGGCCAAGGCCTGTTACGATCCTATAGAAAATTTTCCCTCCAGCGTTTCATAGGACGGTCCAGTGATCTTCGTCCTCTTGGTATATAATTATAAACAGCTTTGGGGATCCGATTTGAACTCATTTTTTCTAGATGGTGTTTCCAATTTAGTTGGTACTGTTTAATATATGCATAATTTATATTAATATGCTAATTTTGGAATATATTAAACAGTACCAACTAAATTGGAAACACCATCTAGAAAGAATGAGTTCAAATCAGATCCCCAAAGCTGTTCTTAATTATATACCAAGAGGACGAAGATCACTGGGCCATCCTATGAAACACTGGAGGGAAAATTTTCTATAGGATCGTAACAAGCCTTGGTCTAATACTTGGAAGGAAGAAGAAGTAGTATAACTTATTTCCATTTTATTAATATTCTTTGTTAAAAATTTTGTTACTAAATAATCTCTTAATTTCATTCACTGAATAATCTTTTAAAATACTGTGTGAGTTTTTATCTCTGTACACAATTCACTCCTTTGCTATTCTCTGGTAGTGAATTACACTGGGTAACAATGAAAATGTTCCTCTGCATATTTTAATTGTTTCTGACTCAGCTTTTTGTGCTGATTTCAAATGTATATTATTATTTTTCTCCAAATGTCGATGGTTCGATAGTAATAACAATTTTTGTTTTCGTTACTTTTTTAATTATACGTATATGATTGGTTAATATTATTTTTGTCCAAATGTTAACAGTTCGATCACATCCATGTATCCATGTTTCCTTTGTTTATGGGACAGCCGAACAACCGGCCAACGCTACATCCAACAATTGTGGCCTTCAAAAAATGAACTTGTTCCAGGAGAAAATAATGTTCTACATGAACCTCTTATTCACAGGGAGAAGATCTTACTATCACATCTCCGCATTAAATTGGGACTAGAAAAACAGTATGTTAAAGCTTCGGTTAAATCATCAGATACTTTGCAACATATTCACTCTTTGTTCCCACGTTTGTCTGATGCAAAAGTAATTGCTGGAGTTTTTACAGGATCTCAAATAAGACAGATGCTGGAGTCTGCAGAATTAGAACAAAATATGACACCAGTTGAAAAAAGTGCATGGCAAGCATTTCGTAATGTTGTGCACGGCCTCTTTGATATCAAGAAGAGTCCCAATTACCGAGAGTTGATTGAGAACTTGCAGAGTACATATCGTACATTACGCTGCGGAATGTCAACTAAATTACATTACCTGCACTCATATTTGGATTTCTTTAGACCAAATTTGGGTGATGTGAGTGAAGAACATGGAGAACGATTCCATCAGGATCTCAAAAACATGGAATCAAGATATCAGGGCAGGTGGCATATAAACATGATGGAGGACTATGCCACAGCATATCCGTGGTTTCAATCTGTAAAACAAACTTTCACTGACTCCACAACGGAAATTTCCAAAATTATATTGTATTCTCAGAATGTCGGTTGGTACCGTTAAATGCGTCAGGGTAGAGGGTTGTGAGTGAAGGTTACTCTATTGTGCTAGTTTTTAAGTGCAGTTCACAGTAGCATGTTTAAAAATAAAGAATTTTTTCAATAACAATACAAAATACAGTATTTTAAAAAAAATACAGTAAAAAGAGTCATATTTAAATTAATATTGGGAAGGAAACATTATGTGGTTATATCATTAATAGTGAGTGGAGAACATATTTTTATCCACTCACCTCATATAATTTCAAATTTCTTTGATACCGACGGTTTCAGACAATATCATGTCCCACTTCAGTCATGGTGATGTCATTAGAGAAATCAACAATCACAGAATTTCATCTGTGTAAGCCATGACAGAAGAGGGACATGATATTGTCTGAAACTGTCGGTATCAAAGAAATTTGAAATTATATGAGGTGAGTCGATAAAAATATGTTCTCCACTCACTATTAAAGAGTCATGTCCGGATAATCTGCAAACGGATAATCAGGAGTTTGCTGTAGTAGCAAATATCTTTATAGGATACATTTGAGGATTAACATTTAATAGCATTAAATACAAACAAAAAAAAATGAATGGGAAGTGGTATTATGAGGAATCAGAATTTAGTTAATAAGGTGATCATGTTCCATCAAACACATCCAGATGAAGATATCTCAATTTATCTGGCAAAGTATAAATTTTCCTAATTAAAAATGGCAGATATTTATTTTGGACATGGCCTTTATATATCACATGCTTCTCTGTAAGAAATTTAATTCTTGCACCATGGAGAGTTTCCATAAACAGCAGAACTAACTGTTTCCAAAAAAATTTTTATTGATAACACTATAGCTCGTCATTAGTTATTAAACAAACAAAAAAAAATTGGATGTCAAGCAGAGGAGAAAATGGTACATAGCTGTTTTGTCTTAGCCTATTTATATATATATATATATATATATATATATATATATATATATATAGATAATGTACAAAATTAATTATTCATAAAGTAGATAGCTAGGTAATTCCTGTCACTAATTTTTAGAAGCATAGGCCCTTTGTGAAAATGTCACCAGGCTGTGTTTTTTGTCAAATTCCTGACTTCATTCCAGCTTTTTGCTTGTTCAATTTCTGTTATTACTATAAAACATATAGTAATATAATAATAATGATCATTTATTTTCTCTGATGGAGTTAAGACCTTAGTTAATTAAAAATTGTTAATTTCTCTAAAATTTAACCATGTTGAAGTGGAAGAGAAGAACTTGTGGTCATAGTTTCAATAGGTAAAATATTATTATTGTTTATTATTACTATTATTGTTATCACAATATACAGTTTACAATAATGTATATCTTTATACGTGAAGTTGATTGTTCGAGTGTAAATTACTTATGAAATGGAAGTACATTAATAAAGAATTATTATTTAGAATTTTTTTTACAAAGGAAATAGTTAGGTTACATTTATATTTAGATTGTATTATAAAAAATAACCAGGCCTAATAACAAAGAAAATAATATTTTAAAATATCTAAATATTTTTAAGAGGAACATAGACTCTATATGGGTTTTGGAATCAGTGTTGAGAGTATATATTCATATGAGAGAAAATCCGGTTAGAAAAGTGAAAAAAAAAAAAGCTGATAAACCAGTCTTGCTAACCACATGCTGTGTTGTTACTAAGTCAGTGACAGGAACCACTTTAGTTGGACATGGCTTTTTAGAGAGTTATCATGCCATTGGATGTTTTATATTTTATTATTATTATCTAGCTGAAATGAAGATGTTGAGAGCAATAGCAGGATACCAAAGAACCGATAAAAAGAAAAACGAAGATATAAGAACAGAACTTAATATATTTAATCTCTGTGAAAGAATAAAATATTATCAAAATGCTTATCTTCAGCACATATTACGAATGAATGAACAGCGCATACCAAGAAGAATGTATAATTATAAACCAAAAGGGAGAAGAATGTTGGGAAGACCATTGAAGAGATGGAAGGACCAATTTGACCTATAATGAGATCGGAACAGGCCATTGGGCTTAATCCTTGTTGTTGGTGATGATGATTATTATTATTTAAAAATATGCCATTGTTATAATATTTTGAATTTTTAAAAAAAATTATTCACAATACAAAGGTTTTTCCATCACCCTCAAGAAATTCACATTCTCCATTTAAGTGGTCTGAACATTTTCATCTATAAGTCCCACCTCACCCATACTTCCTCTCATTTCATCCAAACATCTGTAGGTATTCCTCTTTTCCTTTTCCATCTATTCTCCATTCCAAGATCTTCTTAGGGATTCTATCAGATGCCATCCTCTTAAGATGTCCATACTATCTTAATAATTGTTTGTAACACCTTTTTCAACTTTCATAATTTTCCTAATTTCAACATTTCAAATTTTTTTCTAATCTGGACTTCAGGAATGATCTCCAGTAATCCCTCTCTGTTGCAGAATTAGTTTTTAGTTCTACTATTTGATCATAAACTTACAGTTGTAGTATTACTTTATTCTCCACGAATAAGTATTGTTGGTAACCATTCTTTTATAAATATTATTTAATTGTATCATACATTGCATCTCGGTCATTATTTTTTGTACTTAAGATTAGATCTAAGTGTAGGAAATGTTTCCTCCATAAAAATAATATAGGTATTGCATTCTCCTTTGAGACTAATTGGGAATCTTCCACCCATTTTCTCCTCATGACATTTTAAGTATAAGTAATTTGCATTCTCTGTTGGATTTCTTAAAATCAGAATGATTATTAAGCAGTTTACTTATTTTAGGAATTCTCACTATGAGGTATATTCATTAAGGTAGAATATTAAATTAATATTAAGAAGCTAAAGCTGTTACTATGGTTGAAATAAGTATATTAAAGTACACTACTAAATTATTGTAATCAAATGGTAAAGAGAAAAATTTATGCCTGAACTGGGAATCGAACCCCGAACTTTCAGCTTTCCATGCTGATGCTCTAACCATTGAGCTAATCCAGGCCTCCTTCCCATCCAAGCATAAATCCTTCCTTTACCTTACTGTCTTGGTCCCACATTCAAATGCTATGAATCATCATTCACAAATACACAATGAATGGCTTCTACCTGAAGAAGACATGAAGGGACTCCACATAGCTATAGCATTATTTATTAAATTAATATTAAGAAGCTAAAGCTTCTTTTCTCTTTACCATTTGATATTAAGGTAGAATATGTTTATCACTCACCTCATATTGTTCAATATGAGGTGAGTGATAAACATATTCTACCTTAATTAAGCAGTTTATTTTGTTGTTGCAGGAATTTTAAAACACTTGAGAGATTTGGAACCTCAAAGCAGCAGATCACAGTCTCTAACTGAAGGTGCAGTTTCCTCAGAGGTAGACACAGAATCAGAGAGCGATGTGAAAGGAATACTTAAGACTTCAGGTACTCCAGTTACATGTGGTGGAGGTACACCTGAGTTAGAAAGTTTCCGGCATTTGAAGAGTGTCCTCAAAAAGGAAAATGCAACTAACAACACTGAAACTCAGACTTTAAAACATACAGTTAAATCTGCTCCAAAAGATCAGCTTCATTCTATCCTGAAGCATGAATCAGCAGAATGGGAAGACTCTTGTTCCAGTAGCTCAGAATCTTCAGAAGAAGAAAATCCTTCTCGTCCTCTGTCGGCTCCAGCAAGAAATAATCTTGATTTGATCAGCATTCTCCATAATGTTGAAGCAAATGCTAGAAAAGAACGTCAAGCTTTGATGTCATCTCCAAATAACAAGCCACTGCGTCCTAATAGCAATGAAGAGAAAATTATGAATATGAAGAATTTGAGAAATGAAAAAGAAAATCACCACGGTTTGAAAGAATTGACAAATTATGAAAAGAAGAAAATAGAGAGGAGTTCAGAGAATCATTGTGTTAAACCATCTGATCTTTATTTGGATCACAAATCACTTGTTAAGCAAAGAAAATTAGAATCTAAAATGTTGGTGGAAGAACTGAATACCAAAACCATTGAATCACACCACAGTACGACAAGTGAGAAAAATCATAATTTGAGTAGCATGAGATTATTTGATTCAAATCATTTAGATCACAAATCACTGGTTAAACATAAGAAATTGGAGTCAAAGAAGTTAGTGGAAGAATTGACAAGTAGAAAGAATGCAGTGCAGATGAAGAAAAATGTGGAGGAAGATGAGGCTGCATTGTATGAGAGACAACTGAGACGACAAATTGAAGAACTGCAGCGGTTGTCTTCTTCACCAAATGATACACCTACACCACCAACATCGGATGGGGAAACATCATCTTCTGGTGGACGAGAGGTTAGACGTATCATCCGTAATGAGGCTGTGGCAAGGAGGAGACAGGCTGCACTGGCACGCCAGCAACAGAGGGAAGCCAACAATACCAGGTAACAAATTTTTAATTTACGTTATGGATTATAGAAAGTAGCATAGTAACAAGTGAAGTTTAAAAAAATTCAACACAATTATTATAGATCACAGGGGAAAACAAGGAATGTCTCAAAAAACCTAGAATTGAGAAAACTTAATTTTAATGTTTGAACAATTCTCTTTTTTTTTTCCAACATTACCAAACTTGAACCAATTGACTTCACTGGAAAATTCCGTTTTCCAATGTTTATCACTGCCAATTGAAAGATTAAAAAAAAAATTGGACCAAGAGCTTATTCTACAAAAATATGGTGTGTTTATTTGTAGCTATCGATAAATGTTAGAATTGTGTTCAAAAAAGGTTTTTTTTTGTACATTTGAACATTATTACTCCATATATTTGAAGTGAAAAATATACACCTAGACCTTTAGCTTTACATGCTAATACTCTGCCAATGTCTCCCATCTAAAAGCAGATTTTCTCTCTTATAAATTTAATTTCCCGACAGTGCCAAAGACTTGTGAACCATTGCTCGATATGCAAATGGCGGCTTCTTACTTAAGAAAAATACTTTTAATGGGAATTTAACATTAATTTATAAAGTCAGTAGAGCTTCAGCTTCTTTTGTGTTTTTATTATTACTCCTTACTTACAGCACTACGAGTAATTTTTCCTGTTCTGTTCCACAGAAGTATGTTTGTTGTCAGGCTTATAACTTGTACAGATTTTTATATAAATGAAAGAATGTTAATAATTTTAAACGCTAAATACTTCATTCATGTAATCAAAGAAATAATTAATAGAAACATGTAGTGCAAATGATGATGAGGTTATAAATATTCATTGTCTATAAAGAAAGGATAAATTTTAATTTTAATTTATTATTTGAGTACAATAAACATTCTAGGTTATAATTGATATTAGTACCATCTCTTGTTAAAAAGTAGGACTTGAAATGTTCCCAATACATGTAGTGGATTTTAGATATTTTTTAGCAAAAAAAATTGGTTCACAGACATTATTTGTAATTCAGTGGTTTCATATATTATCAATATAAGTACATATCGGAACTTGAAATCTTCTTTAAATACTTACATCAACAATGCAAAAAATTACTTCTGCCTGCTAAAAAATATCTAAAAATCTACTACATATATTGGGAACATTTCATGTCCCACTTTTTAACAAGAGATGGCACTAATATCAGTTATTATCTAAAATGTTCATTGTACTCAAATAAAAAATTTAAATGAAAATTGATCCTTTCTTTATAGATGTGAATATTTATATCATAATTTCCACTACATATTTCTATCAATTATTTCTTTGATTACATGAACAAAGTATTTATTTATAAACTAGTTAATACCCGGTGTGCGCTGCCACACCTAAATAAATGAAAATTAATGTTCTTGTATGTCTAGTTGCATAAGTAAAAGGAAAAATTTATATTGTAATTATTTTTAGATACCCCTTGCTGTTTACCCGGCATTGTCCGGGAATCTACTCTTACTGATCTTCTTAGCATAAATGAGCTGAAAGGCAAAAATTAATGTACTTCTTATGATTAGTTGAAAAAGTATTTTGTATTGTAAGCATATGTTTTCCCTTCACAGAGATTTAGGTGCTCTCCCCCTACAGGGAAGAATTTGAACCGTACTAATTTAGTTACACTTGTTTTCGTATAGATGTCATTTTGAGTGGTACGTGGTCAGCGTTCCGCCTCATACATGTATTGGAAAACCAGAAAAAGTCAAATGAAAAATAATTATAAGGTAAGACGTAATTATATCTAGAGTTGCTGTGCTGATTCCCCAGGGTTTGCCTGGAATTGTACTTATCTCCAAGCTTCCTTGGCAGAAGTGAGCTAAATAGACACAAGTCCTTATTGGTGGATTATCCGTAAAAGAATACCAGGCCATGTGCTGCTTAGGTCTGCACAGGAATTAACGTACTTGTCTCAATCTTCTTGGCATCAATGAAGGACAAAAATGGTTATTGTGAGTGAGCCGTAAGAGATAAACTTATGCTGTTTCCCGTGGTCCTTTTTTGTAGAGCGTTTGTGGAGAATTTTCAATTCTGTGTACCTTAATTTTGTGTAATTGCTTATGGTTTAGGCAGCGTAATCACGGTAACACGGTGAGTCCTGCAGTGGTATTAATACCACGGCATTTAAATTACGTGGTACTAATACCCACTGCCAGAAACTCCAAGTGTGTAAGGCATCCAATCGATTCTTACTTTTTTCACCTTTTCCACTACAAAGGGCGCTTGTAATGGTGTAGGAGTTGAGTATCCACAATTCTCTTATAGCCTATGTTCATCCCGGGTATCTCCTGAACATTTTGCAAAAAGCCCCATCACAATCGGATCAACAGTATTGCTGCGCATAAAGTACAATCAAACAAACATTCTTAGCTAATAAAGTTCCCTATTGTGGATGATATTTTCTCTGTGATAAATTCTAAATATATTGAAGATGCATTGAAATTTCTCAACCTTCATGATGAATCAGTAAAATTTACTATGGAATTAGAAAAGAATAACCAAATCGTCATATTTGAGCCTCTAGATATTAAGGAGTGAACTACAACAAAAAATTGAATTCAATATGTTATATAGGAAGGATACTCATACTGACAATTATATAAAGTCATCAGGTTTCAATCATATTGTGCATACACATGCAATTTTCAACAGTTTGATATATAGATTATTAAATGTTCCATTAAATGAATAAGATTTTAAGAAAGAATACAATCACATTTTGAACGTAGCCAATTTAACTGGTTTTGGAAAAGAAATAATCATAAATAAATTTAAGAAATTCAGACAACACAAAAAAAAAATAAAAGAATACACTACCCTGCATTCTGTTTCAAAGGAAAACAATTTAAGAAAATTACTTATCATCCTGAAATACATAACAAATTTTTAAAAAAATTCAAGAAATTCAATATTACATTGGCACCGATAAATAAATTTACCTTGGTAATCTATTAATAACCAATAAGAAATTGAATATCCCAGATAGCAAAAAATCTGGAATTTATCAAATTAATTGTAAAGACTGCAATAAAGTATACATAGGAAAAACAAAAAGGAATTTGGACACTCGCACAAAGGAACACTTTAGAAATATTAAAAATGGTGAAATTAAAAAATCAGCTATTGCAGCACATAGTTTGTTGGAGAATCACAAAATTGAAAAAGAGTCCCAACTTTAAAAACATTTGGAAAAACCTTTAGAATAGACAATTTGGGAGAAGATATATATTCAGAAGAACAAATTTAGATCCATGAATTTTGAGATTTCTGATGAATGTGACCTCACCTTGAAGTTCATCAAATCAACACCAGATGGTAACGTTATTGATGGAGATTACAACGAAAATCTGGTAGTCATAATGTTAGTTGAAAATGAGAGAGATGGTTCTCTTGAAAACTAGTTCCCATGTTTAAGGAAACATAAAATATGAGGTAAGATGTAAAAAAATAACTAATTAATTTACGAAACAAACATTCATTTTATATATTAGATAATTGGAGTTAAATATGCATGACTCATCTCATATGCATATCTAACTCCTATTATTTAAAATAAACCTCATGGTGTCACTTCCTTTAAATATATATCAAAGAAGTATTTAGTGTTTTAAATTATTAATATTATTTCATTTATATAAAAATCTGTACAAGTTATAAGCCTGACAATATATATACTTTCTTGGAACAGAACTGGGAAAGTCACTTGTATTGACAACATTTTTACTATGGAATAGGTTTCCATTTAACATTTTAAAATTATCAGAATTCACGGAAGAGTTTTTAAATGGTGTTACTTCTATGTGTGTTGAAATGCAAAGTTATTAACAAGAAGATTGACATAAATTTATTGAAGAAATTATGTTGCACAGTAAAAACTGTTTCACCATACTAAATTTATGACATCACTTATACCATTTTACTAATAACCTGCAAATCTTGTACCTTGTTTTGTGGAATAAAAAGTTATAAAGATTTCATAATATTATTAAATGAATCGGATTTTACTTAAGGTCTTGCTTGGTAAGAGAGAATTCCTTCCTGTTGGATAACAACTCTCTTCGCACCTAAATTGTATCATCATCATTCATTTTTCTTATGAATTAAAACCAAAACATTTTAGAGTAATGTAAATGCAGTTCTTCTCTATGGTTGTGAAACATGGAAGGTAACTGTAGATATCTCCAGAAGTCTCAAGTCCTTATAAATTGCTGCCACAGAAGGATCCTAAATGTCTTGTGTCCAAACACAATTTCAAATAAAGAGGAAAGAAACAATAGAAGTTAATAATTCTATGAGTAAAATAAAGGAAATGAGGATAGATCAGCCATACTTTTTTAAAACAAAATTCTGTTGAGAAAGAAACTTTCAGATGGAGCCCCCAAGGTAGCAAAAAGAGAGAAAGAGCATCAGTTACCTGGAGAAGAACAGTAGATGTGGAAATACGTAAGGCAAGGACATCATGATCTGATATTGTCAATATCGCCAAAAATAGAAGGCTGTGATGAATATTTGTTGAGACTCTTTCTCCAATGAG
The DNA here is from genome assembly GCA_030220185.1 of Diploptera punctata. Taxonomy (NCBI): domain Eukaryota; kingdom Metazoa; phylum Arthropoda; class Insecta; order Blattodea; family Blaberidae; genus Diploptera; species Diploptera punctata. Next base: position 167,732 of record JASPKZ010007878.1, read on the forward strand.
AATTGTAGAATATGATAGTGGAAAGAATAAGTCATCTTCGTCATCCATTCATGTGCTATTCCTAGAAGTACTGTTATAGTCTGAATGAAGCACTGGTCTCAATCATCTGTTATCATATGGTTGATAAAGTATGATGGCTCTAAGGATCCTTGTTCTAAGCATTCTGTTAAGATGTTCCTGCTAGTTTCTGTGGTAATCAGAATATATTTTAAGGATAGTGACACATTTAGATAATCTAATATATAAATAAGGTCAATCTGTTGCATCTTACCTTGTAAGGTAATATGCAAGACTCACCCTAATTATTTATTAAGAAGAACCTCAAATGTTACTTCCTATTGTAATTTTATAATCATATATATATATGTTATATGCTAGATTTTTGTGGATATAAGTATGATTAAGAATGTTTTCTTGGGTTTTCTGCATCATGGATTCAAGGATTCATTCCTTGATAATGGCATATGGGATCATGCCGAAACATCTGAATCAGTGGTCAGACGCCGAACTTTTATCTATGATGTGTAAAACTCAAGGAAATGTTCTTATATATATATTTATTTATTTATTCATTAGTTTTCCGATCCAGTTTTGAGAAACTAGACATCATTTCAACACACAAACCTCAACACGCTTGCTGTTATTTTTCTCTGATCATACTGTGACAGAATCCATGTTTTACTGACATAAGTGTAAACAGGCCTTGCCAGTATTTTATATAATTTTGTATTTGTTTCTGGCCTAATGAAGTTTGAAATCTCAGTTAATTACACCTAAACATCTTTTACCTATATTTAAATATTTTCTCGAATGTGTGTAATTCTTAAAAAAATATGAGTTTATAGCCGAGATATTTATAAAGTTTACACTTTCTAGAATTTTATTATTTAAGCAGATTTTGCTACATAATTATTTTATAAATTGAATAACTACTGTGTTTTGTGAAAGAAATATATATATATATATATATATAAATTTTTGTTCCAAGAACTGAAAGTCAACTGAATTGGTTCAATATTAGTCTGTTGCTCCACTAATTGAAATTTTACAGCATAAGCAAAAAGCTTGCATTTCATTATATTTACAGTTAAATAAAATGTCTTTGGACCAAAACAAGCTGTCTCTTGATAGGAATATAAGCCGCATCCTTAAAATTTAAGGGTAAAATTATTTGTCATGAAAATAATCCTCATGTTACTGAGGAGACAAATGCCATGAACATTGATTTAAATGAATATATTATAGAAATTCAACTTTACCACAATACTGTAGACAGAATGGTACTCAAATGTCAACATGAAATTTTCAAGCAATGGTATTATATGTCTTTATATAGAGTTACAAATTCACATTTACACTGTAGGGCCCAGCCTCAAGTAAAGTAAGAAAACTGTCTGGAGGGTTAAGGTGTAAGAAAGATCTGCTAGTTTTTAGTCCAACATTTACTGCTAAAATAAACTACATACTGTGCCCAATCGGTTCATTCTCTCACATAATTGCATCAATTCATAATCTATTTTTTTTTCATTTAAGCGCATGAAGAGAAATAACTTCAATGTGAGATATACTGCATTATATTTTAATTTACATTCTCAAAAGTGAAGATCAGGGTCAATCCTGATATATCTTAGTATCTTGGGAGCGGAAAAATTCTGTTTATTAGTTTGTGTTTAAAATAGTATCTGTGCATATGTACTCCAAAATTTACTTAATCTAATGATTCTTGATCAGGCTTATTGTAATGGTGGACAGTATTGTTGAGTTTTTAGCGAATTCCGAAGGAATGAAGCTTTAAGTTGTTTTGATGAAAATATTTTTGAATTTTTTTTAAAAATCTTCACCGATCCTATCAGGTAGACCCAAAATCCATTAATATTCCAATTTTTATTTAATCGAAACCAAACTTGGCATATAGCAATTAATTAAAAAATGTAAATCGGACCATTAGGAGTTTGCCTGATTTTAAACTTTAAAAATCACTTCATTAGTCACAATTTTCGATGTTTCACAACAAAACACGGAAGAGGTCTATATATTCTATTTAAATAAACCGAGGAAGGTATTCTCAAAAAAAAAAGAAAGAAAAAGAAAAGAAATTTGTTCATTAGAATTGATGGTTTACCTGAAATCCAAAATTAAAAATTGACTCTAACAACAATGTTTGGTTCTTCAGAATATTTACAGTTTAATTAATCATTAAATTGGCAGTGTATCCTATAAGGACATTAGTTAATTTAATATTTTAATAAAGTAGTAGGAAAATGAATCATATTATTTAAATTTGTTGTCAAATTATGCAACAGTATGAAAATAGATCATAAGTTAATAACTTGCATGCATGATTTGTTTTCACTGCAGTCAGACACGTTTTAATAAGCTGGCATCAAACATCGAGTTTCTCCAAAATACTGTGGATGGATTTACCCGAACGTGTACAACCGTGTGGTCATGAAAATTATTACTGTCCGTTCGTCCAGGCCCAAATGATTTTGGCCAATATGATGACCATTCAATGTTTTTATTATTCATTTCATACATCTCGTGATAATCATTATTAAATTCAAAGCTTTCTTTTTGGTGGTTTTTCTTAACATCAAGACATTTTGAAATAGCCCCTTGTATTCCACAGAAATAACATAACAATTTTATAATATATTACCAATTACTTTATTTCAAATTCAAAATTTACAACTATTGACAGAGAGTGGAGAGATGAATATTTCAGTCCATAAAGACGGACCAAAAGGTGGCTGTGGCCTTCTCAGCATGAGCTTTGGGAGTTAATCTTGTATAAATATCAAAATTATATCGCACAAAATAGCCTATTTTCTAATTTCCATATTCATAGTCAAATTCATTACAGGCCAATAGAAGAGCCTAGGCAGCAGCCAAAGCTCCCAGTATCTGGAGTGGATGGGTGACCGTCCAACTTCAAATTCATACACATGCAGATGGTTCAGTGACTGTCCATCGCTAACTACACCCATGGACGTTCCACATTCTGTCATTTAAAATTCCTGTGCAATCTAACAACTTACGGTGACCAAACTATGTCTGGTTATAATTTTATTTCATGGTTCAATTAATTTTATTTTTGTACAACTACCATTTGTATAGCCAGGAAAATTTGGTATCAGACCCTGAACCTGAGCTTGTTGAATGGTAGATCAGCAGCAAACAATCATAGGCAATTTCTCAATTTGATTAGTTTATCCAACTTAACAAAAGAAATATAATTATATTGCATACACTATCAAAATGTGTCCATAAATTTGACTTGCTGAGGAATTTGCTTAGTTTACACAGTTCCTGCATGATGGACCTTTTTAACTAACCCACTGGCACTCTCAAACCATGAGGTTCTTGGCTTATCAGATACAAGCTCTCCATATATCCCTAATCTGATATGTTTTCCTATCATTCCCTGAATGATTTACCTCCTGCAAATCATGGTTAATGATCTCCTCCCACCTAATTCTTGGCCGACCTACGGGCACATTAGCTCCGGTTTTCCTACAAGTATTTTCTGTGTGTTTTTCATTCCCAATTCAATTCACATGTCCTTCCAATCGCAATTTACCAGACCTAGCTGTTCTTCTAACATCTTGTTTTCCATGAAGATCGTGTAACTCGCTCTTATGAAGTTTCCTCCATCCAACTATCTGTTCATTTCTCTTTGGTCCAAAAAATGTCCCTTAGTACTTATATTCATATCAGTGAACTTAACCTTAATTTGACAAGAATTAATTGATATAATTACAAAGAAATAAACGTTATCTCAGTCAAAACATAAATTTATTGTGTTGACATTTCAATCTCCTTATGTGAGATCATTTTCAAGACATGGTTGTTTATAAATTTATTGTACATAGTTACCATCACCAAGACAATCAAACTTTTTTAAATAAATATATGTATACAAATTTAAATGAATAAATTTAAAATTCCAATTTATAATTAAAAATATTTTAGCAAGGAATTTTATTTGAGCATGAATTTGTGTCAGCCACGGTGGTCTAGTGGTTATGTCCCTTGCCTCTAGTCTCGAAGGCCTCGGATTCAAACCCGGTCGGGGTGGTTGAATTTATTGGGATGGAAAATCCAATGGAGAAGTCCTCCGGGAAGGAGGTCCCGAGTCTGAAGATTTTCAGGCTCGTAAAAAAACCGAAAGTCTGAAAATAGAAAGGCATCTGTTCAAAATTTAACAGACCTTCATCCATCAAAGTATTACCTTATTTGTCTACTAGATGTCTCATTGGGGTGATATGCAAACCACACGTCACTCGTAAATCCATCCATAGTAATTCTGCCCGAAGGCAGGTCCTTCACTGCAATCATAGCATTTTCATGCTATTCTTCAGCTTTACTAGGGAATTGTGGAGAAGTAAATTGCTTTGTCCCACGTTGTGGTGACATTTTTACGCGGTAATTCTCTTTATGCCTGATGTTGTAGTAACATTTTTGAAGAAGGATTTGTGTCCCAAAAAGAATTACTGGTTCAGGTTAGGTTTAATTTTCGGTAGAGCCGGATTCTCTTCTTAGGGTCGGTAGTTGGTACACTGAATAGGAAAACACTTTAAAAATCACTAAAAAACTGTTTCTTGTAGAAAAAATTGCAAATTTATTTACTTCTTAAAGTTCCCAGCAGATTAAGTAAATGTAGGTGGTATTATTCTTCACCGTCAATTAAAAATAAATTATTTTCTTTTCTGGAATCAATTATTATTCTTGTATTAAATATTACATTTTATCTTGATAACTCTTCTTGCGTCTATCTTTGTGGAAGGTTGTCTGCAGAATGACTGGTGTAATTCTTTTATAATTTTAAAGAACATTATTACATCACATGATGGTAATTTTAAATTCTATTGGTTAATAGTCCTTTAAATATAAGGTTTAAATTTGATTTGTTAAATCAAAAAGTTAATTGTTTTAATATCCAATCAGAATTTAGTTTACTTTTATTTAAGAATATGAAGTTAAGCAGGTGTTCTTATTACAGTTATAACAGAAAGCTTAAACTTAAAACAATTTTTAAAAGCAGTATTTACAAAAACTGTTAGGTAGTACAATTTCTTTAATTGTTACTGAGACAATGAACAGCAATGAATTATTTAGATGTTTTTCTTTATTTAAGTTATATTTAAATATTAAAAGAATTTTAAAGTATAAAATTATTAACTTTAACTTTCATATTTATTATGATATTAAAATCCTACTATAATTGTAGGTGTGGTAGCTTCCCGTTGCTTTCCACACCGGTGAAGGTTGATGATGATGGCCATATGATTTCGGGGACCGTTTGGGTATAGGTAAATAAGCATAACTAAACTGGTCTGGTTAAGAAACTCCCGCTAGGGAGCTCCTGTGTCCTCACGCGGAACGTATGGGATGAATATTATAAAATCTGTATTATCTCATCTATTATTTTATCTGCGAATCTTATAAAATTATGCAATATGATTGATGGATAGAGAGGGAACAACTCTTATGTAAGGTCATTGTTGTGAATATAGGATTTAAAATGAAGGCCAGAGAAACCACATGCTTGATTTAGTTTGGAATGTTTGTGGTGACTTCACAGGGAGAAAGTGACCACATTCGTCCCCATCATGCATAAACGGTACATAGCACGTTGCCATTTTAAGGGAATTACAGTATATTTACAATAGTGTCCACCGCTGTGGTCTCGAGGTAGCTTGCTGCCTTGTCACGCAGCGGGCCCGGGTTCGATTCCCGGTCGGGACAAGTTTCCTGGGTGAGGTTTTTTCCTCACTTGTAAGACAAATTTCAGGATACTTTAAGGCCCAAACGGTCCCCGAACATAATCTGCCCATCATTATCAATATCATATTCACATCATTAGATTAAGTTCAGATTTGAGGCCTCTCCTGGCGTATCATTATCCATCGTCATCACCCCGCCTTCCAGGCGCCCCAACCTCAGAAATGGGTTACAATACGCCAATGCCAGGAGAGAATACCTGAAATGTTAGAGAGCATACTGTACATACTGCCAAGTTAAAATACAAATCTAAATCAATGTCTCGGTTAAAAATTAACTTACTCAAAACTGTCATTAAATAAGTATTTAATTCATAATTATTCTTCCTTTTTATAGTGGTACAACTTTTAATTGTTAGATTGTTGAAGCTGTATTTAATTTTGTGCCCCTCGTTGTGGAGACATTTAAAGTTGGGTTTCTCGGTGAGATATCCGAAGTTGAAGATTTGTGATATAACTTAAATCACTTTAAATCTGCCACGGCACTAATAACTCTCTTCAGGGGAATGAGGAAAAGTTTCTTACACAAATAACAACACTTTATTAACAGTTGAACGATAAGTTAGTTTATTTAAAACTTTCACTTTGGTCAAGATGAATCTTGTAATTTAAAAGTTCCAAAAGATTCCGGCTTAGGTTGATATTTTTCACTTCTAGAAGATTACCATTTTATGTATTTAATGGATGACGAATGCTAACGGTCAATCCAGTCATTATTATTCATTATTTTCACTTAGAAACTGTTTTTCACCAAGATGGATGACTATTATATCACTATATAATCTTTCATACTTTTAACACTATTTCTTTCAACCCACATCAATAAAATAAACAATTATTTCCTTATTCTTTAAGGAGCAGTCGCCGAACATGACCGACCATCTTCAAGTATTGTAGCCATCTTTTTTTTATTATGTAATAACCTCTATGGTTCTGATTGGTCCAACAGAAAAGGAAGGAGTATTTTCAAAGCTAACTTCTATCCTCTTCGTCCAATCCCATTTATTTCTTTATAAAAATTATCAATTTGAATATTTGAAGTATTTTACATACTGCATCAGTTATAAAAACATCTAACTGTATTAACAGTTTATATTGACTAGTTATTTTTTTTTATATACTTATAAAAAAATACGAATTCTATAAATCAATTTTATGTCCATTCTTCATATAAATAAATATAATTATAACAAAACAAAAACCCTTATTATTATTATATGGGGATAAATATCCGGTTTTAAATTGCCCCTGATTTATTTTAATCTTAGCTACAACTAAGTGTGAGGCTAAATTAAAATAAATCACTTTCCCCAAATATCAAGTTTCTTTCTATACAAGATTCATCTGTATTAGAATCAATACAATGTAATACATCACAATTATAATAAATACATGTTACATGATAAATAGAAATATTAATTTTACAAAATTTACATATAATATGTTAAATACACTTTGAACTATTTGAAGTCACCAGCTACAACTAATTAATAGGAGTCTGAAATGGTTTCAACAGTTCTTTGGAATATTTTCCAATTTCTTTTCTAGTGTCTATTTCTCTTAGCTCATATGTGGTATCATTAAAATTTTTAAATATTTCATAGGGACCTTTATACAATAGGTTCATCCTATGATATTGTTTCTTTAAAGCATTGGATAATGAAATATCCCTTATGAGAACTTTGTCTCCAACTTTGGGATTCCACTTCCTTTTATGTCTTTTAACCTTATTGTTGCGCTTTTCTGCGCGACATTCTAACCTTTCAATAACTCTTTTACATATTTCCTCGGATGTCTCCGGGATTTGACTTTTATCAATGATAGGTAATGGTAAATTAGCAATTAACCTGTCAGGTTGTTTACCTGTCATTAGGAATATGGGTGCTTCCCCAGTATTGACATTAATTGAATGATTCATAACATTCTCTATGACGCTGATATGTTTAAACCAGTCAGAATGTTTATGATGGGTCAAAACTCTTAAACTTGTAGTAATTCCCTATTAACTCTCTCACAGGGATTACTTTTTGGGTGATATTTACTACAATGGTACAATTTAATTCCTATCGCAGTAAGTTTATCTTTAAACTTAGGACTTGAGAACACTGAAGCATTATCACTAAGCAGTGCATCAATAGGTCCATAATTAGGTAAATAATCTCTCACAATTTTACCTAGGCAAGCTCTGCTATTTACACTTCTTAATGGATATATTTTTACAAATTTTGAGAATACATCAGATAATACAAGAATATGCTGTAACCAAACTAATGAGTAGTAGGCATTCTCCATGAGTATCCATTACTACTAAGCTATTTACTTTGTTCCTTAATATGTTTTGTGGAACTATATCATATTTTACGTTCATACATTTGGCTTTTTGACAAGTTATGCATGAAGAAGTAAACTTTCTCAACTTTTTATCTAAATGTTTAACATAAAAAAATTCACTTATGTTGAGAGCTAATTTTTCACAACCTGCATGATTTAAGCCGACATGAAAAGTTCTAAATAGTGGAACTTCCATATTATTAGGAATTATAACTTTCCATTTTTTCACATTTCTCCCATGTAATTTGTAAAGAATGTCATCCTTTATACCGATTTTCTTATTACAATCAATTCCATTTTTGTCATCATTATTTATATCTCTCGCACTATACTTCAATCGTTGTAACTCTATATCAGATTTTTGATGCTCAACAATGTTTTTTCATCAACAATGAAAATCCTTTGTCTCTATACAGTTTTACATTAAACATTACTACTTCGTGTTTAGGAGTATGTACAGTTTCAGGTATTTTCCCAACACTTTTCAATCTAGACAGGAGGTCAGCAAACACATTCTGTTCTCCTTCTATGTGTTTTATTTCAATATCATAGGAAATTATTTCCATGATCATCCTACTCAGTTTATTATTGGATAATCTACATTTACTTATAAAACTTAGTGAGATGTGGTCACTATGAACAATAACTTTGTTTTTATAAACATAAATTCATATACTTTTCCATTATGTATAAAAGCTGTATAGGGCCGAACTTTGGGGTCTAGTTCTATCTGCCAAAATGAAGAAGTTAAATCAATAGAACTAATAAATCTACCTGTTTTCATATTTGCTATAGATGCTTCAATTGTCTCGGGCCTATAATTATCCCGGACAGTGAAAGAATTAGTCCTACGACTGTCTAAACACAGGCGAATTTTGCCATTAGGTTTTAACACCCAGCAAATATGGTTGGCGTAAGGAGAATCAGATTTCTGTATTATTCCTTGCATTAACATGTCATCTATCATTTGATCTGCCTGCTCTCTGATAGCAATAGGGATGGGTCTACTTTTAATATTTATAGGTGGATGTTCCATCACTTTAAAGGAATATTTAAAACAGTTGCACAATCCTGGCTTCGAAGAAAAAGAACTCTTATTTTTCATTAAGATGTCATACAACATGCCTTTCTGTTCATTGTTTATGCCATGAGTGTCTTTAACTTTTTCCTTTATCATTTCACAGATGTCTTTATCAAGTTCGTCACTCACACAATATAATAGAGGAATTTCATCATACTCAGTATTGCAAGAGACACATTCTAAATCACAACATTTACATGCGACATAATCGTCAGCACAACCATTTTCATTATTAAGGCTTTCTTCGCCCTCGACACTTTTGTCGGAAGTACAATTAACTGCAATATTATCTTGCATTTGGCATCCACGGCCATTTCACCAATTCCCTCTCCTCATGAACAACAATATTCTCTATAAAAATGTGTTCTTCAGCAATGTCACTCTCCTTCTTACTTAGATTCTTATTCTCCTCATATTCATTATCAAATGGGATGACGACTCTCACATTATCTTCATTATACAAGGAAATATTCTTACACTCAAAATTTATTATGGCATTATATTGCTCCAACAGGTCGCAGCCTATTAACATATCACAAGACAAGTATGGAGAAATTAAACATATTGCACTGAAGTAATATCCTCCGATATATAAATCTAGAAGGCACTGAAGCTTAATTGGCAGTTTCTTCTTGCCTATCGCAAGAGTACAATACACTCCACATATTCTTACAGTCATTATCTTATTCCCTTTGTTGACTAAGAAATTATAAAATTTCTGATCTATTGTTGTGTTTGAGCAGCCACTATCCGCTATGCAAGTAACATCATTGTTAAAAATATTTACTTTAATTTTGGGTGGTCGTCCTATGACATTTAATTCTTTATTAGTAACAGGCATAGCATCCTGATTCTTAGAAACATTCAAATGATTATTCAATATTATGCTATCTCGCTGTCTTGAGGTACATAACTTACTATCTCCTCTCATATTTGCTGGTACAATTTCTAAATTTTGAAACCTATCAAAGCATCTATTTTGGACCCCTAAGTTCATAACGATTGAGGTACATTGCGGAGTCTTTAATGTACCTTCTATGCGTTTAAAGCATGAGGTATCCTGTGATTTACTTCGTGGTCATTTTCATTACTAGGTATATCTTGACTTTGGTTGTGAATAGTTACAGAGTCTATTCTATTTTGCTCTGTCCTATCACTAGTTTCATTAATTTGACAATTTTGTTGTCGTTGGAAATACCCTTTATTTTCATTACCATAGGCATTCCTTCTTCTTTTACCTCTACAGGGAGAAGTCCAATACCTATTTCTATTTTCTCCTACTCTGTTAACATCCATATAATTAATTTGTCTGTCATTCCTATTTTCATTACGTTTGAACCATCCATTCTGGTTATTGTTACTATAATTATTAGTCATCCTATTTTTATTTGGGCTGTTTCTATTTTGAACAAACCTATTATTATTGTTGCCCTGTTTGAAACTTCTTTCTCTATTCTCATTATGATATTCATCATTTCTTTTAGTTACAAAATTACCTTTCTTATTATAGGGCTCTGCCCCTTCCCCAAATAAATTTCTTTTACTACATTTATCTACTTCTCTTTTATTCTCTAGTAGAGCTAACAACTCTAACATTTCAGATACATTTTGTGGTCTGGCTACTATCAAATGATATCTAATCTCATCTGGGAAGTGATGCGATAACATAGAAATTAAAGTTCTCTCATCTATTGGAGGCTGTAACAATGATGCCATTTTTGCCTTCTCCAAGAAATAATTAAGATAACCTTGTTTACCATTGTTGGAGAATTTTCCACTAGTTAGGTCTAACCTTAGTTTGTTTTGTCTTTCTGGTCCCCAGTAGTAACCTAAGAAAGCATTTTTAAATGTTTGATAAGTCATTGAATCATGGCAAGCTATCTTAAACCAAGACTCTGCATTGTCTTTTAAACTTTTTCTTATGAAGAACATTCTGAACTTGTCTTCTATTCCTTTGATTTCGAAGTATTCTTCAATTTCCCTAATGAAATCAGTAGGGCTTTGGCCTACAGTATCACCAAAATTAGGTAAGTTAATTTCCCCTAAAAGATTAGCAGGAATTTTACATACATTTTTACTACTACTACTAGAAGGAGGATCATTATTAACATTACTAGAATATCCTGACATAACCTCAATCTCCTTTTCACTATTTTTTTGACACATATTTGTTTTCAAGTTCAACAATCTTAGTTATCCATCCTTCAACTTGTTCTTTTATAATAATTACTTCATTTGTTATCTTTGATTGAAGTTCTTCATTACCTAAGATAACACTTTCTTCGGAAATTTTTAGTCTATCTTCGACTTTAGTTCCTAATTCTTCGATTTTATCTTGGCAACTTTGCCTTACCTCAATCAAAGATGTTTCTATTTGATTATGAGTTTCATCAATCTTTTCATTACATTTTTCTATCTCATTTTTACAATCTTTGGCTATATTTACTATTCTCTTTTCCAGTTTAGAATTGTTTTGTTTGCATTCTAACCTAATGCTTTCTAATTTTTCATCTAGTTTTAAGTTATTTTCTTTAATTTCTTTACTAAGATTGGAAATATTTGTATCAATTTTATTGCTGAGATTCGAATTGTCATTCCTAATTTCTTTTAATTCATCACTATTCTTTTCTAATTTATTACTGAGATTTGAATTGTCATTCCTAATTTCTTTTAATTCATCACTATTCTTTTCTAATTTATTACTGAGATTTGAATTGTCTTTCCTAATTTCTTTTAATTCTGCACTATTCTTCTCTAATTTACTTATTAATAATGCTACCCAAGGAGGTGTATCATTAGTTTCATTATTTTCATTGTTACACAAAATTAAATTTTCTTGGCCTTCACTAATTTGTTCGTTTTCAATATTAACAGTTTTACAAGTTGTATTTTCGTTATTGGCCATTGTTGGGTATTTTAATATTTTCTTATTTCTTAAAAGCATTAATTGTTATTATCACTAATTCACTTTTCACATATAAATTTTAACTGTACTCACTTTTGAAGATTTTTATTACTTTCCTCATTCTCGTGGTCCTTGGTTCGATTCAGGTTTACAGGTCCCTGGTTCGATTCCCATTCGAGCCCTCGTTGATGCGCCATTTGAAGCTGTATTTAATTTTGTGCCCCTCGTTGTGGAGACATTTAAAGTTGGGTTTCTCGGTGAGATATCCGAAGTTGAAGATTTGTGATATAACTTAAATCACTTTAAATCTGCCACGGCACTAATAACTCTCTTCAGGGGAATGAGGAAAAGTTTCTTACACAAATAACAACACTTTATTAACAGTTGAACGATAAGTTAGTTTATTTAAAACTTTCACTTTGGTCAAGATGAATCTTGTAATTTAAAAGTTCCAAAAGATTCCGGCTTAGGTTGATATTTTTCACTTCTAGAAGATTACCATTTTATGTATTTAATGGATGACGAATGCTAACGGTCAATCCAGTCATTATTATTCATTATTTTCACTTAGAAACTGTTTTTCACCAAGATGGATGACTATTATATCACTATATAATCTTTCATACTTTTAACACTAATTCTTTCAACCAACATCAATAAAATAAACAATTATTTCCTTATTCTTTAAGGAGCAGTCGCTGAACATGACCGACCATCTTCAAGTATTGTAGCCATCTTGTTATTATGTAATAACCTCTATGGTTCTGATTGGTCCAACAGAAAAGGAAGGAGTATTTTCAAGTTAACTTCTATCTAATTCCACCAATCCCATTTATTTCTTTATAAAAATTATCAATTTGAATATTTGAAGTATTTTACATACTACATCAGTTATAAAAACATCTAACTGTATTAACAGTTTATATTGACCAGTTATTTTTTTTTATATACTTATAAAAAAATATGAATTCTATAAATCAATCTGATGTCCATTCTTCATATAAATAAATATAATTATAAACAAAACAAAAACCCTTATTATTATTATATGGGGATAAATATCCGGTTTTATTGTGCACAAAATTCCTGGATTAAATTTCAAGGTCTGTCCAGAGTACATATGTTGAGAAGTATTGTGGTACTGTTAACAGCGTTTCATCTGTAGAATGAGGCCGTTAATAAGTCTAGCGGCTCCCTTTGTGCTTTTCGGGAGGAGTAAGCTACGTCCCGGTACCGGGTATCATTTTCTCCATTCTCTTTATGACTATCCCTTACGCAACAGATTCTCTCTTTTTATTTTTATTTTTTTTATACTTTTTCTACATGTGATGGTGATTTAGGCTTATCGATTATAGTTTATATTTACACTATGTAAATACTTTAACTTACGTTCATCCAAACTGTACGTAGTACAAGCACACATCTTCTACGTAAAGTTGTCTTCCAAAGAGGTCCATAAATTGAAAATATGCTACATTAACCCCATCTATCCGACTAGCGCATTATTCATAACACGACAAATGCATTGGGTTGTGTTGGAAAACGCACGCACACAGACCTGTTTTCATAGAATTTTTAAATTTCTGAGAGAATTGAATAAAATTAAACCCAGTAGTCAAAGGTATTATAAAAATTTAGCATTGCAATATACAATCGGGAAAGTAGTATTCAGAGCGGATTTTTTTGCATTATAAATACCAGGCACACCTTGTAGACTGCATTCTTGCAATTTGCAAAATTTCGAAAATGTTGATTTTTTTGTAAAAAACGCCAAGATTATATCCTTGAAATAATACATTTTAAGGTTCTAATATGTTACAAAAAATCGATATTATGTTTAAATTATTTTTTATCTTGAACCAGTTATAAGTCAAAGTTACTTCCCTTTCTGTTTTAATGTAACGTTGTGTGCTCAGTTTTTTCTTCATTTCAAAATGTTATAATCATAAAGCTATATAAACATAAAAAGAAGGGTCATAATGCCATTATAAAGATATAAAAAATCAGTATTTTTTTATTTTTAAAGCCACTTTCTTATTTTTTTTTTGTCTCAGTAGGCCCTGGCTTTTTTTATTTCATACACGCTGCTCATGACGCACTCCCCAGTGAGAGCCATGACAGACACAATGGAATTCCATGTATTTCCTAGATATAATGTAAAACATTTTTACAGGTATTTCATTGGATTTTTTTTTTTAGTTCATTTAGTCCAGTTTCACGAATATTGTCTCTCTATAGAAGAAAATACAAATAATCAGATTGGAAGAGAAATAAAGGGTTAGGACTACATAAGAGAAGGAACGGAATTCTAAAGAACATGCCAGACGCGGAAATCATTATAAAATTATTGCCAAATTTCAGAACTTAATATTTACTTTTCATTAGCAGTAAATGTATTATATAGTAGGCCTATATTCAAAAGTTTATTTTTTGTGGAGAAGTTGCTTCAGTTAGGGCTTACTTTAAAGCTATATTTTACTTAGCATTGGTATAATAGGACATATTAGGATTAGTATCCATCCATAGTAATTCTGCCCGAGGGCAGGTCTTTCACTGCAATCATAGCATTTACATGCTAAGCTTTGCAGCTTTACTAGGGAATTGTGGGTGTGGTAGCTTCCCGTTGCTTTCCACACCGGTGAAGGATGATGGTGATGATGATAATGATAAGGACGATGAAGATGATGACCATATGATTTCGGGGACCGTTTGGGCCTTAACATTTTCCTGACATTTGTCTTACAGGTAAGGAAAACCCCCGATAAAAACCTCACCCAGAAAAACTGCCCCGACCGGGGATCGAACCCTGGCCCGCTGCGTGATAAGGCAGCACGCTACCTCGAGACCACAGCTGTGGACTAGGACATATTAGGATTAATATAATAGGACATATTTTTGTTTGCCCTAAAAATAGACTAAAGAGTTTTATGTACGATTAAGATTTTGTAAAAGAAGAAACAATATGTGCCGTAGATTGAATTCGAATTAATAATGAACTTGATGTACTTAAAGGAATGAGATTTGTGAAGAGTAGCAGTATTGACTGAATCGGAGAAAGAGATTAAGTGAAAAATCATGCAATGAATGGATAGATGATGGAGAAGAAATACATGAACATTTTGAAAGTAAGAGGTTTGAGACCAGAGATTGAAGGCCGAGTAGATAGACAAGAGAAGGTTAAGATTCACTCTGGGTTGTAATGCCAGTAAATAAGTGAATGTATAATTGCACATAAAATGAGGGAAAAGTTACAAAAAGCCTGATTATTGTGAAGAGAAGACATTAATTTCCGCATATTTTAAATGACAATATTCCCTTGCGTGTTTGCATGATACTTCATTTAATAAAGTCATGGGCACTTTGGCATCCTGATTGCGTATTCTCACGTAACTGACCTTCACGAAGTAAATTCTTGTTTTGCACATCTCCTTATGTTCTAAGATGTCAATGTGTTTACAAACACACGAGGAATTGAAAGAAAAGCGATTACTACTTTTAACTTTTGATATTCCGATTTTTTTTATTGGCAAAATCCGAAATAATGAAGCTATTGATATTTTTGAAAAAGAAAGTTACAGATCTTCATCGATCCTATCTAGTATACTCCGAAAATGACCATGACCAACATATATATATATATATACATACACACACGTAAAACTTGTTCAAAGCGGAATCGCATGGGACCAATTTTTTTTTTTTTCCACATTAGACAACATTCAGCATTATAAAAAAAAAACAAAAAAAAAACCAATCTTAGGTTATAGAGCACCGTATATGTCTTGGCATATAACTTGGATTAATTGTAGTTCCGCTGCCGTTGGAAAGTGAAGTATGTAAGAGCGACTTCGACGGTAACGCGCGAAAAAAACAGCCCGGTTTCGTCAGCGTTAAAACACGTTCTTAGGCGCGTATCCTAAAATTAAAGTATGCAGTTTCGGTTTCCGCTCACTTTCGTCCACAGCCTTTGATTCCCCGCAAATTCCATTCCACAATATATTGTGTCGTCTTTTAAAACTGTCCACAACCAACCTGAAGATGCTTTGAAATCGTTATTCCCTAGGGATATAGCAACAGCTAGAGCATGACTTTGGAGCATCGATCCGGAAATTTGGAGATTTTTTGATCATGGATTTGTAAACACACCTCGTTGATTCCTTTTATTTTATTTTAATTTTTTTTTTTGCTCTTTATTTGACCATTTCCTTGCATCCATCCATTCGCTATTTGTTTCTCTGTGTTTTAAAATCTCACAAACTTGGGGTTTTCCACATTTAAATTTAGTCATTATTTCGCGTACTGAGAGTTTGTTTCTCTTTATCTTCAATCACTTTCACTTTTTCGTATAATGACAGTGATACATACGATTTAGCCATCTTTATTCCGTAAATTCAGAACGCTATCTGTGAAAGATACGTACACAACCAGTGTAACAGATCTTAAACTAATTTAAGATTTTACAATGCACTGGTTATTTGTAAGACAGATGTCACATGCCAAATATTTGTTAACGAACCCGTATTTCGCAAAACGGGTATGCAGTGAGGCTGAAAGAAAATTCCAGATACAGGTAGAAATTCTATTTCTTCCGCGGCAGGAATCATCACTTATTGTTAATTCGCCTAACGGGAATTCAATGAAGTGGAAACTAGTTTATTTCTCTCTCTCTTTCTGCCTTATAAACATTTTTTTCATGAATTGTGTAGAAATATCCTTCCGTTTCCGCGTTGGACAGATTCCGTTTTATACAGAATGAGTAATCGTAAAATTACTATTATTTCGCCGGGACCAATACATTTGTATAAGGTAAAGTAATCCCACTGCAGGCCATAGGAGGCCCTTGGTGTCAGCTGGGTTGTCAGCCCTGCGTGACGACCGCCTTTATACCAGAACAAGCGTTTGGTACTCATTTCCGTTATAGTCTGAATCGACCCCAGGACCATGATGCTGCCAGAAGATTTGGGTCAGTTTAAAAATTCTGACCCTAACGGGGCTAGAACCCTCGACAGATTTGTAGCTTATTGCCGTAACCAACTAACTGCACTACAACGTGCCTCCCAATATATATACTAGAAGTCCTGGCCACGGGTTGCTGTGGCTAAGGAATACGTTAAAAATTTAAATTAAGTTGCTGTCTGTCAGTCAGATTACTTAAAACTAATATTTACACACGAAATTAATAATATTGAAAATAAAATAAACACTGAACACACTTAAATTATGAAATAATCAATATTTGTAATTCAATTGAAATTCGCGGTTGCAACAAAAATCACAGCCGCCTGGTTAAATAATAAACCAATTACCTTACACCGTCATCTGTTAAAATCGTATGGAAACTCTTTGTTAAATAATAAACAAATAATTTGCAATAAAAATAATGCGACTATAAATTTAGTTATAAACAACCGTAGGTCTCAAGTTGGATCAAGCAGCACACAGTATGCAAAATTTTATTAAAATCGGTTCAGTAGTTTAGGATTCCATCGCGGACAAACAACGTGACACATAATTTTTATATATTAAGATATTTATATATGTGTGTGTGTGTGTGTGTGTAAAGCAACGGGAAGCTACCTAAACAAATATAATTCTCGCGTCAAACTGCAAAGCATATCATAAAAATGCTATGAATTTGCAATGAAAGACCTGCCCGTGGGCAGAATTACTATGGATATATACATTTATGTATGGATGTGTATATATTTATTATGTATAATATATATATAGATATATATATATGAATATATATAATGGGGAATATAATACATATATAAGAAAAATAAATGTTTGAATTGGATTCGCCTGGTGGGATGAATGGATATCACACTGAGGTACAGACTCAGAGATCCGGGTTCGAATCCCGTCCAGGCATTTATTTTTCTTATCATACCATATTAAGCTTGCATTGCTCAATGTTAAATATTTAATTATAACATCGATTAAGCGTCACTGCTATAAAGTAAAAATGTTCTCTTTAATTTGCTTACTTGTTATAGTCAGCTACTAGATGGCAGTGAAGACTGAGTTCTCGCAACATCTAGTAATAATGGGGAATATAATACATATATAAGAAAAATAAATATTTGAATTGGATTCGCCTGGTGGTGTAATGGATATCACACTGAGGTACAGACTCAGATATCCGGGTTCGAATCCCGTCCAGGCATTTATTTTTCTTATCATACCATATTAAGCTTGCATTGCTCAATGTTAAATATTTAATTATAACATCGATAAAGCGTCACTGCTATAAAGTAAAAATGTTCTCTTTAATTTGCTTACTTGTTATAGTCAGCTACTAGATGGCAGTGAAGACTGAGTTCTCGCAACATCTAGTAATAATGGGGAATATAATACATATATAAGAAAAATAAATATTTGAATTGGATTCGCCTGGTGGTGTAATGGATATCACACTGAGGTACAGACTCAGATATCCGGGTTCGAATCCCGTCCAGGCATTTATTTTTCTTATCATACCATATTAAGCTTGCATTGCTCAATGTTAAGTATTTAATTATATCATCGATAAAGCGTCACTGCTATAAAGTAAAAATGTTCTCTTTAATTTGCTTACTTGTTATAGTCAGCTACTAGATGGCAGTGAAGACTGAGTTCTCGCGACATCTAGTAATAATGGGGAATATAATACATATATAAGAAAAATAAATGTTTGAATTGGATTCGCCTGGTGGTGTAATGAATATCACACTGAGGTACAGACTCAGATATCCGGGTTCGAATCCCGTCCAGGCATTTATTTGTCTTTATATATATATATATATATATATATATATATATATATATATACACGCGCGCATGTGTCCTTTAACGCTCTAGCGGCCGCTATTTTTGTTTTATCAGAACTAAACTTTAAATATGGCAATAAAAAAAAATAAATAAAGAAGTAAGGTCGAGTTCGATAACCAGCAAAATCGGACCATTACGTATAAGAGTTCATCTGAGAAGAAAATTTAAATATTTCTCTAGCGGTTGCAGTTTTCGATAATTCGTAACGAAACTGAGTATATGCTATTGAAATAAAACGAGGAAGGTATTCTCCAAACTTAGAAAAATCCTACCATCAGAAATCGGGGTTTACCTGATACCCGAAATTAAAAATCACACTTTGTTTTCACTGCGGTTCCGTCATTTTTAAATAAACTGGCATAAACAATTGAGTACCTCCAATTTAACAAAATATATATAATCCGTAAACCAGCACAATTGGATCATAAATTTAACTTGTTAAAACATTCCCTTAGTTTACGCAACTCCTGCGTGACGGACTTACTAATTTGGAATGACTTTCTTTTTACTATGGAATGCCTCTTGTTTAGCTGTCTCTATCTCTCTCTCTTTTTTTTATTTTTTCATGAAAGTGATATGGATGCTCTAAAGCGTGAAAAGTTGTGTTACTATTGTAGAACCTTGAATAATCTCTCTCTCTCTCTCTCTCTCTCTCTCTCTCTCTCTCTCTCTCTCTCTCTCTCTCTCTCTCACTCTCTCTCTCTCTCTTTTTTTTTTTTTTTTTTTTTTAATCCCGCCTCAAAATCTGTATTGCGCAAGTCCTACATCAGAATAGAAGGAATTCAAATTGCAGAATGAGTGAACAGTGGTGTACTGTAAAGTTTGTTATTGGTGAATGTCAAGATTGTTTTATACGCATATCATCTTACATTTATCATCATCAACCTTTTGTCTGGAATAGACCATTACGCCTGTTCGATGTACTGGATGTAACTGGTCTTTTTAATGCTTCTTAGGTCTGCCGATATTTCTTGTTCCTTTTGGCGTGTAGTTTAAGCTCTTTGTATTCTCTTTGGCTGGGCATTCAAGTCACATAATCATATCACTTTTAGTACAGTACGCCTATGTACACCAAGGGTTGTGTTTATATGTTCTGTATTTGTAATATGTTACGGATGTCTTCGTTTCTTTGGTAGTCAAGTAATGAATGTCCTCAGTAGAGGTCACTAGACCACAGCGATGTACAATTTTACTGCTTTTTTTTTTTGTTTAATATCACTATTTAACTCATAGACCGATAAATTTGCCTCTTCCTGTTGATATTCTTGCCCTTTTCTGTTGATAGTTTTCCTCTTCCTGTTCGTAATGAGAGATATCTCCGCAAATTAACTTCTTCGACAAGGATATCGATTGAACAATGTACGGTCGATGTGGTACAACAAGAAATACCAAAACGAAACAACTTAAAAAATTACCAGAAGAAAGTTCTGATGCTCTAAAAAAATACTAAATGTTGTATATTGAATCTGCATTATTGTTAATAGTTATTTCTCATACAATTATTTGTTATTGATTTTCCCAAGCCCAAAGAGATTTAACAGTAAAGATATGCTTTTTATAAATATACAGCCGGCTTACAAATCGCCCGGAAGTATGATCGGTATACTTAAACTCACATTTGGTAAATGTTAAACATTATAATTATTTTTAGCTTCTGATGTATTATTCGCTAAATAGTCACTCCAAATCCAACTCGAGGTTGAGTTTTTCATTAGACAAAATCGCTCGTGATTTTTTTCAGAAAAACACAACATCTTGTTTAGATTACTGTTGATAAGTAAAGTTCACTGTAAAAAGAATACTGCTCTTCCAGCTCTTGAATATTTCTTATACCATTCTTACATTCAAGATGTGAGGAGGAGGAGGAGGATGTGCTAAGATGACGTAACCGAAGCACCTGCTGGCTGTGGGAGGAAGAATCTCATAAAAACAAAAACTCTGAATTATAATAATGAAACTGTGACATACGTTTCCTGAGTTTGGAGACAGACAGTGTGTCGCTGACCTCTCCTGTATACACAACCAAAATTAGTACGTCAGTCATTGATTCATGTAGATGCAATTTTCTACGAGTTATTAAAAATACATTTGATTTAATTCTATAAAATTGTAATTCAATTAATATGAAATCTTTTTTATTGCCACCGTTGTAGTTTAGGGATAACGTTGTGCTTCTCACATGGAGGCCCCGGTTGAAACCTCGGTCGGGATACGTCTTTCTAGTATTTACCATACTCGCCTCTGGTTCCGAGGCTAAATGAATAGTTACTCTATTATACTGTATTATTAGCAATGGTTATTATTATTATTATTATTACCGGTATTATTATTCAGCATCAAGGATTTCGATCTTAAGGTCTGTTCCGATCCCATACTAGAATTGTTCTGTCCATCTTTTACTGGGTCTTCCTACATTTCTTCGTCCTAGTGGTTTGTAATGACGAATTATTTTTGGAATTCTATTGTAATCCATTCTATTGATGTGGTCCATCCATCATCCGTTCATCTCTATATTGTGCATTTCTATTATTATTATTAATATTATTATTATTATTATTATTATTATTATTATTAAAATCGTTCCTCTGTTCCAAATTTTCATTTCCTTCTGTCTAAGTAGCCCCCTTCTAATTCCCTTCCTTTCATGGCTTCTACTGTGTTTAGGTCGTTCTATTTCCTTTGTCTCTGTTGGTGCCTAATTTATGATCTTCCCATCATCTTTTGCTGTCCATCCGAACTGAATTTCCATACTACATGAAATGTCGCTTCTGTTTTTTCATCTACGTCCTCACATAGTTTCTCTAATTTGTATGTTTGATTTTTTATTAATCTTATTTTTCTATAATATCTTTTAAAAAATATCCCAGTAGCCAGAAATTTCTTCCTTGATTTCTGTTGTACACTCTCCATACTTGAGCTCCATAGAACCTACAACATTCGTTCTGTCTTTATGCATCTTTGTACTTTTCCATAGTTTCCTTCCCCCCATAAGATACAGGCCTAGTTAAACATCATGTTCCATTTCTGGCTTTATTTAGCCTACATGTAATTTCCTCATCTTTACTATAGGCCTATCTACAGAAAAGACAAAAATTATGGCATTTCAAGGTGTAGATCCTGTCAGGAGTAAAATTGTACTGGACAATAGAATTTTGGAGCAGGTGAATAATTTTACATATCTAGGATGCAATATCTCATATGAAGAAGAAAAGGATGTAAATGCAAAAATATCTAAATTTTTAAGAATTTTAGGGTTAATAAATTCTATCTTCAAGCCACAGTTAGTCCAAAAGCATTCAAGACTGAAAGTGTATAAAACACTGGCTCTTCCAACTCTTTTGTATGGTAGCGAAATATGGACGTTGAAACAGAAGGATATACAGAGACTTAGATCTGCTGAAATGAGATATCTTCGGAGGACTGCAGGATACACACTACTAGATCACAAAAAAAATGAAGACATCTTAGAAGAATTACACATGGAATCTTTAGAAAACAAAATTTCTGATTATAAGTCAAGATGGATGCAACATGTTCATCGAATGGAAGATCACAGAATACCCAAACAAATGTTAAGATATCAACCTGCAGGAAGAAGAAGACCAGGACGTCCACTCAAAAGACTTCTGGATGGTGTTTCTCTTGAGGCCGAAACAGGTCAAGAAATGACCTAAATTCGTGAATGTACTATGATGATGATACTATAGGCCTTCTTCGCGTACTGTTGGAGACCGTTACTTATTTATAGCTTAAGGGCTACCTCTCACTCTACTTTCCACCCCTAGTATAGACCTGATCTTTGTTGTTTTGTATCTGTGTTAAGATAGTGATAGTTCTTGTTGTGTGCTACACGCGATAATTTTGCAGTCGGTTATAAGTTTATCTTAACTTGGAATCTCTTCTAAGTATAAATTCACATTTCAAATCCATCTTTAGTAATAACAGATGAGTCGATATTTTTAATACCAATTCACCTCTTATTTCCCAAGTACAACAATGACGTCAAGGAACAGCAGTTATAGTGCGCTAGCTATCCCATCTTTGTTAGATATAACTCCTAAATACATTTTCCACCCTTTTAATACCGGTAAGTATACATTTTTTTAATTGTAAATTGCTTACAATTTTGTTACTTACTTACTTACTCACTGGCACTATCGAACCCGTAGGTTCATGGCCGCGCGGACATAAGCTCTCCATACATCCCTATCCTGAGCTAATGCTAATTTTGTTACATGCTGCTAAATATTCACATTTTTGGAACTTACTGCAACTGTTTCGTAATTCTGAAGGAGCTTTCTGATCATATTCGCTAAATATTCTTAATTATCTGCAAATTGAAGGGTATATATATGTTAACATATCATAAGGCTAGTTTTGTTGCCCCCAGGTGCCTTATTCCTTCGGTACCCATCGTATCTTGTGTGAATTACCTTATCCGCTAACTGGGGAGGGGCTCGATAGGAGAATGACCCCATAAAGACAAATACAATACTTTTAGATGTATAATAGTGACTAATTTGAATATGGCAAGAGACAGATTGGCATGGAGGAGGATTGTTGAGAAGGCCAAAACTTTGACTTTTGAAGTTGTTGTGCCTTAAGAAGAAGTAGAAGATATAATTTATTTAAATCTGTGTAATTGCCATGTGTTACAATTCAAAGGGCAAACATTCGAAAATTAGAATGTAAAAAAAAAAAAGAATTTATGGTAAACTAATATTTTCACATACGTAGCTTTTTTCCTAATATTTCATGTTAAGGTTATGAAATCTGTAAAAGTACTGTTATTGAAATGGGTCTTTATTTAGACTTGGCAATTGAGTAGATAATTTTCGGAAATATCATCTCCACTTTTTTAAATTTTACAGAAAAAAAAAAGAATAGCATTCCATTATAATTACAGATAAAGTCCACCGTTGTGGTTTTTAGTATCGTGCTGCCTTACCATGCAGCGGGCCCGTGTTCGATCCCCTGTCGGGACAAGTTTCCTGTGTGAGGTTTGTCATTGAAGAGGATTATACATTACCGTATATGAAGTATATACATAATCATATATGGATCCACAGTGAATCCGGGAAAATTATTTTTCCTTTGGGGACATGGCACGTCTTCAAAATAAACCTGGGTCACATTCAGTTATATTTATAGACAAATTAAGACAATAGTTACATCGTTAGAGCAGTTTACACATTACGTAAAATTTTATTTTTTACGCACACACACTATTGAGTAACACTAAGGAATTGGGACTGGAAGTAAATATCAATAAAATTAAATATATGGTCACACATAGAAATGCATTATATAATAGAAATGGACAGCTAATGACAAATGAGGGAAATTTTGAGGAAGTGGCTGAATTCAAATACCTAGGAACAATAATCACAAATAGGAATGAGATACACAAAGAAATCAACATAGGCTCATTTCTGAAAATGCATGCTATTATGCATTGCAGAGACTTTTGATGTCCCAACTCCTTTCAAAAAACGTTAAACTGAAAATATATAAAACTGTTATTCTACCAGTTACATTACATGAGTCCGAAACATGGACTCTTACTTTAAGGGAGTAAATGAGATTACTAGTTTTTGAGAATAAAGTTCTTACGAAAATTTTTGGACCAAAGAGAGATGAACAGACAGGTGAATGGCGAAGACTACATAATGAACTACATGGTCTTTATAAGAAGTCAGATATAATAACCGTTAAGTCTCGTAGACTGCGTGCGATGGGCAGGACATGTTGCGCGTATGGGGAATGAAAGACTTGCATGGAAGCTTCTTGTAGGAAAGCCAGAAGGAAAACGCCCAGTTGGTAGACCAAGAATGAGGTGGGAGAATAACATTAACTATGATTTGAGGAGTAGATTATAAGGGAATAATTGGAAAGCATTAGTTCAAGATAGGGATGTATGGAGAGGCTATGTCCGCGCGGCCATGAACGGGTTCGATAATGCCAGTGAGTAAGTAAGTAAAAATCATCTCAATACCGGCCTTGGAATACCGTTAGGGTAGTAGAAGGTCAAAAGTTCCCATCTTTCTAGAGAATCGGCACGATATGTCAGCTGGGTTGTCAGCCCTATGTGACGGCCGCCTTTTACTCCCACAACAGATGTCTGATACTGATTTCCGTTATAGCAGAGCCGCCCAATCTTATTTGTATCGCGGGCCAAATGGAAGAAACAGCAAGGTAGCGCTGGCCATAGGTCCTATTACAGCTGTTGTGAATTATTATTATTATTATTATTATTATTATTATTATCATCACCATCATCATTATTTCTAGAAGAGATACGATAAGGAACAGTGTAATTGAACAAAAGACGAATGTGAATTTCATTAAAACAAACATAATGGTATGATCATGTAAAAAAAAGACAGAAGATAGATCCCAAGAAGAGGAAGAAGAAGAGGACGGCCAAAAATAACGTGCATTGGATTATGTTTTGAGGGCATGAGTGTAAAATGAATTGAACGATGGAGATTGGAATGACAGAGTGATATGGAGGAGAATGACAGTAGATTAACTAGGCACAGGGTGTTGTCAATTATTGTGAAACCTGTTAAAATAAATGAATTTATTATTATTATTATTATTATTATTATTATTATTATTATTAATATTATTATTATAAGCGTGTATTTAACTGTGATTTGAGGGAAGTAGATTATACAGGGAATACCTACGAGTTTGATAGTGCCTGTGAGTAAGTAAGTACTAGGTTAGGTTAACTTGGGTGTGCATTGGTGCTGTATGGTGACCCACCTATCAGCTGATGACTTTTAATAATTTGTATAATGCTATGTTCATGTATTTAATGTTTTAACTTATTTATCGACAGTAATATTGATATTAAATATCACCTAAGTCCACCACTGTGGTATCGAGGTAGCGTGCTGCCTTGTCACGCAGCGGGCCCGGGTTCGATCCCCGGTTGGGGCAGTTTTTCTGGGTGAGGTTTTTATCGGGGTTTTTTCCTCACCTGTCAGACAAATGTCAGGAAAACTTTTAAGGCCCAAACGGTCCCCGAAATCATATGGCCATCATCACCATCCTTCACTGGTGTGGAAAACAACGGGAAGCTACCACACCTACAATTCCCTAGTAAAGCTGCAAGCATAGCATAAAAATGCTATGATTGCAGTGAAGGACCTGCATTCGGGCAGAATTACTATGGATGGACATCACCTAAACATGTGTACTTAAATTTAGCTTGTGTCTGGAATATTTTTGCATTAACGGGATTTATGCTTTTTCTAATAAGATCCAGCTAGTGGTCCACCGCTGTGGTCTCGAGGTAGCGTGCTGCCTTGTCACGCAGCGGGCCCGGGTTCGATCCCCGGTCGAGGCAGTTTTTCTGGGTGAGGTTTCTATCGGGGTTTTTCCTCACCTGTAAGACAAATGTCAGGAAAACTTTAAGGCACAAACGGTCCTCGAAATCATATGGCCATCATCATCATCCTTATCATTATCATCATCACCATCATCATCATCCTTCACCGGTGTGGAAAGCAACGGTAAGCTACCACACCTACAATTCCCTAGTAAAGCTGCAAGCATAGCATGAAAGTGGTATGATTGCAGTGAAGGACCTGCCTTCGGGCAGAATTACTATGGATGGATCCAGCTAGTGAACATGTCTCTCACGATGCTTGTTTCTTTTGTCGAGATCCGGCATAAGATTTAAATATGATTTTCATAGGCGTTAGACAATGAAGAATACTTTACAACATACAGATTGAGTAGTATGATGAAATATAAAAACAGAAATTAGAAAATTTCCTATAGAAAATTTTACATCTGAGACATATCTTAGCGTAGATGATTAAGGTAATATGCTACAATCCGGAAGGTTATATTCGAAGATACCCATGCTCAGGATATTTACGCTCTAAACAATCCATAGATCTGAGCAAAATCCGCCGGAACCAGAGAGTAGTATAGTATCCAGGACCTATATTGTCTCATAGCTAAATATGCCATTAAGCTACGTAGAACAGTAATGGGAAACAATGTTCCTTCTTAATCCCATAAGCCTTACTTTTTCGTTTGGTTTTGCAGACCATAAATTATCTACGCTTATTACTCCAAAATGAGAGGATTATTTTATAGCAGATGAAGTAGAATTTTTAAGAACTTTCTGCTTCCTGACGTTGCCTACACTCAGGTCCAACCCAAGAAGTTACTGTGTGTTTGGACTTGTGAACTGGGTTGCTATTTTAACAGTATTTTCTTGAGAGAAACCCTTATATAAAACTGAAGATTGCAACACAGTAGGTACATAATTGTAAGTTGTAGCCGTCCAAGCCACCCCTCTTAAAAAAAAAAACATTTGTCACTGAGCTCTTGCGGATCTGTACTATCCTGTGTGAAAGTGTCGACTCTCATATTTACTATAAAACTAGTTTGCATGCCGTAAAAGAAAAACTATGTTTTTTTTAAATGTATAGTACATAGATTTGAAAAAAAAGTGCTGCTAACCTTGCCCCTCCACCCCTCCCTAAACAAATATCGTTATTATGAGTTTGGAAACATGTACCCTCTGTACGTAGGGGGACACTGGCGTAGCCCGTAAGGTCTGTAGTAACTTCCTGAGTTGAATTAGAGTGTAGTAGAGACCTCGTAACACGCCACTGTATAGTTTTATCCTTACGCTCGGAAAGCCTATTTAACGGTAATTGTCACGCATATGTTCTTGAGAATAATTCACTGGCACTCTGGAACCGGAAGGCACATTGCAGTGCGAACATATGCTCCATATATCCCTATCTTGAGTTAATGTTTTCCAATCATTCCTTGTATAATTCATATCTTTCAAATCAAGGTTAATGTTATTCTCCTATCTCATTTTTGGCCTACCTACTGGACGCATTACTTCCCATGACCCTCTTTCATTCCTCATTCGTACTACGTATCCTGTTCATCGCAGTCTACAAAACTCATATGCTTTATTCTTGAGAAATAACTAATTACTCATTCATAATAGTGAAAGTCATATTTTAAGAAGAACTTAACGTCGGCTGCTGGCCTCACAGAGGCTCATCTAGCCAGTGTAGTGGTGACATGTGGTCAGCATGTCGGTCCCCCAGCCGTTTATGGTTTTCTCAGACCAGGAGTCGCTACTTATTGTAGCTACCCAAATGTCTCACGATGCTGGGTGGGCACTGGCCGAAATTCCATTACAAAAATTCTTCCACCATGGGGACCCGAACCCTGCAAGTGCCGTAGCTCTACGCCAAGACTTCTTGCCTTAACCACTCGCCTAAGGCGCAGGGACATTTTTAAGAACTATAACTCACTGGCACTATCGAACCTATAGGTATATGTCCACGAGGACATAAGCTCTCCACACATCCCTAACCTAAGCTAATGTTTCCCAATTATCTCCTGTATATTCTACCTCATTTCAGATCATATTTAATGTTATTCTCCCTCCTCATTCCTGGTCTACCAACTGGGCGTTTTTCTACAAGAAGCCTCCATACCCCTTTTTCATTCCTCATTCGTTCCACATGTCCTGCCCATAGTAGTCTACCTGGTTTCCTATTAAGATCATGTAGTTCACTGTTATGTAGTCTTCTATATTCGCCTCTCTGTTCATCTCTCTATGGTCCATTTTTTCTAAGAACATTATTCTCAAATACTCGTAATCTTTCCTCCTCCTCCCATAAAGTAAGAATACATGTTATCCATCCATATAATATAACTGGAAAAATAACAGTTTTATATATTTTCAGTTTAACGTTTTTTTTTCCGAGAAGTTGGGACGAAAAGAGTTAAGATCTATAGCTCCCGAAATATTATAACTTTATTTTGGAGTTACAAAGTGGCTATTGCAATTAGCCCTTAAATAGTGGATTTATTATAACACTCTGTATACAGAGGGAGAAAGTAATATCATTCGTTACGACGTATTTTATTTCTGTTAAATAGAGAAAATGTTAATTAAGTACATCAATGGCGATCACAGTATATAAAATATATTATCGTCTCCTCATTAAAATTCATGCGGGCGCCCATGCTTAAATCCTTGTTATAGCTTTAAAGCGTGTGGTACGTGGCCCACACGTTGAAAGACGACCTCGGACAGTGTGTGGCGAGCCGGCAGCTGGACCAGTTAGTGTCTCGTAGACTCGCGGTGAGAGAGTTACTTTCTTGTGTTTGTGTATTCTCTGGGGTCTTTGTGTCAGTGCGTAAACATTACACGTGTGTGGTCACTCAGGTAAACACAACTTTATTACATAATGTACTATTCGCATGCATATATATATACACGTGCTTACAATGGTTTTATACTGTTCTTCATAAAAACAGCAGAAATCGACATTAAATATAATTGTTTGATATTCACTTTCCGTGTAAAAAATATTTACCGGTATTTAATTAGTTTTAAAGTATCGCAATAACCATATTTTCATTTCATTACCATTCATTTCGGCTTATATATATATATATATATATATATATATATATATATATAGTAAAGTAAGTAAAGTAAAGTGATCCCACAACAGACCCGGAGGCCCTTGGGGTAGTAGGAGGTTAAGGCTCCCACTTTTTCTAGACAATCGGCACTTTTATGTCAGCCGGGTTGTCAGCCCTGCGTGACGGCCGCCTTTACCCCAGAACAAGCGTCTGGTACTCATTTCAGTTAGAGGCTGAGTCGACCCCAGGGCCATAGTGCCGCCAGAGGGTTTGGGTCAGTTTAAAAATATATATATATACACACTGTATATGTTTATAACATATTACGAATGGGGAATGAAAACTCATTTTAGGAAAACCAGAGGAAAGCGCCTAGTGGGCAGATCAGGAATGAGGTGAGAGAACAACATTAACCATGATTTGAGGAAGTAGATTATACAAGGGATGTTTGAAAAACATTAGCTCAGGAAAGGGATGTACGGAGAACTTATGTCCGCGCAGCTATGGGTTCGATAGTCCCAGTTATATATATATAATATATATATATATATATATATATATATATATATATACATATATAATTTATTTACTTACTTACTTATTGTGGGCTTCCAGGGAAAATATGTTATTACATCCAAAAATAGTATTGAGATAAATGAAATTTCAAGTTCCAATATTTATTAAAAATCAGGATTATGAATTTTTCTTTCTTAATTTCAATTTGTTTTATATGTTTACGAAATTATATGTTTGCCGCTAAATATCAGCACTTTTTTTCTATTGTTCATGTTAATTGTTGTTATAAGTATTTGTAACATAATTAATTATATTATTGTCGAACTCGTGTTGAAATATTTGAGTGACTGAATTTTAAATATTTCTGTTAGTTGTCGTTTAAGAACCAAGTAATTTGAAGTTAATTTTCGCTTATAAAAGAGGTGTTATAAAGTATTAAAATAGAAAACATGTGAAATTACATTTAAGCCCAACATTATGAGTTTGAACCCCACCCCCAAAGTGATGTGGATTTTTATAGAAATCAACATGAATTTATAGTTATAAATGCTATTTAGTCTACAATATTTTATTAGCCTATTCTCAGACTGTATTTTCTAATATAATTATAAATGTTAATTTGTTATTATACTCTAATACAAAACTTTATGTAGTTGCTGTTTTATTGAAGTCTATTCAGTATTTAATGGTATTAATTGGCTATTCTGTCCGATTTTCCGGGATTCATTAGTGGGGCGTGTACACCCGTTTTGGAATCCATGAACTGCATCTTGGGAAGTGGCTTCTGTTTTTTATTAACCAAGTGGGACTTCTTTTCTCCCTTGAATCACTGTATTTCAAATTAGTCAATGCAGTTGGGTAATGTGTCCCTCTCCCCATTTTATACTTTTCTATAGTTGCTGTGAAAAATGCTGATTTTAATTGCCATTATTCTCATCCACGATATTTCTATATTCACTGCAAAGTGTTTCCAGTTTCCTAATTCATTACTTTTAAAATTCGCTTTGAAGCCTCTTTGAGGTTATTGTACCTATAAGAGGTTAAAATAATATAACATGGACCGTACCTGAGATCTGTCCTCAACAAAGAAAAACACCATTAAAATATTATAGGCCTACAATGTTTACTTTGTTGACATTTCAGGTACATGTTTTATTTTATTTTTGTCTATGAGTTCATATCGTATGATTTCTGTTGTCTAATTAAAATATAATTAAATGATTTTTCCCCTCGACATGGACAGCGATTTGTATGTTTCAATATGTAACTTACTCACTAGGGATAGAATGTTACATATATCAAATATACATTATTTTGGAACTTCTATAATGAGAGCTCCATTGTCCTAATAACTATTCTACTAATAGGTCTTAGAAGACAATGCAAACAGCAGAGGAAAATCATCACCCTGTAGTCGGGAGGATATAACTTATGGCCTAGTGTGTGAAAAATATATAAAATAAAAAGAAAGTATTTGCTAGGAGGACAGAATATTTGAGTTTTGTCAAGTCGATAAAACTAAGATATCTGAGACACAATACGAACGCAAGATACAGAATTCCAATATTGATACTAGATGCACGAATAAAGTGAGGGAGAAGTAGAGAACAAGCAAAGGAAAAGCAGATGAAAGATATTGAAAGTTTGTAATTTGCAGACCTGGAAAATGGAAGATAAGTATGGATGGCAATAGAAGGCTGTTTGCGGTGTAAGCCAAGATTCACTTTGACTGTAGATATAATAACAATAATAATATTTAATTCGCTGGCACTATCGAACCCATAGGTTCATGGCCGCATGGACATACGCTCTCCATACATCCTTAGCTTGAACTAATATTTTTCTTCCACCTCATTTTTCGTCTACCAACTGGGCGTCTTCCCTCTGGTTTTCCTACAAGAAGGCTCCATTCTCCTCTTTCATTTCCCATTCGTGCCACATGTCCCTCCGATCGCAGTCTACGTCTACGAGATTTAACTGTTCTGATTATATTTTATTTCCTATAAAGGCCATGTAGCTCACTGTTACATCGTCTTCTCCATTCGCCTGTCTGTTCATCTCTCTTTGGTCCAAATATTGCCCAAAAACTTCATTTTGAAACACTCGTAATCTTTCGTCTTCCCTTAGTGTAAGAGTCCATGTTTCGCATCCATATAATATAACTGGAGATTTATAGTTTTGTATATTTTCAGTTTAACGTTTTTGGAGAGTTGTTGGCACAAGAGTCCCTGTAATTCTTAATAACATGCATTTTCAAAATGGAGCCTATGTTTATACTTTTTGTGCATCTCATTCCTATTTGTAATTTTTCTTTAAGTACGCATAATAATAATAATAATAATATGGAGCAGATCTTTGGCCATTAACAACAAAAACAAATAAGTATCTTTTGGCAACGGAAATGGATTTTATACGAAGGGAAGCAAGAATTTCAAGAAGAGAAAAAATTAGGAACTCAGTTATAAGGAAGAAAATGAAGATTGAAGACACCATTTTAGATTATATTAAAACTCAGCAATTAAGATGGAAGAGGATCGACTACCAAAATCTGTTTTGGAATGGAAACCTGAGGGAAGACGAGGCAGAGAAAGACCTAATACCTCCTCGAGTCAGGGAATATGTTTATACATGAAGGAGAAACATCTACAACCAGGAGTTTGGATGGAGCGACAAAATTGGCTATTAGAAATCGGACGATGTCAACTGATGATCTATCTATCTATCTAATAAATAATAATAATAATAATAATAATAATAATAATAATAATAATAATAATAATAATAATAATAATAATAATAATGTACCTTCGAATTCAGTATCTTCCATCACTTGAAATTAATGTGAACAATCTACTTAAATGCTATTTTCTTATAGTGAGATGTTGAAATTGAATTTTCCATATTTAGACTTATAATTAAAGCAGGAAGATGTTTAACCTGCTCAAGAACTTACCATACGTGTCGCTTAAGGCGATACGTCACGTGTTCGATGCTAGATGTAGGTCATTGGATCTCTTCAGATAACCTATTTACGTTGTTACTCTTCTAGCATATAGGCCTGGTAGGCCTATAAGTTTTGGGTCAACAAAACTTGCTTTCCAGTGACTCCTATATTATATGTTTTTAAACATGCGCTGTTTTGATTATTACACATTCTCAATAGGTAGCCTAGGCCTATAGCAAAATTTAAAACTTGGGTCTTCACGAGGGCCTCTTTTTATATTTTGTTTAGGTGTTCTGGTTTTCCCATAAAATTAATAACTGTCTACTAAAACATCACATTTACAAAAACAACAAAAAATACACTACGCTAATGTTTTAGTAATAAGTGAAATAATTTGTCATTGGCAAATACACTATAACTTTTTTTGAAGATTTGGTATCTAGGGTCTTTGGGTGTAAAATATTGTTATATGTGTTCATATGATCTGTGCAAATACGAGTAGGCCCTATAACTGTTTTCTAGGTTTTTATTTTAACAGAAATATTTTCCCCCTGCATTGTTAGCCTGTTTACTTAGTATTACATACAGAATTATAAGTTTTATAACTAAAAAAGGATAAAATGGGCATTTAAAATAGACGATATCAAAATTGATATTGGCTTGTGTTAACTATTTGACTACGTTATATAAAATATAGAATAATTCTCAACAATGTTAGAGATATTTTTTTATTTCAAGTTCCAGTTATTGAATAAATTCTGTGAAGATACTGACCTCTGGGATCGATAAAAGTCAGTGAGTTAGTTATCACATGATGCTTAATGGTGAAATGGGTCATGAGATTCTGAACCAGCACTTGGCCTTGACTGTTTGGAAAAAATTAGATAAAACCACACTGATTGGATGTAATAATACACCACTGGCCGGTGGAGAACAAGTAACATATAGGGGCTCCTCTGGCCGGCCTGATTTTTACCTCCGGAGCCCACTGGATGAACCAGGACAGTGGGCAATGAGCAGGTTGATTGGTCACGTTTATAGTTTTCACTCAGCGCGATCGTAACAGCGAGGAACACTGCCAACACTTATTATGTGTCAGTGAAGAGAGATATAAAACAAGAAATAAAAAAAAATAGGCACTTAAATAGGCTGTCTCATTGAGTCGGTGTATTGACCGTATGCAATTCATGACATCTATGGACAAATAAGACAACTTGCTCCAGTACCTCCTAACAAAGGAGACACTATGGCTCAACATTGGGCCACTCCATTATACATATATATTAGCTTAAATAGGCATTTATTTTACATAGGCACTTACTTACTTATTCACTGGCACTATCGAACCCGTAGGTTCATGGCCGCGCGGACATAAGCTCTCCATACATCCCTATCCTGAGCTAATGCCTTCCAATCATTCCCTGTATAATCTACTTCCCTCAAATCATAGTTAATATTGTTCTCCCACCTCATTATTGGTCTACCAACTGGGCGTTTTCCCTCTGGCTTCCCTACAAGAAGCTTCCATGCACGTCTTTCATTCCCAATACGCGCAACATGTCCTGCCCATCGGAGTCTACGAGACTTAACTGTTCTTATTATATCTGGCTTCCTATAAAGACCATGTAGTTCATTGTTATACAGTCTTCTCCATTCACCTGTCTGTTTATCTCTCTTCGGTCCAAAAAATTTCCTAAGAAATTTATTCTCAAAAACTCGTAATCTCATTTCCTCCCTAGGCACTAGATATCAAAATATTTATATATAGACACTAATAAATTCATATTACCCAAAACGGATTTTTAACATTATTATTCATGTCTAGCAGTTAAATTACAAGAACAAATAGGAATTTTAGGAAAAAAATTCACGTTTGGCGGCTCCGTGGCGCAAGCGGTTAGACGCTCGCCTCTCACAGCTGGGGTCCCGATATCGAGTCTCGGTCACTCCAAGTGGGTTTTGTGGTGGACGAAACGGAGCTTGGGCACGTTTTCTCGGGGTTTCTCCCATTTTCCCCTGCCACAAATTTCATTCTGCCATATCTCCATACTCATCTCATCCATTTCGTTTCTTTTCATTTATCCGTTCCTGTGATGGTGCTTCAGGAGTGATAGGTTGGCACCCTTGTCGTTGAGACCTCTATAAATGTAGGGACTTCATCTCTTCTCATTTCACGACCCGACCCTGAGTAGGATACGAGTTGAGGATATTTATTTATTCTCACCTTATTTATAATATTTAATAATTATCAGATATATAAGTAACCCCCCTCTATACTCATATTCGATTTAATGCTAGGTCGAGAGATGATACGAGATGAAACACATATTATAATACTAATTATTGGAAGTCTGTGATATACAAAAATACTGTCTGACCAGGCCTGTTGCTCCATCACAAGGGCAGATGAAATGAAATGGAATGGAATGAAGTGGGTAACATGAGTATGGCGAAATAGTCAAATTAAGTTTTTGATATGGAAAAACTCTAGAAACCCCGAGAAAATTCTTCCCTAGCTTCGATATGTTAGCAAGAATCTACCTCGGGGGGCCAGAGGTGGACGAATGTGTAACCAACCACTTGCAACATGGTGCCGCTCGTATTAGGTACAAATTTACTGTATAATATTTTGATTACTATTTTGTTAATGTTCTAGACAAAGCGTGCCTTGTATTGATATTGATAGTAAGAATAATTTATATTTTTAATAGAAGTTGTACATTTGGTTTAGGTGACATTTGTAATTGTTTGTTAGGTATTCAATAGTTGTTCAGATAATTGTTGCGTTCGGTACCAGAAGATAACTACGAGTGTATTGTTTTTACCTGTACTGTTGTTAGGTGAGTGAATTAGCTATATTTTACTTAACTATGATCTTTAACCTCTCAAGTCTCACAAGTCATTAACGTTGTAAATGACCGATAAATTTTGCACAGAGGCATCTTATATCAGGGTTAAGGTTCTTCTATATCCCTAATCTAAGGCAAGGGGCTTAGCTTCCCTACCAAAGGAAGCCATTAGGATTTATACGTCCTTAAAAATGCATCGATCCTGACTGATTTTGAATCTGGACCACCAGGACCATCCGTAGTATTGTCCAAATACCTTATTTTTCTTCCTTTCCAGGATTAGGTCAATGCGACCTGTTCCGGTCTCAAGTCCATCGTTTCCTTGGCCGTCCCAAAGATTTTTTTCCATGCGGTTTGTAGGTGTTG
Source organism: Diploptera punctata (assembly GCA_030220185.1). Taxonomy (NCBI): domain Eukaryota; kingdom Metazoa; phylum Arthropoda; class Insecta; order Blattodea; family Blaberidae; genus Diploptera; species Diploptera punctata. The sequence goes on from JASPKZ010007878.1 coordinate 203,751, forward strand.
ATCGTCCAAATATCAAGAACATTATATTAAATTGTAATAATATTATTGTGACTAAAAGTAAAAAAAAAAACCGGTACATTTAATTTGGAAGCGTTTTTAATTGTGATGCAGATACTAGAAATATATTTATTTTTATTTTCAAACTGATTGTCAATAACAGGATATTGATTGACGTGTATATTTGTAGATCCTTGTAAGAGACTGTTCTTGCAGGATAGAAGACAGTATAATTCAAGGTCGTATTTAATGGTTAGGCGAGTGGTTAAGGCAAGAAGCCTTGGCGCAGAGCTACAGGACTTGCGCTGGTTCGAGTCCTATGGGGAAGACATTTTCTCATGGAATTTCGGCCAATATGGGACCGGTGCACACCCAGCATCGCGAGACATTTGGGTAGCTGTAATAAGTAGCGAGTCCAGGTTGAGAAGACCAGCTATAACGGCTGGGGGATCCGATAAGCTGAACACATGCCACCCCTGTACTGGCTCGATGATCGTCTACCTCTGTGATTAACACATGTGGATGTGAGGCCAGCAGCCGGTTGGTAGGCCTGTCGCGCTTGAGTTTTATTTAATGGTTAAAGGCGCCAGTTTGCATCCAAAGTTCAGGGTTTCAATCGTCATTAATATCTATAGAATTTCTCATTTGACAAAAATTCGAGAATAGTTCTTCTTTCAATGAAGTTAAAAGTTGATTACGTGTCGCGGGGGGGGGGGGCGTTTGCGCCAGTTACGTGAAAAGGTAACGTCCTCTTTCTCCAAATATTTATTTTATGTTACAGTTTAGATTGGCAAATGTCTAGTTGGAGTACAATATCCTCTTTGCCACGAATATTATGCATACTATTGTCTGAATCGTGGATCAGACCACGGACTAACGTACTCATGCACACAAATTATGTCTGTTAGCAAGGCATTTCACAGAAATTGGTGACATGCTGGAAAACATTTCTCAGACACCTAATTGCAAGAGTTTATCTCTTCGCGTCGCTGAAGTGGGTAGTGTTAGATCCATGAAAGATAACCTGAAATTTCTGTTGCATTAGTCTGTCCCGAGAGTAGGAATCAGGACCTGTTTTATGTTTTACAGGCTTTACAATGCACAATACATCTTTCTGTGTCCTGCTTAGGATATGAAATTGCAATAGTTCTGTGCTAGAATCAATATCGATTACCGCTAACGTCACCGTATATAACATGCCCTAATAATATATCAAAGAAACGTAATATGCTTATGAAAACTAAGGTATATATAAGCTTTTCTATAGAGTTTTAAAAGAAAAGTAATAAGACTTGCAGAAGGAAATTCGCTTCCTTTCTCGTTTTCAAGGGGCACCCCGTAGCGTAATGGTTAAGGCATTGCGCTACAAGCCGGAAGGTCGAGGTTCAAGTCCCGGTGGGGTCAGGATTTTTAAACTGACCCAAACCTTCTGGCAGCACTATGGCCCTGGGGTCGACTCAGCCTCTAGCGAAAATGAGTATCAGACGCTTGTTCTGGGATAAAGGCGGCCGTCACGCAGGGCTGACAACCCGGCTGACATCAAGTGCCGATTATCCAGAAAAAGTGGGAGCCTTAACCTCCCACTACCCCAAGGGCCTCCTGAGGCCTGTAGTGGGAATATTTTACTTCTCGTTTTCACAATCCTTAATTCGATTTATCATGACAACTTAATAATGCGCTTTTAATACACACATTAATTATGCTGTATATGTTTGTAAAGTAAATTATCAATATGCTTAAAATGACATTCCTTTAACCCTTCAGTAGGCGGTGATAGAATGTTACTCAACCGGGGAGGTGAAGTGATAACACCCAGAAAGAATAAGTTTTTTTAAAAAAACTGTGACTTCAAAACTGCACTAAATTTACAAATATGGTTACTTTATGTAGAGTATTTGTGTTATAAATGTTCTAGAAATTATAATTATTTTAATTTCTGAATTTATAGTGTAGTAAAAATTTGTAATATTTCGTCAATTTTTAATTAAGATTGATTTAGTGTGCTGTACGATGATAAAATATGTAAACACTACAGGCAGATTGAAATCAGGACGTGTGTTTGGAATAGGGAACTGGGTTGTCATTTTAACACTATATTCTTGAGAGAAATCCTTAAATAAAACTGAAATATGCAACACAGCAGGTACAAAGTTGTAAGTTGTAGCCGTCCAAGTCACCCTCTCTTAAAGAAAAAAGCAGTTAACCACTTGTCACTGAGCTCGTGCGGACCTGTACTATCCTGTGTGAAAGTGTCGACTCTTATATTTACTATAAAACAAGTTTGCATGCCGTAAAAGAAAAACTATATTTTTAAATGTATAGTACATAGATTTGGTTAGTACTGCTAACCTCCCCCTCCTCCCTTCCGTAAACAAACAAATACCGTTATTATGAGTTTGGCGACGTCTACCCCCAGTACGTAGGGGCACACTGCCGTAGCCCGTAAGGTCTGTAGTAACTTCCTGGGTTGAATTAGAGTGTAACATTGTAAGATACATTAAGCTATAGAGAAACGTATTTTAATAAAGATAATGTCATATTAATACATACACATGGGAAATTTCATGGCATTTTTCTTAACTTCTTCTTCTTCTTCTTCTTCTTCCTTCCAAGTATTAGGCCAAGGCCTGTTACGATCCTATAGAAAATTTTCCCTTCAGCGTCTTCCGGAAAATTCTCGTATAAGACTTGAAAGCATAATAATAGTCCCTTCGATTGGTTGCTGGCCAAAGGAAGGCAAGACCAGTGATGGGCCTGCCATCTTATAGCCTCTGGTCAGGCTTTTCTGGAAAAGAAAAGAAAATAAGGGAAAGAAGAAATGGAAGAAAGGAAAGACTCCCTAGCCCTCGGATGCCCTAATAGCGTCGGGGTCGAAAAAACAAGAGTTAACCAAGAGAGGTTAGATAGTAAAGTTAAAAGAGCGTAAAACACAAGTAAGTGGAAGAAATGTTTTGCTCAGCTTGGGCACCTTGTGGTCGCCATCCACATATCCCCTAGATGAGGACCCCTGAGAAATTGTTCTTAACTTCCAAAGGTAAATACACGAGTCCTGACCCCATTTACATTTTCTGGCATTAGCAGGGAGTTGGTCGTCAAGAAAGAGGAAAACATTTACACTGCATTCAGATACAGCATTCAAAAATTTGCAATCAGATTTACAGGTATAATCATGGTCTCTTGAAATTCTATAAAGAAAAATTTCTTTACGTATTGTTAGTTCCCTCAATAGACATAAATATCCTTGAAAAAAATGACAGAGTAGGCCTACAATTAGAATTGGCCCATAATCATCCCATTTCGGGCAAGGGCCTCCTGCGACTGCAGGGTGCCTTACGTTACATTCCCGTGTTAGCCAATCCCTTGGGACAATCAATTCAAATTTTTTATGGATTGCTTCCATCTTTGTCTATCTTGTGCTATTCTAGTCCACAATTTCCTAGATGACATTTGAACACTTCACTCCAACGCTTTTTTGTCTTCCAACTTTACTTTTCCCTAGTCTGGGTTCCCACATAGTCACTGCATAAGTCCACTTTTTAGAATCCATTCGGGGCACATGACCCCCCCCCCATTTCCATTTCAACCCCATTGCAATAACTTTCATTATATACCGTTACCTACCAGGTATAGACCTAATTAATTCTAAGAATTTTTAATTACTATATCAAAAATAAACACTGAAATACCTGTTGAAACTGGTTTGTAAGGAGTAACTTATTGTTCCCTGAAACTTATGTGGGGAGTGGAGTGCCACCATTACTCCACCATATTAATTTTTTTTTCTTAGAAACGAACACTATTCTTGAGGACATATTTATTAAACCGTAAATTACATACATTAATAAGAAGGTACTCAAAGATACTAAATATAAAATTATATTTGTTTTCAAAAATGGATGAAAGTTTCAGCTTAGGGTGATATAGACCCCACTTAAGGGTTAAATCGGACAGGAGCCGACAGGAGGGTTGTAGTACTAAAATGTATGTCCCAAATGGAGGGCCTTATTTGGAAATTTTCTTATCTTAAAAGTTGTATCAGTCCTTATCGGGTCGAATCCATTAATTCCCCGATGTTGAAATTCATGCAGCAAATCTTGGTATTTGGTAACTGCAACTTTTGTTTGTAAAATAGCACTCAGTAATCATGATTTGAGTAATCTAGGATCATCAACAGGAAGATGTGCTCAGTAATGTGAAAGGTTGCGCAGTAACACCCATACCTATACTTTCACGATATTTTTGTAGGTATAGTCAATAAATTCCTGAACACATCCATTTTGTTTTACATGTTGATTATTTATAAAATAATAAAATCTATTTTTACGCTAAAATTGAAAAAAAAAATGCAATAACAGCACAAAAATTAATTCCTTAATCCTTACTCTAGAAATTCATAGAAACCCTGGGAGAAGAAAACTTTTGATCTAGGCCTATATGATGAGTTTAAATTCACAATAGAATATTCCACTTCTTCATAATAATTGTAATTAGATAGATGAATCTACAAATTCCAACTTTTTCGTTTACTAACGTGTTGTAATTAATACCAGTATTAGGTAGCAGTATTTATAATTGGTATAATTATGGTAAGTGCTTGGTAATAGACTACTTTTTAGAATCATCTGTTTCTCGGATGTAGGAATCTTGGCTTCTTTTCTTTAGATTTTTGTCGTTGAAGTGAACATTTTAGGGTTCCAGGTTTCGAACTTATATTAGTCTCTATTATCTGATCTCTTTTGTTTTTAGTGTGTTCCACTTCTTCGTTAAAATTGTAATTAGATAGTCCTATATTAATTTACAAATTCCAACTTTTCATTTACCAAAGTGTTACAATTAATCCCAGTATTACGTAGCAGTATTTATGATTGTTAATTACACTGAGCAACAAAAAACAAGCTTTTTTTGTCTCAGAAAGAAAAATATGCGATTCTGATAGTATTTTTTCTCCTGAATTCAAATATGATATCGGGGTTTCTCCATCACGCAAGGTTTCCGAGATATAGGAATTTATAATTTCAAATACTTTAATATTTTCTACATTCGTAACTACACAATATTCGAACATTCGGACTCACCTAGAAGGTAAGAAATGACGATTTTCTGCTATATTTCGCCTGTGGAGCATCCCTCTTGATGGTCCAACAATAATCGGCCAGCATATTAGGATTCCATTTGCCTTGATATCTATTTTCCATAGCTGAAATCTCCTGAGTTTATTAAACGTTTATTAAAAATAATTATTTAAATCCATTAATTTAAATTGAAATAAAAATTCCGAATACATATTTAAAACACGATAAAAAAACTGCATTAATTACAACTCATTAGTACTCATGAGAAAAAAATCACATTGATCAGTGTTATCGTAAATGCTTGGTAATATACTACTTTTTAGAATAATTTTTTTCTCGAATTGGCTTCTTTTCTTTAAATTTCTGTCGCAGAAGTGAATATTTTGTGGTTCCAGGTTTCGAACTTACATTAGTCTCGTTTTTCTGATCTTTTTGTTTTAATTTATATTTAATTTTCTCTTATCGAATATTTTTCTAGTACTGCTTCGTGTCAACGGATCCTTATGCCTATATGTACGTTTATCCATATAGCATTATGAGAAATTTGGGTAGCTGCAATAAGTAACGACTCCAGTCGGGAAAACCAGCTATAATGGCTGAGGGAACCCGACATAATGATTGTCACCCGTATCCTAACTAGATTATCGTCCACTTCTGTGATAAACACTTGCGTATGTGAGGCAAGCAGCCGGCCAAGGGCCTTCTAGCCCTGTCAGTTTGAACCAGTCGAAGTCGACTACCACTGAAATGTTATCGAAATGAAATTGTCACACCTGATGCAGTTGTTCGTTCGAAAATTGTCGAGCTTGACTCGTAAATGTTTCTGACTTTAGGCTCAGAACACCTAAAACCGTTCTAATAAAACATTCTTGTACAATAAATTGAATACAATAATAGGCCTAATATTTAAAATACGCAAGTTTTCACTCTTTATATAATTCACTCCCTTCGCTATACTCGTCATTTCTTATGGACAAGAGAAAAATCTTATTATTTTGCCCTTGATAGCCTGTCACTCCAGTAATCTTTGTGAGCTATGCAATTACTTTCACATAATTATGCAAGCAAATTCATTGAGTCTATAGATAGGAATTCGCTGACTTCATTTCAATTAGGCCTACTCGTTTTGTAGAATATTAGGGCTCGATTATGTACAAATATTTAATATGTCATGGTTAGAATATGTATAACTTAATGACTGACAGTTTTTGAGATGACGAGAGGTATGAACATGGAAGTGGCTTACCTCGAGGCAATGGAGGCGATACTCATGGGAACAGTTGAAGGGCGTAGGCCCCAGGACGTGTATGATTGTTGTTGCACATATCACCTGTGTGACCCTTGAGGTTGATGACTCCTGGGGTGGTTCCCTCGTCCCACTTTCACTTTCTCCCTCTCGATAGCTCATCATCGGGTTTTATTAGTTAATTATAAAATATAATTTAACAATTCGGTTATCTAACTGAATGACACGTGCCAATAAAAGTGACCAACATTCGATCTTACAAGTGTATTATCAACTATTGCATGTTGAAACCTACCTTAAAATTTCTTCCAGAGAAGCGTTGTGATGGTCAAAGGCCAGGTCCAAAAAATATCTGCCGTTTTTAACTGCAAGACACTAAAAATCCAGTGCCATATCTCAGATTAAGCTATAGGGAAATAATACAACTCTTGAATTGGTAGATTGGATAACCCTCACTCTTTCCGTTCGCGCGGCGTCCCGCCTCACGGTCATTGAAAGATATATTTTATCAATTTGTTGGACATTAATTAACTTATCGTTATAATATCGGGTAATTCATTTTTTAAATTTATTGACAAATGCACTATACTAGTTTGGGCATGTATATGACATTGCATTTTTAACCATAGCGCAGAGAGTCCTAAGTCTTCAAAAATGGGAAGCAACATTCGGGAATAACTGTTGTGTTGATACGGGCGCTTTAAAATAGGTGATTTTCTTTATCTTGCACGTAGTCGAGATTCTCAGTAAATATCATCCTTCCCTTACAAGAATTTCTAAGAATCGAGACGAATGCGGTGATTGACCCACCTATTTTCGTTACCCCTCTGGCAGACAAGGATAACCACTCTGTTAGACAAGGATTATAAACCAATCTGTTGGACAAGACAGTCGAAAATATGACAGTTATTCATCAAACACTACAATCAGCAACATGAATTGGGCTTAATTGACTCATGTGAACCTTATCAAGTCGGTCTTTTTACTTATATTCCCAGATCTCTAACCAATTAGCTAATTCATCGACACTATCGAACCCAGATGTTTATGGATGCACGGGCCATAAGCTCTTCATACATCCCTATCCTGAGCTAATACTTTACAATCATTCCATGTATAATTCACCTCTTTCAAATCATTGTTAATGACATTCTCCCACATCATTCTCGGCCTATCTACTGGACGCCTTCCCTCTATTTTTGCTACTAGAGTCACTATGCCCCTCTTTCATTATCCTTTCGTCCCATATGTTCTGCCCATGGAAATCTACGATACATAAGTATTCGTGTCATATATGGTTTCCCATAAAGATGAGCTAATAAGATATAACTAATAATTTGTTTAGGTATTGGTCATGTGTAAGAATGGACGAACAACGAAAACCAAGGAAATTCATACAGGCGCATTTGATCGTTAAAATACAGAAGTTTTAGCTCGCAATCCACAAGCGTAATACTGTATACGGTATGACACGAACCGGAATGTGTATATGAAGCAAGCAAGCACTCTAGGGCTGAGCTAAATGTTACGCTGTTGTAACGTCATTTTTTACTGACTATTTAACTCATGCCCCAATTGGGAGTCAATGGCCAATCACGTTTCAATGAGTTTTGTTTTACAACCAATCACAGTCGTGTTTCACCTCGATATTTATCTACTTCTGTTTATCATATTAAGTAAAGCTTATCCTTTTTAATATTCTAAACAAGTCAGAGAATTATTTTGCAGTGACTGACTCTCGAACAAATACGTTTAGTAGCCTATAGCAAATAATGAACAGATTCCTTCGAACTGGACATTTGATAATATTGTGTGTTGAATAATTGTGTTTTAAGGTAACGATTTACTGAGTAGTTTTCTAAAAAAAATAATTACCGGTAATAATAACCTATAATGTTGGTCCACCGCTGTGGTCTCGAGGTAGCGTGCTGCCTTGTCACGCAGCGGGCCCGGGTTCGAACCCCGATCGGGGCACTTTTTCTGGGTGAGATTTTTATCGGGGTTTTTCCTCGCCTGTAAGAAAACTTTAGGGCCCAAACGGTCCCCGAAATCATATTGCCATCATCATCATCCTTATCATTATCCTTCATCCTTCACTGGTGTGGAAAGCAACGGGAAGCTACCACACCTACAATTCCTAGTAAAGCTGCAAAGCATAGCATGAAAATGCTATGATTGCAGTGAAAGACCTGTCCTCAGGCAGAATTACTAAGGATGGATGGAATGTTGGTTATAATATAAATATACAGTTTGATGTGTTTCATTTTTTTTCTCCACTAGGGTGCATTCTTACAATATTGCGATCCTATTTGGCAATAAATAATATGATCTAGTTTCAGTGGATGAACAAAAGAAGCATAACTAAACATTTTTCATTTGTTTTTAAACATCGCCGTTTACATTAAATAAGTTATATACGTATTTTAAAATAACTATATTTACATAATGATTTGTGAGAAAATAGCTTAATTTTATTCGTTAAATAGTCTTAACAAATGCTACCTCTTGATTTCCAAATCATCTAGATAATTTGGAAATCGTTCGTGGAATTACTTATGAAAACCAACTTAATATCTTGATGTCGTGTCATGCAGTGATCTTTGTGAATCGCGCGCTAAAACTTAGGAATGATTGTTGAATGAATATAGACTGGTTGTTGAATGATTGTACACGGTAGTTACGGAGCTGAGATGAACGTTTTAGGTGAAATTTAAATTTTAATTTATCTTACATTATTTTTGATGAGGATATGAAATCTAAATAAAAGACTAGGACTAGATCATCATCATCATCACTCCAGGGATTAGGCAATTGCCCGTTCCGACTTCATAATGCATCAGCCCAACGTCTTCTAGGTCTTCCAACATCACGTCTTCCTCTTGCTTGATAATTTCTTGCTAACAATGTATATCTCTCCTTACTCATTCCATCCATGTGATCAATCCATTTCTGTCTGTAATTAGTGACTGTATCCAATAAAGGCTGCACTTTCAATTCTTCTCTTATATCCTCATTTCTTATTCTATCAAGTCTTGTGCATCCTTTTACTTGTCTTAGGAACCTCATATCCGCCGTCTGTATTCTATCCTTCTGTTTTTTCACTGGAGCCCAAGTTTCACATCCATACAATATTGTGGGAACCGCCATAACATTATACATTTTTATCTTGGTTTCTTTTCTAATTTTATTTTTGAATGTTCTCTGTATTGTTCCACACACCGTCTGAAATTTATTTATTTTGGAGTCAATATCTCTTTCCACATTGTAGCCAACATCACAGCCCAAATATTTGAAACTAGACACCTGTTGATTTTCTAAAATAATTTTGGATCTCACTGGATCTCACTGGATCTCTTCCTATAGATGCCATGGTCTACGTTTTCCTTATAGAAATCTTTAGATCGTATCCATCCATCCATCCATCCATAGTAATTCTGCCCGAAGGCAGGTCCTTCACTGCAATCATAGCATTTTCATGCTATGCTTGCAGCTTTACTAGGGAATTGTGTAGGTGTGGTAGCTTCCCGTTGCTTTCCACACCGGTGAAGGATGATGGTGATGATAATGATAAGGATGGTGATGATGGCCATATGATTTCGGGGACCGTTTGGGCCTTAAAGTTTTCCTGACATTTGTCTTACAGGTGAGGAAAAACCCCGATATAAACCTCACCCAGAAAAACTGCCCCGACCGGGGATCGAACCCGGGCCCGCTGCGTGACAAGGCAGCACGCTACCTCGAGACCACAGCGGTGGACTTTAGATCGTATAATTTACATATTTCATTTAATGCATGCATTGATTTCTGTAAGTCATCTTCATTTTTCTGTATTATGATTACATCGTCAGCAAATAGAAGATTATTTATGCACACTTTATTATCCATTCTTATTCCTGGATTCACTAAAACTTTCCATTTATTTAAAATATCGTCTATATATATATATATTATATATATATATATATATATATATATATATATATATATATATATATATTTTAAACAAAGTGGGTGATAAACTACATCCTATTATTTATGAATTAAAAGTTTGTACTGGAGTTGTACGATAGTTGACAATTTTTTCCAGTTTGATAAATTGTTAATGTCGATAGATTTTTATGCATTTTTTTTTTTCAAAAAATGGATAAAAATTAACCATGTATTTTAACGATCGATAGTTCGGTCAATCTTTTTGATCTTCAGTATACATCTCCACTGATAGCATTATCGAAATATGTTAACATTATGAATTATGATAAAATTAATGCTTCTTCTTTACTGGTAACGTACAATGGACAAAACTAGGCATTAGTTTTAGTTATGTGTGGTTTGTAACTTATTGAAGAACGCAGCTTACGTTTGAGATTGCATCATTATGATCATCCATGTATGACAATGGTATATGACCGTGGTCGCATGAGTTTCATATTCTGCTACGAACTTCCAAGAAACATTTGATTTATAAAATATATTCATTATTCAACTATGCTTTATTACTTCATAGAATAATGTTATAAGACCGAATAGAACTATGTTATCTTAAAATATTCAATAAAAACTTGCAGATCATTCAAGATCAACTAATGATTCGTAAGTAAATTAATCTGATTAATTGTAATGCTTAAGGTTTTACTTTAGACAATAAATTTGAAAACCCTATTAATTTCTCTTAACAATGCCTGTCTATTTTTGAAAAATAATCTGCTTATATTTCTCCTCTTTTCAAAATGTACATTATTTTATCATAGCGAAACCAATTATACAAACATTGAAAACCAATTAATTGAAAATAGCGTCATATGCAGAGCCTACCGTATTCTATCGAAGGAGAAGTTTCGATGTGATATTGGTCTTTCACGAAGTTCCAAGTTTCATTGACTATTTAACTCATGCCCCAAATGGGACTCAATGGCCAATCACGTTTCAATGATTTCTGTTTTACAACCAATCAGAGTCGTGTTTCACGAAATATTTATCAGTGTTATAATTACCATATTAAAGAGAGCTCCTCCTTTTTAATATTCTGAACAGGTCTGACCATTATTTTACAGTGACTGAGCCTATGAGAAATACGGCTACCAGATTGTATATATAGTGCATGCATGTCAACACATGCCGCATGTGGGAGTTAATATAAAAACATTTGTAGCAATTGATTATACCACCAAAGAAAGAAACCACTGTTTGCACTTTCTTAAATGTATTTTTTCCCAGGTAACAATCCAGAAAAATATAATTGTCATATTTACATCATACGACATCAGAAATGAATTAATATACAGTTTGATGTGTTTCATTTTTTCTCCACTAGAGAGCATTCTTACAATATTGCGTTCCTTTGGCATTAAATAGTATGATCTGGTTGCAGTGATAAACAAAAGAAGCAGATGAAGCGTACCTATCGCTTCTCATTTGTTTTCAAACATCGCCGTTTACATTAAATATATAAATATTTTAAAATAACTATAGTTAAATAATGATTTGTGAGTAAACAGCTTAATTTTATTCGTTAAATAGTCCTAACAAATGCCACTCTTGATTTCCAAATTCTCTAGATAAATTCACTCCTCACTTCGTGAGTCGTGAATTTATCGATAATTTGGAAATCACTCGTGACATTACTTATGATAAATTCTTATTAAATGTGTTATCAGCAACTTCCAAAATCCAATAAAATTAATGAAAAATGAGTAATGAAGGAATAAGCTCTATATATATTGCAATCCACATTAGGTGTTGAAGTTTTCTCTCAAATTTAAATAACTGCATTATATATTTGTGTATTATAATATTTTGCGTTAATGGTTTTCATTTGTTTCAGGTGAGACATTGATGTGTATGAAGAGTATACCTATTATTGTAAGTAGTATTTAATTTAATTACTTGACCCTATTGCACTGCGATGGGCAGGACATGTGGCACGAATGGTGAATGAAATACGTGCCTGGAAGCTTCTTGTAGGAAAACCAGAGGGAAAAAGCCCAGTTGGTAGACCAAGAATGAGATGGAGAATAACATTAACTATGATTTGAGAGAAGTAGATTATACAGGGGTTGGTTGGAAAACATTAGCGCAGGATAGGGATGTATGGAGAGCTTATGTCCGCGCGGCCATGAATCTACGGGGTCGATAGTGCCAGTGAGTTAGTTAGACCCTATTGAACTGATCACAGATTCAGGGAGGCCTTCCATGTCATTGTGTGGTCAAAATGATTGTGTGTGAGATCCATACTTAAAATCCCTCTCCCGACAATTGTGCAACTGTAAGGCCCATGTAGCATGTTAAAAGTATCTGTAATGTTAGAGGTTAAACCAAGTAATGGAACTTGAATCTAATTTTACACCTATTAATTAATATTGTAACAAAGTGGTCTAGACAATATCAGCGACGTGCGTACTGCAATTATTGGGCATCGAGAATCGAATGCAGACAAGATGATAGATACAAAAGTCCATCATGCAATAACTGCATAAACTAAATGAATTTCTCATCAAGTCGAATTTATGGGCATATTTTGCTGGTTTATGGAATATATATATATAGCCTATATTGCTTTTGTTAATTAAATCTTATGTATTCAGTTACTTTGCGAGAAAACAAATAAGGCAGCCGCTAAAGCGATTTTTAAATTCCAGTTTTCAGATAAACGCCCTAATGGTACGATTTGGCTGATTTTTTTAGAACGCCATTTTCGTTTTATTTTAATAACACATGCCGAGTTTCGTTGCGAAAAATAGACAATTAAGTTCGCTAGTGCGTTTTTTTAAATATCCTCTTCAGGTGAACCTCCACTCCGATTGTCCGATTTTGCTGGTTAACGAGTTCGACCTTACTTTTCTCAATTTATTGCTAGCTTATATGCCGAGTCTGGTTCCGAAAAAAATGCGGTCGTTACAGATTTGGCGGATAATAACCAAACATTCGCCGATTACCCCAAACGGTTCGTTTGCGGACTCATTTACGAGACTTTGTTGTTCACATTATAATGTAGGACCACTTTGTACTGTTTCAAACCCTGTAGGCCTATATTATACAGAAGCAGTCTTTATTAGTTTTTTTTATAGAATTTATCCTGTTTTCCTTAATTTTTTCTTTTTAACTGTTTATTTTTTTACCTTTTTATTTTCAAATCTTACACACTCAGATCCAAGGTGGAGATTTAATCTCTTATCCTTCCGGTAATCCAACTCGGCCGCCTTCTCCGCGGCGACAAACACAACTGGTTAGTATTTTTATTGTTACCTTATTTAACGACGCTCTGCGATATCTAAGTCATTACCGCCTCAAATCAAATCTGAGCGTGTAAGGGTTGCACCATTTTGCTTAGATGCCTCTTTTCAGGCTTGAGTTTGTTATATGTGCTTTAAACCTACGACGCGGGATCCACGGCTTTAGCCCCCCATCCGAAGGAAACCATGCATACGATTTTTACACCCTGATAAATCCATCGACCCCGGGCCGAGTTTGAACCTCGTTCCTCGGAAGCTGAGAGGAGCTTGGTTAGCACTGTCTACGAGGACTTACTTGGGATACACTTGTATAGGCATATATTATAAGTTATCTTATAGTTTATTATCGAAAATTATTGATATTGTAACAGGTTTAATATAAATGATTAAAGCACGGAATTCATTACTTGTTCATTACTGAGGTACCCGAAACAAGTTGTATGGACACGAAATTAGAAAAGATTATGACGTCTTGTTGCAGCCGGTGCTGTGCACCACTATTATCTAAAGGGAATCCGCGCTGCTCCATCTTCTACTAACATTATTAGGCCTATGTTCGCCAGTGGAGTCCATGCTTTACTTATATATCTATTCGTATATGAAGATATCCCAGATGGATTGAAAGTATTTTATTCAGTGCTAGCTAGTAGTATTTGTCGTGCGCTGCTAAGGCTAAATAAATTAAGTGTTTTTATATTTAACTAACTAACTCACTGGCACTATCGAACTCGGTGGTTCATGGCCGCGCGGACATAACCTCTCCATACATCCCTATCCTGAGCTAATGTTTTCCAATCATCTCCTGTTTAATCAACTTCCCTCAAATCATATTTAATGTTATTCTCTCACCTCATTCTTGGTCTACCAGCTGGGCGTTTTCTCTCTGGTTTTCCTACAAGAAGTTTCCATGCACGTCTTGTGTTTTTATGTTTAGTTGAATAATTGAAAAGAAGAGTAATCATAATTCTACGTCATAATTATTTTTAGAACCCCGTATGGATTATGGGGCGTTGCCTGGGAATCTCCATATCCTGATCTTCTTGGCATAAATGAGCTAAAAGACAAAAATGTTTATTGTGAGTTATCCATAAAAGACATATGCTGCGGACTTTTTTTTTTGTAGAATTTTTGAAATATTCAATTCTGTGTACATTGATTTATTGTATTGGTTTTGGTTTAAGCGTAAAAAAAACTACTTTTTAGTGCACGGATGCACCTTTTTTTTATAGCTTCGGCCCTTTAGTACGTACGGTAATATGTTATGTACGTTAATTGTCCCAGAAAAATTCTCTAAATGATGGTGAAACGCCCATTCAAATCGGTCAAGTAGTTTTTGAGTCCATATATGAGACAGACTCACTCTCATTTTTATATGTAAAGATTTTCTGGTAATAATCAAGCACCCATCTGGTGATTTACACCAGTTTTATATTAAACACTACAGGCTTTATTAGATGCGCGGTAAAGTAACCTAACTATTGTTTACTGATTTAATGAATGATTATTATGACTTAGTATTCCTGTGGGAGGATGGGGCATAATATTAATTATGCAGGTGGCACGCGTATAATATAGTCCAAATTCGCTAAGGCCGCGTTACCATATGTTATTGAGATGTATTTTTGATTCCTTATAAGGTAGGTAAGCCTATCACACGTGATCCAAGTAGCAATGCCTCGACCTCCAAGTGTTCTCGATCACTCAGCCTTCCCTTCATAAATCAATTTAGAGTGATTTAATTATTATAGAACTGGTACCGCCGCGCCGCTCCGGCCATACTCAGTCCACAATCATAGTGTGGCCTTCTGCCATACTGTTTTCAATTCATGATTTCACAATGTTGTCGGAACTCTTCGCAGTTTGTGCTTTGAGATAAGGTTAGAATAAAACGGGCGTCGACATTATCTATGTTTTTCCTCATTCTGATCATATTTTCCTTCAACATCCAGTTGCTTCATGACGCAAGCTAGAAACAATATATTTAATTGAGAAAGGTGGATGTCGTCACTACTTTGCAGCAGTGTTTTTTAAAGCTTTTTAACTCCGCTATATAGGCATGTATATAAAATGTACGTAAATTTTTATTGACCCTTCGACATCTAAGACTATATCGCTATTATAGATGCTTTGACATCTAAGATCATCGCGTGTTTATATTGTTGAATTTGTTTTTTATGAAGAAATTTAATTTTAATTTAATGATACTATGAAATGGCAATCATAACAGTGAATTACATGGTCTTTATAGAAAGTCAGATATAATAAGAGCAGTTAAGTCTCGTAGACTGCGATGGGCAGGATATGTAGCACGAATGGGGAATGAAAGACGCATGGAAGCTTCTTGTAGAAAACCAGAGGCAAAACGCCCAGTTGTTAAACCAATAATGAGGTGGGAGAATAACATTAACTCTGATTTGAAGGAAGTAGATTATACAGTTAATGATTGGAAAACATTAGCTCAGGATATGGATGTATGGAGAGCTTATGTCCATGCGGCCATGAACCTACGGGTTCGATAATGCCAGTTAGTTAATCAGTTAGTTATGAAATGGCGCCATAGCCGAACGGTCAAAGACATGTCTTTGCACAAAGTTATGGAATATGGTCTAGTTCGAATCCTCCCGCGGGAAGAAATTTTCTTACGGAATTTCGAACAATATGGGACCGTTATAATAAGTAATCACATGGGGGAGGACTGACGTGTCACCCCTACACGTTCCTGTAATTGCACTTGGGAATGTGAGGACAATGTCGGGCTGGTAGCCCAAGGGAATTCTAGGTCTATCGTGTAATGTATTTTATGATGAAATGGGCTCTGCTAATGAAAATGCTACTCAGTATTTGCCTTCAGAAAAACCAAGAAAACATCATAGGTTTATTGGTAAAGGGGTCTAAATCGGGAATTGAATGCGAGTCTCAAACCCTATTCGAACATATAATCGAACACGGACCACTTCGAAGCCAATCGACAAGCTAAAAATGTTATACCACAGAGTTTTTTTTACGCATAATGAGGTATAGCTTACATTTTTCTCTCTCTCTCTCTCTCTCTCTCTCTCTCTCTCTCTCTCTTTCTCTCTTTCTTTCTTTCTCTCTCTCTCTCTCTCTCTCTCTCTTCTCTCTCTCTCATCTCTCTCTCCTCTCTCTCTCTCTCCTCTCTCTTCTCTCTTTCCTCTCTCCTCTCTCTCCTCTCTCTCTCTTCTCCTCTTGTCTCTTTCTCCTGCTCTCCTCCTCTCTCCGCTCTCTCTCTCTCCCTTCTGTCTCTCTCTCTCTCGCTCTTCTCACCTCTCTCTTTTGTCTTCTTTCTACTCTTCTCTTTCTTTTCTTTCTCTCCTTTCTCTTCTCTCTCTCCCTCTCCCTCATCTCTTCTTTCCCCTCTCTTCTCTCCTCTTCCTCTTCGTCTCTCCTCTCTCTCTCTCTCTCTCTTTGCTCTCTCTCCCTCTCTCTTTCTCTCTCTCTCGCTCTCAGCATGACTTTTTATAGAAATCAGTTGAATTGTTAATATAAGGATTTACTGTAAATTATAGCAGCATTTATATCATTGTGATTTAGGAAACCATCATTCATGTATCGTTTGAATTTTTATTAATAACTGAACAGAATTGGATTTAATTTGAAGGATAGTTTTCAGTGCTGCTAAACTGATTGATATCAATGCTGATGATATTTAAGTCACTTTTGACCCATATCAACCCTATGGATGTGGGGGAGAGAGGAGGAGTTTTCGGGATCGTTTAGCTGATTGGTAACGGTCCCAATGTCATTTAAGGTGAAGTTTAATCCCTAGCATTCATAGTGAGAAGAGGAAAAAATAAAATGTATTAAAAGATCGAGATTAGTGTCGAATATATAGATATCGGGGTCGCTATGGCGAGAAGTGACGAGAAGATTTAGATAAATATCTGGACAATGTCAGTCAGTTAGCTAGTGAATGCCAATGCCTTAGTATAGAGCTACAGGTTGTGTACAGTTTGGGGAAGACATTTTCTCACGAAATTCCGGTATTGTATTTGCCAGCATCGTGATGAATTAGGGATAGCTACAATAAATAGCGACTCATCAGAGTGAGAAAATGCGTTATAATCCAGAAAACATCTTTCCCTATACTGGTTACATGATCACCCACCTGTGTTATCGATACATGGCGAGGTTAGAACCAGAGGATTCTATATACTTTGTTTTAATATTAAATGGTTAAGAGTCATTTCTGTAAATAACATTCATGTTCTGTCTATAATCTAAGTATTGTGCAGTTTAATTACTTTCTATTTACGATATACATTATCCTATGTCAATTCTAAACTTTAAATAGGTCTCCTGAAAAACAAATTAAAAAGTAATTCGTTAGGTTGTGATAATGGAACAATCTCACGACATTTGGATGTGAGACAAGCGGGTGACTGGTAGGCAAAGAGACTTCACAGTCTTTCGCCGCATGGAGTTTAATTATTTAGCCGGAGATAGCAGCAAAATATTGGTCGACGTAGACATGTTGCGTAACGGCGTCTGACACATGTTATCATTTTTTGTAAACCACATGAAGTTGCTGCACTACGCAATTAGTTGCTACTTTATGAGCCTTGACCTTCCGTAGTGAAATTACACGATTAAAGAAATTCATTGAAAAATGAAACATTACGCCATTAAACGATTACAACTCTGCCATTGTGCTATTTTCCATTTTTAAATAATGTATTCTTAAATATTCCAAGGTTCGTGGCCGGGGTTGATGTTTTTTAAGGGTGTAAAAATCCTGAGTACGAGTTCCTTCGGAAGGGAACTAAAGCCGTGGGCCCTGTGTCGTAGATTCATGGTATGTAAAAACCTTAAGTGTGAAAAATATGCCTTTGAGTAAAATTTGTCGGCTCTTTCACGCCCAGATTTAAATTGCGACGCTAATGACCTGATGTATTAAATTACGTCGTTAAATAAAAATAATAATAATAATAATAATCATCATAATAATAATTATCACCATAATTATCATCATAATCATCATCATAATCAGCATAATCATCATAATCAGCATCATCATAATCATCATAATCATAATAATAATAATCCTACAGATCTCCTGAAGAAACTTTCAGTTCACCGCTGTGATCCTCGGATGAAGCGGGCACGGTTAGATTTCCGGTCTGGAGGAATTGAGATTTTTCTCAACATGTAAGGCATATTTCAGGAAACTTTAAAGTCAGTTGGTATTTTTATCTAACTGCCATCATATGTGCTATAGATCTGGGACACTGGCATAAATATCCCAGATTCCATTCAGACCATCGTAACCACCCATAACGTTTTGTATTTTCCTGTAAGAAACCTTGATAGGAACATCATTCAGGACGCTTGTCCCAATTGGGCATCGAACCTTGGTCCGGTGCTGGTAGGGATGTTGCCCAAGATCAGTCAGTGGGCTAAATTTTCTGTCTAGGCCGTATTTGAACCGGAGTCTAATTTATTTTTAACCTAGCACTTTAATCAACTGAGCCATTTGAACCATATTGATTGTACAGGGTGTCCCATTGAAACCTCCCACATTTTAATTAATCATAACTAACAATGTATGCGGAATTATGAGGGGAGTATTAAACGAAACAGAAACTCGAAGAATTTTCATTGCCACACACTAAAACACCTCTATATGTGCACGTTTAGTAGCACGAACAATATCAAATCTGTATTCGATTTCGTGCCACGTTCTGTCCAACATGTCCATTGGTACTGTTGCAATTATGTCAAGGATACGGATTCGTAAATCATGAAGATCTTGTACTGGAGTCGCAAACACACGGTCTTTTACATGCCAGAAAACAGTTTGTGTTCTCGTTGCTGAGGAGTCGCCATTTTGTTTTATGTAATTATTGTCCAACATGCGACAGTTTAATGAACTGCAACAATGAAAACAAAAATTCTTTGAGTTTCTCTTTGTTTTAATACCAACCTCATTTCATAATTTCGCATACTTTGAGAGTTAAGATTAATTAAAATATGGGAGGTTTGAATGAGGCACGGTGTATTTTAGTAACTGGGTATCGTACATATGAATTCGGAGTTGTTGACTGAGAATATTGAACAATGGAGAGTCTTAGAGTGATTATTTCATGGTAGATGCGTCACTGTCAATACTAAACATTCTCACTATCGCAGTAGCCCGCGTTTAATAAAACTGTGTTGCAATATCTCGGGAATTATAACACCTAGTAACATGGGATTTTCATAGTTATGAAGATAAACATAAGCGCTTTCTCAACAACGTATCGCCGACAATTTTCATTACACAGGTGTCTCGAACGCAAGGAGAAATGTGTACAGTGGCATGTTATGAGGTCTCAGCTAAACCCTGTTCGCTCTTAAAATGATCCACGTCAAAACAAAACCGTGTTACCTGCTCGCTCATCTTGTTTAATAATTTATAATTTTGCATTATGTGGCATATCTTTTTTGGCAGGGTTTTATTCTAAAGATTTAATTTTGGAAATGGTTTCATTAAGATATTTAAATATATTTGTTTTTTTTCTTTTTTTCGTTGGTTATGGACACCGACGTACGTTGTAGAAGCAATAAGTACGCGAAAAAGTAGTTCCCTTTATTAAATTAAAAATGTGTCCTCTGAATATACTTGTTATTCTTCGTGAATGAAAATAATAATATTCAAAACATACAAAATATTCTAAAATATACCTAATCAATAATTGCAACTTAAAATAGTTTATTGCATATGGGTGATGCATTTGAGTCATGCTTCAGTCGATTATCATGAAACAAAGTGGCGGAAAGTATCGAGTCTTCTGTTGCTGTGTCATCTCCCTGTCAAAATTGACAGTAATTGTGGTGCGAATGGCGGAAGGATATTGCTTCTACAACGTACGTCGGTGTCCATAACAAATGAAAAGCGAGCAGGTCACATGGTTTTGTTTTGACGAGGATCACTCTAAGAGCGAACAGGGTATAGCCACTGCCACGGAATGGAGAAGCCAACTATTACAATGTACTTCTTCGACAGACCCTCCATGAAATAATCCAAGCACTTTGGTGAATGCGACAATGGACATGCTGAATCCTCTAATAGAGTTATATTGAATGGATTATTTAATGGCAAATGCCAATCGTAAACTTTCGCACTGTTCCAGTCTTCTGCTGCTTCCTACCTCAACAGTTTAAAATTTAGGCTTAATTATATTAATGTGCAGACTTGTCTATTTTTTAAATAAAATGTTATTCTATAGCAAATTGAAATTATATATTTTTTTTCGTCTAAACACTCTCTTACTGTATAAATTCCAAAACACATCTTGCAGAAGTAGTTATTTTCTTTAAAAAATGCTTAAAAGATATCTGAAACTATATAACTTAAAAAATACATGCGACTGTATAGTGATGAAGTTAGCCTAGAACATATATCCTTTACCAACAAGATTACTTATGATTTCGTAGCGCAAGGACATAAATGTACAGTAGCATGTAGCTAGTTCTCAGACAACACATTGGGGCGGAGAAAAATGAGCTGTTAGTAAGTACTTCTTCAATATTCCTCCTTATCTGCCATGAAATAATCAACTAAATTATGTTAAAGCCACTCATTTCCCTCAATGCCATATTGTGATAACAAACATGGCATAATAATTACAAACAGGAATAAGGTGCGGAAAGAAATTATAAATAGAGTCAATTCTGTAAACGAGGATCGTTCATGTGCGACCAAGATGAAAAGTTGACTAGGCACACACGTTCAAGAGTGGAATATTTTATTACATGGTGCATATGCGGCCAGGGCTAGATACCTTACCTCATCTATTTTACTTATCCCATTGTAAATTATACGTGTTATAGGTCTATTTCTCTATTTCGAAATAAAATATATAAAAAGTAAATGTTTTACACGTTAAATAAGTAAGGTCACACCTCAACGATCGACTAAACTTCTGGGGCAGCGCATGGGCATCACCGCTATAAATGCATGCTATTATCCACTTCAGGGATTTATGTTATCCCAATTAAACTAAAAAGGAATATTAAAAAGTAAAATTAAATGTACGAGGAAAAGAACTAAGCTAAGTCATTTTTTTTTGTCGAAATGGATTTTAAAGTGTCATTAGATTTTCCATGAAAAGCGCCATCATTTAGAAGTGTGAATCATAAAATGTACAGTTTCGTCATGGGCTTGTTTATCTCAAAAGTTTGACATACAGGTAAGGAGTCATGGGTATTGTACAAGTAAACTATTTTTCTAGGTTTTATGGAAATAGTGACTCGTCTGATTTTTTCCCCTGTACGCCGTAGTATAGTGGTTAAGGCACTGCGCTACAAGCCGGAAGGTCCCGGCGGGGCAGGATTTTTAAACTGACCCAAACCCTCTGGTGGCACTATGGCCCTGGGGTCGACTAAGCCTCTAACCGAAATGAGTACCAGATGCTTGTTCTTGGGGTAAAGGCGGCAGTCACGCAGGGCTGACAACCCGACTGACATCAAGTGCAGATTGTCTAGAAAAGTGGGAGCCTTAACCTCCCACTATCCCAAGGGCCTCCCGAGGCCTGTAGTGGGATCACTTTACTTTACCTTTAAAATTATAACCATCCATAGTAATTCCGCCCGAGGGCAGGTCTTTCACTGCAATCATAGCATTTTCATGCTATGCTTTGCAGCTTTACTAGGAAATTATGGATGTGGTAGCTCCCCGTTGCTTTCCAAAACTGTTATTCCTCCATTTATACTATATGGACCCGAAACGTGATCTCTTACTCTTAAGAGAGCAGAAAAAAAATAGTAGTATTTGAGAATGAAGTTCTCAGGTTCTCTTGAATGGGAAAATCTATATAACAGATAGCTGCATGATCTTTTAAGGGAAATCAGACATACGTAAATGAATGGTTAATTCTTGTGCAGTACATGTGGTATATATATAGGATAACATAAAGAGGGGCTTGAAAACTTCTTGTAGGAAAACCAAAGGAAAAGCGGTCAATAGATAAGCAAGAATGAGGTGGGAGAATATATTTATGGTAAATCAGACATTGTATGAACTGTTAATTCTTGTAGACTGCGATATGCAGTACATGTGGTACGTACGAGAAATGAAAGAAGGAACTTGGAAACTTCTTGCAGGAAAACCAAAAGGAAAATTGCCAAGAATGAGGTGCAAGAATATCATTAACAATGATTTGGGGGGAACTAAATTATACAGGAAATGATTAGAACACATTAGCTCATGATGATAGGGATGTATGGAGAACTCACGTTCGCGCGCCCATGTACCTCCGGTTTCGGCAGTGCCTGTCACAATCCGAGCGGATAAAATAGTGATTATTTTATAGCTTGCAGCTTGGTTCTATGAAGGTGTATGAAGAGATGTACAAGAGTAATTAAGAACGACGAAAACAACACTTGTATAAATAAGGAACTGAGTATTGTGTGAACGCTTGGAAATGAACAGTAGCGTTACAAGGCCACTTCACTTTCACTACCAAAACTTAATTATTTTCTCCTTCAACAAAGTTATGTTTTACAGAAACACTACTTTACCGAACAGTTGTATACATCCTATTTTCTTCTTGTGGGCTTCATTACCTACTGTAAGTGTTATATACAAATTATGAAACGATTTTAGTCTGTTTTCAATTTTTTGGGAGATGAAGTACATGCCCATTATTTTAAAATTAGCATTACATGTAAGCCTAGTGTATAAAAATGTTATATTATTTTATCACCAGTTTTTCTTAATAAAGCATGAGGTTATAATCTCATATAACAGTTCTCGTATTCTAAAATTGTGATTGTGTCAATTTTTGTAATCTTTTTAACAATCAATCTTTACTATAGCTATGATAATTTACCTGGACCTAGTTTTGTGAAATATGCTTTTTGTATGTCTTAATGTAAAAATAAAGCCTACTCCAACTTCGATAATTCTTCTCAATACTATTTTTAAAAAATCATATAATTGTCCCTCCTCAGATATTTGTAGTAAATGTTATATATATATATATATATATATATATAATGTAGCGTGCTGCCTTGTCACGCAGCGAGCCCAGGTTCGATCCCCGGTCGGGACAGTTTCTGGGTGAGGTTTTTATCGGGGTTTTTCCTCACCTGTAAGACAAATGTCAGGAAAACTTTAAGGCCCAAACGATCCCCGAAATCATGGCCAATATCACCATCATCATCCTTATCATCATCATCATCATCGTCATTATTATCCTTCACCGGTGTGGAAAGCAACGGGAAACTACCATATCTACAATTCCCTAGTAAAGCTGCAAGCATAGCATGAAAATGCCCTCGGACAGAATTACTATGGATGGATATATATTTGCTAGGTTTATGCATACATATTTACCATTCTTATACATTCTGAGATATGCAGCACATGTGACATGAAATGGGAATGATAGAGGGACGTGGAGACTTACAGTAGATAGGTCAAGATAGAGTTGGTAGAATACTATTAAACCATTGATTTTAGGGAGCTGGATTATACGGAAAATTATAGGAAAATATCTTAGAATGTGTATGCACGGAGAGCGTATATTAATAATAATAATAATAATAATAATAATAATAATAATTATTATTATTATTATTATTATTATTGTTGTTGTTGTTGTAGTTGTTGTTATTGTTGTTGCTGATGCTCGATGTTCTGATAGGATTCAGCTTTGCAATCATTATTTTGTAGTATGTTAATGATAGCAGAAATATATATCCTATTATCTGATACAAATTTACTAAAGCTCGCTAAATGTAGGCTGTAAATACAGTAACTGAAATACTAGTGGTTACTTAAAACCTATCAGAACATTTTTTTGTTTTAATTTATTGTTGTATAAAAACAAATATTTACATTTCAGACAAATTAGGTCCTGTGCAGTGTGTATATTTACTAATCTTTTGCAATTGTCACAATTTTGAGAAATATTTGGATCTCTAAAGGTCATTTGCCCTTGGAATAAAGTTACACACTTCACTCTACTTTTGAAAGTAATTATGTTTTTATCCAATGCAACAAGGATTTGACTGTTAACCATTCTTCTGGGCCTTCCTAATCCAGCTTTTCCTTTATGGTAGGTTGTTTTCCATACATCTTGCATACCTTTGCATTTACTTATGTGGCAGCGTCCAATGGTTCTTCACATAGTGGACAGATCGGGGTGCTGGCAATGATTATTTATTTTCTTAAGGTAGTCGTGTTCAATAATAATCATTCTGAAGTTAGTAGTAAGGAATTTGGATCCAGGAGATGTTTTCAGTGTGTTACACTAGTTGTTTCCATTTTTTACAAGTAGCTATTTTTTCTGGTATATATGGTATGACTCTTAATTGTTGTGAGGATTTGTGCACATACTCTGTGGTAAAGAGTTGATATATCACGATGCTCTAGCTTTGTATTTTCTTTTGCAAGACTGTCAGTCATCTGATTACCTAATATTTGACATTGACCTGGTTTTCATTTGATTCAGTTTTACGCCTGCTTTCAGGAGGTTATGTATTGCTAGTTTGGTGTTTCCGATTTTAGACCTTCTATTGATCTTAATGGAAGTAAGAAAATGCATTGTTAAAAATTAACGCAATGGTTGAATTATGTATGTAGAAAGCTGGTTATTGGGGAAAATATAATTTTGAAATATGTTCATTGTGAAGGATAAGAGAGGAGACGTTAATTTTTTTATTCTTAAAGAAAAAAGAACATGCTAAAAATTTGTGATATTTCAAACACTTTTATGTATCCATCCATCTGAGTCTTGGTCTCTCGAAATATTTGACTCCATGCAGTTCTATTTTGTGCCGCCAGTTTCGTAGTGAAGCAGATTGCCGATATCTTCCCCAGTTTCATCTTCCCATCTCTTTTAAGTCTTCCAGTTTTCGGGTAAAAAAAATGCTCTCAAAGTTTTGTTTGATTTTCGATCAAGCTGAAGTCGTACATGCATTTCCCTTCCAATAGTTTGAGTTTTATGTGAGGATGTCAGACTCTTCATACAATTCATTGTTGTATCTTATATTATGTATTCTCTCCTCGGCGCAACAGGCCTAGAAGGTCTTCGGCCTACCAGCCGGCTGCCGACCTCACATCCATATATGTTAATCACAGATGTAGACTATCATCCAGCCAGTGAAGAGATGACATGTGGTCAGCATGACGGGTCTTCCAGCCATTATAGTTGGTTTTCTCAACCTGGATCCGCTACTTATTGTAGCTACCCAAATTCCTCATGATTCTGGGTGGGCACCGGCCCCATACTGACCGAAATTCCATGAGAAAATTTCTTCCTCTGTGGAGACTCGAACCAACGTAATTCCCGTAGCTCTGCGCCAAGACTCTTGGCTGCAGCGCGGGACTATTTTATGTATACTATTTGTTTTGCAACTTCTTTGGTTCATTCATTCGAAAGCCACTACTTCACTTTTTTTTTCCGATATGCGTGTATTGTATTTATTTAGGCCTATCTAAAAATAAAACATTACAAATTACACAAATAAAATTCTATAAAACTGTGGCCGTATCTACGTTAACATATGCTTGTGAAAATTGGACTTCAATAAAACAGATAAATGAAAATATAAGTAGCTGAAATGAAATTCATAAGTTTATTAGCAGGCTATACATTGTTAGATAAATATAATGAAAAAATAAGAACTAAATTAAACATCTACAGTGTTGTGGATAAAATTCAAGATAGTTATGATTCCAACATATAAAACGAAATAAAATCCAATAGAGGCCCACAAATTTTGCTTCACTACCAACCCAAAGGAAGTAGACATATATGAGGGGGGACCCATAACTAGATGGAGGGATACGGTCTCTTGTTGTGGAAACAGGTCTATGGCCTAGCTCCATGACGTAGAAGATTTTTTTTTTTTTTTCTTTTCGTTGTTGATGGGCAAATCTTTTGAACCAAAGAGAAGTCGCCTTATGGAATAGAAAGAAAAGGAGGAAATGATGCATAAGAATTTAAAGTTTGACTTCACTAAACAAAGTATGTTAAGCCGGGGAACGTGTCTAGTTGTCAGGTTAATGTAAACAGTACTTTCACATAAGAACACTCTCTTGAGAACAAACGGCATAAAAATGTTTGCTGAGCGAGCGAGATAACTTGGAAGTTGTTTCAGGATGGCTGATGCTAATGTGGCTAGGTACCAGTTTCAAACTGCGGGACTGACCCGAATAATACACTTACATTCGAAGACATCGATAAATCTGTCGTTAGTGAAACTACTTATAGCCCAAATATAAACATGTTTTAATGTCGATCTTTCTCAGGAGAAATCTTAGCAATAATGTGAAAACTAATATGAAAGACATGGGAATGAATAAAACTGTAACTAACTAACAACTAACTCACTGGCACTATCGAATCTTTAGGTTCATGGCCGCGCGGACGTTAGCTCTCCACACAGCCCTATCCTGAGCTAACGTTTTCCAATCATCCCCTGCATAATCTACTTCCCTCAAATCATGTTTAATGTCATTTTCCTCCCATTCTTGCTCTGACGATTTTTCACCATAAAAATACAATCGTCAAGAATAAAACTGTTAAAAAAACCCATGGCGCTACAGGCTTAGAAGGCAATTGGCTACCATCGGACTGCTGGTTTCACATCCACGTGTGCTAATCACAAAGGTAGACGATCATCCATCCATTGTAGGGGTGATATGTCAGCATGTCGGATCCCTCAGCCGTTATAGCTGGTTTTCTCAACCTGGAGTCGCTACTTACTGTAGGGGCTAACACCTTAGCAAGATACACAAAATCCTGCTTGCGAAATTAATTGTATTCTTATAACATCCTTAATTCACATAAGACAGAAACTTAAGTTAACTTTTAAAAGTTAATCGTTACAGTGAATACGTTACATTTGTTACTGAAAATAGCAATTATTCCATTACACTATAGGTCTAGCAGGTTCTTAGCCTGCTACGCGTCCTCTCTATGCTGGGTGAACGCCAATATTATACTGGCCGAAATTCTAAAAGAAAATCTATTCTCTCATGGGAACTCGAACCATGTAATGACTCGTACCTCTGCGCCAAGACCTTATGCCTTAGACCTCTCGGTTTTGGAGCGGGACACACACACACACACATATAATTGAATTTACTATTTTGACTGATGTTTTTTTTCTGTGCAATCTGCTGTTCAATTTTTCTTTAAAGAGAATTATTCCTGTGGTTGCCCATGGTCTGGGAATTTAGGTAAAGTTTAGGTTAAGAACTCTCCTGGCGCTTCATTATAATTTATCACCCATCATATCATTGGGGTAACGGTAACTCCGCCTTCCAGGTGCCACAACCTAACAAATTGATTACAATTCTGCCAATGCTAGGGGCGAAAACCAGAAATGTCAAAAGATAATCTGGTGGCATTAGACAAAACAAATATTTTATGCTGAAATGCTACAGTTACACAAGAATTGGGATAGGTAGCTAATAAACATAGGCCTATTTATTTCGAGAAAATGTCGGTCTTCTGATGATGAGGTTAGTGTCATTAATTAGAACTGTGCACTACTCTTTATACAGGCTTGTCATCCTGTAATAATCCTAATATAAACACAAGTCTATGTATAGGTTCTAGTATAGGCCTTCATTTCGCACTTTCAGTATGGCCATTTATTTCTGCATGGTGAGAAGTTGTGTTGTTGCTAGAATCGCTAGACAAAGCGACTGTTTCTGGGAAATTTTAACGTGGTAGTATTTTGCATTGAATAGATCCAGTCCCGCAACTATACATTACCGTAAAGAAACACCCAAGACATTTCTTACCATTTTTTTTCTAGGTAACATAATATTGTAATGATTTCACTATAGCTTATCTATTAAATTAAATTGCTATGACTCTACAAGCATAGAAGGCTCTTGGCCTGCCCGCCTTACCTTCACATCCATTTGTGCCATTTACAGAGGTGGACTATTATATAGCCAGTAGAAGGATAACATGTGGTCAGTATATGAGTCCCCCAGCTGTTGTAGCTTTTTTTTTTCTCAACCTGGATCTGCAAGTTATTGTAGTTATCCAAATTCCTTACGATCCTGGGTAGAGCGAAGATAGTTCGTTATTCATATGATTTCTTTAGTGTAACCTTCGCGTCCAGATTGGATGAATTGTACGTTCGTCAGTAGCATGTAGTTATCGCGGTCAGTAGCAACCCAACGCTCTCCCGGGTTAAAAATTCCACCTCCACTAGCATTCCTCCATTTTTAGAGTACTTTATTTAATTATTATTTATTATTTTGGAATTTCTCTAACTCTATGGCTAGACTTTTTAAAAGTAATAGGCTTATGTATCGGAATGACAGAATAGCTTTGCCACTAACTTGTTAGCTCACCACCACACCTGACAACATGCACAATGGACAAACGTCTATGCTCCAGGCGGGATTTCTATTCCCAGTCCTTTGATCCGAGCTCTTCAAGGCAAACCCGCACCTTAATGACCTCGGCTTTGTGGAAATCATGAATATTAACTGATGACATGTAAACTGTTTCACAATTCACATCCTGCTATTCGAAGCACCTTAATTACTTTATCTCCAGAAGATACACTGTATGTAAAATTCTGTGTGTTATAAAAGCCAATAATAGTTTTGTTATCTTTAACATTTATTTTGAAAATATAAATAAATATCCTCAACTCGAAGGGGCACACGTTGGGTAGTTGGTTAAGGCAATATGGTATAAACCGGAAGATCGAGAGTTTGAGTCCCGGTGGGATTAAGTATTTTTAAACTGATTCAAACCTTCTGGTGGCACCGTGGTTCTGAGGTCGATTCAGCCTCTAACGGGAATGAGTATCAGACGCTTGTTCTGGGGGTAAAGGCGGCCGTCACGACAGGGCTGGGAACCCGGCTGATTCAAGTGCCGATTGTCTAGAAAAAGTGGGAGCCTTAATCTCATACTACCCCAAAGATCTCCTATGGCCTGTAGTGGGATCATTTTACCTTTTTGTCCTTAACTCTTGTCCAATTCAGGATTGGATCGAGAGATGAGTTGAGATGAAGATCCTGTACTTATAGAGGTCTGTGAACGATTAGGGCGCCGGCCGACCATGCCTGATGCACCTTCACAGGGGCGGATGAACGAAATGAAATGGATGAGATTATAATGGAGAGGTAGTGGAATACAATTTGTGACAGGGGAAAACTGGAGAAACCTGAGAAAAATCTGCCCAAGTTCCGTTTCTTTCACCAACGAAACCCACATGGAGTCACCGAGACTCAATCTCGAGATTCCAGAGGTGATAGGCGAGCGTCTAATTGCTTTCGCAATGGAACTGCCTATATATATATATATATATATATATATATATATTGGAATATAAGTTACTTGAAGGAAATATAACAGGCCTGTATAAGCGTGTTGTGAAATAGGAAAAATATTCATACTTCAATGCCATCCGTATCCATGATGTTATATTGTTATAAACACTTTTCATAACCTTGCTCTTTAAAATCAGTTTTTAGCGATATTTCAATTTTCAAATACATCTGTCCTTAAATGCCATCAAATCTTGAGAGTTAGGAGAATTGTCAGATTGGATGACTACAAACAATTATTTAACATTTTCCAATACTAATCTCGAGAACTAGAGGTTCACGGTTCGATTCCTGGTTCAGACATTAATTTTTCTTTTCACAATATCATTATAATATTACAAAAAATTATATAATAAGTCAGTATTTAATTGTACTTTTCATAGTTTTGAAAACTTTCTGTCATTGAGATTCTGCAAGATTTGGTTGATATTTTTGTATTCTTGTAGTATGAAACGTGTGTATAAGCTCGAAAATAGGGAGACACGTATTGTTTTTAGTACATTTTCATGTATAACAATCAAAAATTGAGATGAAAGGAAATCCTGTTTCCGAGTTCATGATTAGAAAAGAAAATTCCTCTTTATTTATTTCTTAGAATTTGACCAGGAAGTTATGAGATGAATCTTGAATAAATAATGTATTTTTAGGCTATTTAAAAATCTTACCGGATATTGATGTTGATATGCAATATATTTGTAATGTTATTCCTATTAGGTTTTCAGTTCACATCTGTATGGATTATAGATTAAACTTTTTTTTTCTATCGGCAGTTATTTATTTATATTTATTTGTTTATTAAATTTATTTATTTAGCCTGGTAGAGTTAAGGTACTCTAATATAAATACTAGATGAAGATTTGATCAATAAGATAATACAGTATATATTATATTACGATCTATAATACAACCAGTTAATGATGGTTAAGATTAAGACTAAAACTAATAATAAAATGTATTCAAGCAAGATCAATTAAATTGTTGGTAGACTTTCCCTGTTTAATGTAGGCCTATATAAAAACAAAGAAAAATAATAGATATAGAAAACTAATTTTATGGTTATACAATATTTAAACAAATGAAAATATTTGTTAATCTTAATATTATTTTCATAAATAATTAAATTTATTAATTGTGCCGTAGCGTAGTGGTTAAGTCACTGCGCTACAAGCCGGAAGTTCGAGGGTTCGAGCCCCGTGGGTCAGGATTTTTAAACTGACCCAAACCATCTGGCGGCACTATGGTCCTGGATCGACTCATCCTCTAACGGAAATGAGTACCAGATGCTTGTTCTGGGGGCAAAGACGGCCGTCACGCAGGGCTGACATCAAGTGCCGATTGTCTAGAAAAAAGTGGGAGCCTTAACCTCCTACTACCCCAAGGGCCTCCTGAGGCCTGTCGTGGGATCACTTTACTTTACTTTAAAAGAATACTATCGGTGAGATGTGTAAGTTAGTTATTAAATACTTCTTTAATTTGTTTTTGAACGATGTTAATGACTCTCTAGTGTCCAACAGTATTTATGAAGAATCGTGAAATTGTTTTATAGGAATCACCATGAAGTCTGTAATGTGTGGAAAAGTTTTGATATTTTCTTTCTTTCTTTTCCTCAGTTTAATATTTTTCCTTTATAGATAGAGCACTGTTACACGCTCTACGCCTCCCGAACCTTCGTGCCACAACCTGCTAAGAGAGAGGATTTTTAAATTCTGGATCACGTAATACTTTCTGACCATACAAGGACATGAAGGGACTTCCCTAATGAGTGACAAGTTCAGTGCCGTGGCCACTTCCGGGAAACGACACGATCATTTAAGACAAGACACGTCATTCTCTCATACATTAATATTATACAAGGGGAATATTTGGGTGATTACGATTGTCAAATGATGTTCAGGGAGTATTTGGGTCTTAAAGTTTCCCGACATTTGTTTTACAGTTGAAGAAAAAACCTGAAAAAAAACACTCACCCAGAATTCGAACCCTAGCCCGCTTGGTGCGAGGCAAGCGACGTTACCCCGAAGTCATAGCGGTCCGGGACCGATAAAAACGAAGAATATCACTAGTATTAATAACCTACAGCTAAATAGAGAAATTTGTGCCTGAACCGGAATTATTAATGTACCTGTTTGTCAACTTATTTATACAAGTTACTACTTATATCTCACCGTAGCGTATTATATCAAAGACTCGCAAATGGGTGATACAATCTTTTTTTTTTTTTTTCCCCAATGCCACCACGTTGTCATTTTGACATTCTGGTATCTCTCCTGGCATGGCGTCATTGTAACCCACTTCTGAGGTTGGGGCGCCTGGAAGGCGGAGTTTCGCTACCCCGATGATATATGATGGGTGATGATGCGCCAGGAGAGACCTTAATCCTAAACTTAATGAATATGTTAATGATGATAATGTTGGCCAGATAATGTTCGGGGACATTTTGGGCCTTATAAAGTTTCCTGACATTTGTTTTAAAGCTGAGGAAAAACCCCGAAAAAAAACATCACCCAGGAAACTTGTCCCGACCGGGGATGAACCCGGGCCCGCTGCGTGACAAGGCAGCACGCTTCCTCGAGACTACAGCGGTGGACGGGTGATATGATCGTTTACCAAATTATATCCAAAGACATACAATTTAATTTTTATTTTTTTAGAGTAGCCTAATCGAGAATCAGTGAAAGATAGATATGGAAGCTTCTTATAGGAAAACCAGAGGGAAAACTCCCTGGTGGTAAACCAAGAATGAATGGGGGAATAACATTAACCATGATTTAAGGGAAGTAGATTATACAGGGAATGATTGGAAAACATTAGCTCAGGATTGGGATGTGTGGAGAGTTAGTGTCCGCTCGGCCATGAACCTACGGGTTCGATAGTGCCAGCGAGTTAGTTAATAGAGGAGTTCCGTAATTTATATGTGAGGAAATTGAAACGCGGGTAGGTGTTAGACATCTATCTTCATAAAGTACGACACATATCGATGTGAACTACATGGTCTCGAAAGATACATTAACAGGCTGTTTGATATTCGAAATACTATTATATGGATATAATCGCTCTCTGTTATAGGAAGATAGATCGATACACTGCACTGGAGAAAAAAAATCAGCCCTATTTATATATACCAAATTTAATTATCATAAGTAATGCCACGAGTGATTTCCAATTTATCTAGAGAATTTGGAAATCAAGAGTGGCATTTGTTAGGACTATTTAACGAATAAAATTAAGCTGTTTACTCACAAATCATTATTTAACTATAGTTATTTTAAAATATTTATATATTTAATGTAAACGGAGATGTTTGAAAACAAATGAGAAGCGATAGGTACGCTTCGATCTGCTTCTTTTGTTTATCACTGCAAACAGATCATACTATTTTTTGCCAAAGGAACGCAATATTGTAAGAATGCTCTCTAGTGGAGAAAAAATGAAACACATCAAACTGTATATTAATTCATTTCTGATGTCGTATGATGTAAATATGACAATTATATTTTTCTGGATTGTTACCTGGAAAAAAATACATTTAAGAAAGTGCAAACAGTGGTTTCTTTCTTTGGTGGTATAATCAATTGCTACAAATGTTTTTATATTAACTCCCGCATGCGGCATGTGTTGACATTCATGCGCTATATATACAATCTGGTAGCCGTATTTGTCACTGGCTCAGTCACTGCAAAATAATGGTCAGACCTGTTCAGAATATTAAAAAGGAGGAGATTTCTTTAATATGGTAATTATAACACTGATAAATATTTGGTGAAACACGACTGTGATTGGTTGTAAAACAGAAATCATTGAATCGTGATTGACCATGGTGTCCCATTTGGGGCATGAGTTAAATAGTCATAAGTAATGCCACGAATGATTTCCAATTTATCTAGAGAATTTGGAAATCAAGAGTGGCATTTGTTAGGACTATTTAACGAATAAAATTAAGCTGATTACTCACAAATCATTATTTAAATATAGTTGTTTTGAAATATTTATATATTTAATGTAAATGGCGATGTTTGAAAACAAATGAGAAACGATTGGTATGCTTCATCTGCTTCTTTTGTTCATCACTGCAACCAGATCATATTATTTATTGCCAAAGGAACGCAGTATTGTAAGAATGCACTGTAGTGGAGAAAAAATGAAACACATCAAACTATATATTAATTCATTTCTGATGCCCTATTACAATTATATTTTTCTGGAATGTTATTACCTGGAAAAAAATACATTTAAGAAAGTGCAAACAGTGGTTTCTTTTTTGGTGGTATAATCAATTGCTACAATTTTTTTATATTAACTCCCGCATGCGGTATATGTTGACATTCATGCACTATATATACAATCTGGTAGTCATGTTTCTTAGAGAGTCAATCTCTGCAAAATAATGCTATGACCTATTCAGAATGTTGAAAAGGAGGTGCTTTATTTATTATGATGAACTTTAGTTGGTACATTCCACGCGAAACACGACTGTGATTGGTTGTAAATCAAAAAGCATTGACATGTGATTGGTCATTGACTCCCATTTGGGGCATGAGTTAAATAGTCTATAATATTTAAATATTTATTTATTTACATATTTATTTATTTAACAGGTTCTAAATATATAGGTCCTACATCTTCTTGTATACCCAATATTAAGTTTTGATAGTCCCTTGTCGTTCATAAAATTCATAATTCCCTCTATGCATGTCTTCTTAGGTTACTTAAAATATTATCTATACAAATAATAATTAAAAACCAATACAGATTACAATTTTCCAAGGTAATTAAAAATATTCAGATAATATTGTACTTTCCTTCGAATGAGGGACTGGCATGTCGGCTCATGATTCCAGGAATTGCTTCCGAATCTTCTGCAAAGCGACTGCGTTTCAGTGACAGTGAAAATATCCACTTCATGTATTTCAGATGTCATAGTTCGGGGGGATCAATCTTTGAATCGTGGGGGTCAAGTCCTAATTATGACTATTTGGCTTCTTGTATTAAAATATTCCTTTAAACATGCTTAAAAGATCATTGTCAATTACTGAAACATATATACACTATTCATAAAATAAATATTTTTATAGAGATGTTAATGCAGTAGTAATTTTTTACCGGTATCTTTCCTCTTGACTCGCCATGCGACATCATCATGTTATGTTAAATGCCAAGGACGGTACTGTACTTCAGTTGTAAGTCTTGTCACAAACCTACCGTGATTTCTGATGAGAATTTTTAGTTCCGCATATCCATTAATATGTACTAAGGTTTAGAATTTGTTGAGAAGACTGTTTTATATGTAATAGATATTCTAGGTTAAAAAAAAAGGTAAAGTGATCCCACTACAGGCTTCAAGATGCCCTTGGAGTAGTAGGACGTTAAGGCTCCCACCTTTTTAGACAGTCAGCACGAGATGTCAGCAGGATTGTCAGCCCTTCGTGACGATCGCCTTCACCCCCAGAACAAGAGTCTGGTACTCATTTCCGTTAGAGACTTAGTTGACCCCAGGGTCATGGTGCCACCAAGAGTTTTGGGACAGTTAAAAATACCCACCGGGTCTCGAACCCCCTATCTTCGGGCTTGTATAGCGTATTGCCTTAACCATTTATGCTACCGCGTGCCCCTAAATATTCTAGGTTTAGGGCTGTTTAATGTTAGGTTTAATATACTCTGTAAAATCCCTTGCTCTCGTGTACTGGGTCGAGGAATGAGATGAAGCTCCATTCTAGAATGTCTACGATATACAAGGATGCCAGTTGACTAGGGCTGTCGGACCATCATAGGAGCAGATGAAATTAAACGGATGACTTCAGTATGGAAAAATTATACTATTATCATAACTAACTAACTCACTGGCACTATCGAACCCGTAGGTTCATGGCCGCGCGGACATAAGCTCTCCATATATCCCTATCCTAAGCCAATATTTTCCAATCATCCCCTGTATAATCTACTTCCCTCAAATCATAGTTAATGTTATTCTCCCACCTCATTCTTGGTCTACCAACTAGGCGTTTTCCCTCTGGTTTTTCTACAAGAATCTTCCATGCACATCTTTCATATCCCATTCGTGATTATCATAATTAAAATATATTTATAATTTTTTTCGTTGTGGAAAACGGGAGAAACCCCGAGAAGATCTTGCCATTGTTCCTATTCGACCATCGCTAATTTCACATGGAGTGACTGACGAGCGGCCGCGGAATATAGAGGTAGAGGGCGTGTGGCTGACCGCTTGAACCACTGAGCCACTTATGTTTAATATACTTTATCAGAATATTATTGTAATTAAACATTTAGTTGTCATCCGCTACAATTACTTGTAACAGAACATATAT
The DNA here is from genome assembly GCA_030220185.1 of Diploptera punctata. NCBI lineage: Eukaryota > Metazoa > Arthropoda > Insecta > Blattodea > Blaberidae > Diploptera > Diploptera punctata. Next base: position 239,930 of record JASPKZ010007878.1, read on the forward strand.
TCTCATCTTCAACTTCGGTTAAATAGAAGACAAAATGTCCGTTGGTAATTACTATTCCAGAAACAGCAAGTTACGGGATAATTGAGTAATGTCGTGCAAAAGATGGACATTGAATAAAGATAATCGCACTTAAGGTCTGAAAAGGCAGATTATATAGGCTAAAAAATAAGTGCCTGAACCCGTGTCAGAGCTGTCTGTCTCTTTGTACATGGGACATGGATGCTTCTCAGCTGGAATTAGCTAATCGCCTCAATGATGCACTAATAGGCAACTAAACTATTATTTGAATGGAAAAGGTCAATTAAATATTGCTCAGAGGCTCTAATTTATGCTTAAGGTTCTTTTACAACGCCGAAAAATCTTCAGATTCGGAACTCACGCCTTAAGTTCCTCCCTGAAGAATTGTACCTTAAATTTTTCATAAAAATCATTCGATCCTGAAACGGTTTGAACCCAATCCTCGGGACCAGAGCCAAGGAACTTAAACCCCTACTATGTCAGAACCACCCTCATTATTTGCTTGTTCGATAAGAGTGTCATCTAAAAACAACAGTGAACGGTTGATATATATTTTGGGATGCGATCACTATCAGATTAATTTATAATCTTGTTTGGAAAGTAATTGCTGGGAATTCAGAAGCGTCCGGAAAACACATCCTGTTAATGAGGACAGATGATTCACGTACTTGTAACTTCTGGGCGCAGTTTCGTTTCCTTGCAGATGTCATCCATGTGTTCCCAATGTTTTAGGGATATCTTGATTATACTTTAATTCCTTTTAGGTATAGTCGATCTCGGATGACTATTAGTTACCATGCTTATCTCTGGTTTGAGATTTCTAGGTTGAAACGGAGGCGGGGTTGATTGTTTTTTTTAAGGACGTAAAAATTCTTAATATGACTTCTTTTCGAAAGGAATAAAGACTTGGGTGCCATGTCGTAGATTTACTGGACATAAAAGAACCTTAAGTCTGAAAAAGTCGTAACATTTTAGGCCCTTTCATGCCCAGATTTGAATTGCGCCACACAGTATACTGGTATCTATATGCTATTTTACTTTGATATTCTTAACTAGTTTGCATTTTACTTCGTTTTTCATGTAGACACTGCTTAATACTTGTTTTATGTATTCATGCAAACAGAAACAATCACAACAGTTCCGATAAAAATAGGTCCGAAATTGATGTCTTATTATTATTATTATTATTATTATTATTATTATTATTATTATTATTATTATTATTATTATTATTATTATTATTATTATTATTATTATGACAATCCGGCTGATTTCCATGAAGCTTCTCAGTAAGATAAATGTCTCCTGGAAGCGTTATGAGCGCTTCGCAGGACAAGGATGTTGGAAGGGCTGCTTCCTCTGAGCCTCCAAACATGCTCCTCTGGGTATCCACCCCCCAAGAGAGGGCTGCTTCTTCCGCTCTTCAAACCCTACAAGTTTAGCTGTGCTATTCCTTGTCGCCCTGTTGACCGTTGAAGACTTGAAGATGTGGCCGCCCAATATGGATACAGATGCCATTCCTTCGTTGTGAGTTGTACTTAGTTCCCCTCGCCTCTTACCCACCAGCAAGATTAACCTAAGTCAATCTTCCCCAGTAGGGGGAAATGTATAATGTTATGGTGGTTCCCACAATATTGTATGGATATGAAACTTGGGCTCCAGTGAAAAAACAGAAGGATAGAATACAGACGGCGGAGATGAGGTTCCTAAGACAAGTAAAAGGATGTACAAGACTTGATGGAATAAGAAATGAGGATATAAGAGAAGAATTGAAAGTACAGCCTTTATTGGATAAAGTCACGAATTACAGACAGAAATGGATTGATCACATGGATGGAATAAGTAAGGAGGGATATCCATTGTTAGCAAGAAATTATCAAGCAAGAGGAAGACGTGATGTTGGAAGACCTAGAAGACGTTGGGCTGATGCATTATGAAGTCGGAACGGGCAATTGCCTAATCCCTGGAGTGATTATTATTATTATTATTATTATTATTATTATTATTATTATTATTATTATTATTATCCTTTTAACTAGACTCATGGCCTGTTTATCATACAGGAGATGATTCAGTCCGGCATATACCTATAGTCTATGTCTCTATGAGCTACAAGTAACAAGATACACTCTTCAGGTATCTTGCTAGGCCGGGGTTATCCTTCCCCTCGATAATCTGTCGTCATAGTATTGTCCACCTTATGAGATTTACAACTTTAAAAGCGTCTGGTAGTTACGTTGGTATTTTAATTACAATAGCTCCGATAAAAACAGGTCCGAAATTAACTGTTCTTGATATATACCATTTTAAAAAGTCCATTAGATAGGTTGGTAACTTAATTACAATATGTCTATAACGTTTTGGGATCTACTCCTACTTTGTTTAGGAACACGCCGTAGCGTAGTGGTTAAGTAAGGCAATACGCTACAAGCCGAAAGATCGAGGGTTCGAGTCTCGGTGGGGGTCATGATTTTTAAACTGACCGAAACCTCCTGGCGGCACTATTCCTGAAGTCGACTCAGCCTCTAATCTAAATGAGTACTAGACACTTGTTCGGGAGGTAAGGGCGGCCGTCACGCGGGCTGACATAAAGTGCCGATTGTCTAGAAGAAAGTGGGATCCTTATCCTCTTACTATCCCAAGGACCTTCTAAGGCCTATGTGGGATCACTTTACCTTTTACCTAGTTTGTTTACGCATGTGCAATGATCCCTCTTCCCCGTTTGTTAAAATTAGTATTCACCGAGCCGCAGTCAGTAAAAGAATGACATCACGTAACTGGTTAATTTTATTATCTTAATATTTAATTCCTATCGCTACATTTCACATCATAACTTTTCAGTCTCCCTTCAACACCCACATAACGTGCTATGAGTATTGAATTAATATAGCATATCTGATTGGCATATAATTATAGTGAGTGCCACGGTTAAAGACATATAAAAGCAGCCTATATTGAAGCTGTTTCTTCAGGAAAGAACCCTGTAATGGATTTTTTGCATCCTTTACATACCAGATATTACCAATACCAGACATTACCAATGGGGTGATTTGAAGATGTCTGGTATATAAAGGGTCCAAAGAATCTATTAAAGTGGTTCTTTCATGAGAAACATATAGCCTGCCTTCATTTTAACCATGACACTCACTATTGTCTAATGTTACTCTGTTATAACAACAATATATTACAGCAAATAGAAGTAAAGTATACCAAGTCAATTACTATAGGCCTATTATTATTATTATTATTATTATTATTATTATTATTATTATTATTATTATTATTATTATTATTTATTATTCATTGGCTACGATTCTTTTAGTCTGACCTTGACCTCCCATTTAGCAGCCATTCATTCACTTCGATCATTTGTTTTTTATTTCCAGTTCTTGATTCCAGCCTGTTTTAGATCTTCCTGCACACCATCCAACCATCTCAATAGGTCTACCAATCCTCCTCTTACTATCCGGTTTGGAGTAGTATAGGTATTCGATTAGTATTCATGCTATAGACATGGTCCAGCCATTTAATTCTTCTACATGTAATGCATGTGGTGATTGCTAAGTCTCTGTATAGACTCTGAAGTTCTACATTTGTTCTTATTCGCTTTATAGTCTACCATTGTCACAAACTGGTCCATAAATCTTTCTTAATTTTTTTCCATGCAGATAATACAGAGGTCCCTCTACCTAAGAGCTTCCAGACTTCACTTTCATTGGTTACAATGAGTGTATGATGGTTTTATATTATCTAACATTTACGCTAGATATGTACCTTGGCTTCATAACGTTATCAAGAGCTCTTAAGCATATTTTACCAGCGGCTATTTTTTCCCTTTAGGCCTATATCCATCATTATATTATTATTATTATTATTATTATTATTATTATTATTATTATATTATAAATAAATAAATAAATAAATACATATTTTCAACTCGTGTCCAACTCAGGGTCTTGTCGAGGAATGAGATAAAATTAGCCTCTATTTATAGAGTTCTGTGTACTACAAGGATGCCGATCGACCATCCCTTACGCACCGTCACGGGGGCGGATGAATGAAATAAAACGAAATTGACGAGATGAATATGGAGAATTGGTAGAATGAAATTTATGGCAGGGGAAAACGGGAGAAACCCCGAGAAAAACCTGCCCAAGTTCCGTTTCGTCCACCTCCAAACCGATGTAGAGTGACCGAGACTCGATCTTAGGACCCCAGCGGTGAGAGGCGAGCGTCTAACCGCTTACGCCATGGAGCCGTCATGTTATTATTATTATTATTATTATTATTATTATTATTATTATTATTATTATTATCATCATCATCATCATCATCATTGTTATATTGATTTTAATTCAATTAATTTAAATATTGGAGAGCTGTAGTATCAATTGTTGGAGATTTAATTCTATGAAATAATGTTCAGAAAATGATACAAAACATTCTTCAAATATGCAGATATTAATTAACGGAAGAATAACTTATTTTTAGGATAAACGATATTCTATTTAAGCTGTTTAAGACATGTGTTTGATGAATCAGAAGACCAGATGTTGGTTAATTAAACTCAGACATGAATAAACACTTCGTAAAAAGATATAATCAAGTTCGGGAAACTTAATGATAAGGTGTTGTGACCTTCCAACTTGTACCTTTATTTGGAATAATGAACTTGAGAGCGCATCTGTTACAAATGTCCTTGTTATGTCCTGTATTCAGGTCAAGTTCATCCACAGTTTGAGCACCACATGTTCAGAGGATATAGGTGCATATTGCACTTTTTGTGAGTGCATTCGATTAAAAAGTGCCAGTTACCAATATTGTGACCATATAAGGTAGGATTTATAAGACCCATCTGGTAGGCTGTCAGTACTGCAGTTCGCTTCTCAGGAGCTGTCAATGATGAACAAGACGCATTAAAATGTAGATATTTGGTTTGACAGGTGCATTATAATTTATTGAATGGTAATCAGTAGTATTTGCATTGAAGATTGTTCCACTTTATTTTTAATCAGCACTTTCATAAAGCGTTAAAAACACAATATTAATTCATACTATACGTATTTATACTTTCTTTATTGAAAGGTATATTCTGACATTTCACAATGCTTGTTTAAATATTCCGCCCTATTACTCATTAAATGTTTGATATCTTCGCAGCAACGACCGTTCAATTCTGTCGATCATGCCAGGATCCTGTTTGATGACGTCTAAGGCATAAGTGATTCAGACAACCAGTTGGGCTCTAGAGAACTATTCGAATTTCATGTTCCTAAAGTTTGACATATCAAAAAAAACTTAGTCACCTGGCTTGGCCCGCATATTTAACAATGTACACAACTCGTAAACGACGTGTATGGGGTTTGGATGATATAGGCCTACATTGTAGGAGTAATAAATGCTCAGATTTTAAGGTTGAATTCCTTGTGATTAAATATAATAAAAATATCTTATACACCTAAGGTCGCAAATGTATTATAGTTTTCTCAGAAAAAAAATTGTATACAAACTTATTTGTGCATTACTTTATAACGATTGCGAGTATAGGTCTGATTTCATATGGTAGGGCTACATATGGGACGTGAAATGACAGAATTTTTGTCTTTAGCGTTTTTTTTATCTCATGGTCTGTTTAACACATTAAAGAGAACTGATTGAAGTAAACACTTTATCGATATTACCGCAAGTGGAATTGACAACATTTCAGGGCGCATTATGATTTTACCGACTATTTAACTCATAGACCGATAATTGTGCCTCTTCTTGTTCGAAATGAGAGACGTCTCCGCAAATTAACTTCTTTGACAAGGATATTGATTGGACAATGTACGATCGATATGGTACAGCAAAAACAAAAGAAAACAACTTAAAAAAAATAGTTCTAATGCTGAAAAAAATTATTAAATGTTGTATTATGAATCTGCATTATTATTAATATTTATTTCTAATACAATCATCTGTTATTGATCTTTCCCAAGCCCAAAGAGATTTAACAGTTAAGATATGCTATTTATACTATAACTATACAGCCGGCTTAAAAACCGCCCGGAAGTAAGATCGGAATACATAACCTCATATTTAAAATTCGTAATGAGATATATCTCCGCAAATGAACTTTTTTGACGAGGCTATCGATTCAACATTGTACGGTCGATATTGTACATCAAGAAATGCCAAAAGAAATAGTTAGTTCTGTTGTTCTAAGAAATTTATTAAATGTTGTATAATGAATCTGCTTTATTGTTATTTCTCATACAATCATCTGTTATTGATTTTTCCCAAGCCCAAAGAGATTTGTTTATGACTATCCATCCGGCTTACAAATCGCCCGGAAGTAAGATCGGAATACATAATCTCACATTTGGTAAATGTTAAACATTATAATTATGTTTAGTTTCTGATGTTGTATTATTCTCTAAATTGTCACTCCAAATCCAACGCGAGGTTGAGTTTTTCATTAGACAAAATCACTCGCGACTTCGTCGCTCGTGATTTTTTTTTTTCAAAAAAGCACAACCTCTTGTTAGATTACTGTTCATAAATGCCAATTGACAGACCAAGAATGAGGTGGCAGAATAATATTAACTTGATTTGGGGGAATTTGATTATACAGGGGATGATTGGAAAGCATTGGCTCAGGATAGGGATGTATGGAAGCTTATTTCCGCTCGGCAATTAACCTACAGATTCGATAGTGTCAGTTAGTATGTCCTTTCACTCATTGATGGAGCATAGGGAGTTAATGAGAGATCTCCATCCGATACGTATGGTAGCAATAACCTTGACTTCGGTCCATGTTCTATATTCATTATTCATTCTACATTTCTACATTCATTCTACATTCATTCTACATTTTTCTGAAAAAAAAAACTGTGCATTTGCGACCTGTATACCACAATATATTATCGTATTTATCATAGGAGTTCAAATTTAAAATCTGCACACTTATATTGTTGCACTTGTATGCTTATTAACAAAAAAAGTTATCCTCATTATATCTATTCTATGTAATTCTACCTGAGGGTAGTTCACTGCAATCATAGTATTTTCATATCTATGCTTTGTAGTTTTACTAAAGAATTACAGGTGTGATAACTTCCTGTTGCTTTCCACATCGGTGAGGGATGATGTTGATAATGATAAGGATGGTGATGATGGCTGGATTTTCAGAAGAATAAGACTATTCACCTTTTATTTATTTTTTGAAAGTAGTTTAATTCTTACTTTATTCTTAATTTTAGGGTGGGGATATCAACCTGAACGATTGCAGGCAGGAATTTATATTTTATTTTACACGATTTTCGGGGACCGTTGGGCTCTAAGCTTCCTGCAATTTGTCTTACAGGTGAGGAAAAACCCCGAAAAAACTCCCGACCGGGAATCGAACCCGGGCCCGCTGCGTGACAAGGCACACGCTATCTCGAGACCACAACGGTGCACTCCTCATTATGTGACAATTCTAAAATTTGTCCACTAAATCTCGTAACATTTGTATAAACTATTAATTTTCCTTGGCACCACCAGAGTAAACCATATTTAAAAAGAAAAAAAAAAGCTTAAGCTTAAAAGTTGCTTATCCGTGGGAAATATCATACTATAGTCGCTGGTATAAGATAGGTTAAAGCGATACCTCAATTTTTTGTTTTATTAATAATTATGAAATTATATTTTTCAAACCATAGTCGTAGTGCCCAAGCAACATATTAAATATGGTATTTACATTTGGTCCATATAATACGGTGTTTACAGGCATCTTTGATCAGTTCATATTCTGAACGTGATCTGATTGTTCAACGCCCTTCCGTTCACTGATTTTAAACCATCCCAGATTGTATTGTTTAGTCCAGACATTGAACTCGGCATGCAGGTAATGTAATTGGAAACAACAGCCGTGCAGTCATAGAAAATCTATTTTGGACAAGGAGGTCGGTCATTCTCCTTGCATTGTCTATGGGGATTTTCCTCCAGGGCTCCCGAGCCTGTTATTTGTGTTATCTTAAGAATTTATTGGACCGAGACTGAGATTTGTTGAATTACAATAATTTGTTACAGTGGAATGCGAGGGAGTGTTACTTAATCTTAGATTATAATTCTCTCGCTTTAAACGTATCTACAGTAATTGACCATAGATTATGTAAATGTGTTTTTGACGTCTATGGATGATCTGGCTTCATGTATTAACAAATCTATTCATTTAGTCATTTATTTTACTTAGGAACAATAATTACAGACAGGAATGAAGTGTAGGCCTACAATATTGAACATAGGCTCTACACTGGAAACGCATGCATCCTATTAGGCTTTGCATTGTAGAAACTCTAGTCATCCCAACTTATTAAAAAAACTATTAAACTAAAAATGTATAAAATAGCTATTCTTCTAATTGTGCTATATGGATGCATGACATAGTCCCTTAATATAAGAATTATGTCCTTTTGGACCAAGGAGAGACGAACAGATATGCCAGTGAGCTGCACGATCTTCATGGGAAACCAGATGTAATAAGAACAGTTAAGCACAGCAAACTACAATGGACAGAACATGTGGAACGAATAGGGAACGAAAGAGGGGCATGAAAACTTATCGTAGGAAAATCTGAAGGAAAGCGTGAAGAATGATACGTATTATTTTATATAAAGAATGATTGGAAAATATTAGTTCGAACCTCCGAATTCGATAGTTCTAGATGAGTTATTTATTTTTATGATGATTTATTTTTATTCCTTCTTACTTATTTAAATGGTAAGATCTAGTTTTCCTTCATACTTTTCTTCAGTTAGGCTTTCAAACTGCTATCCTTTAGTGGCATACCTTAATAACATCTCCCTTATTTTTTTCCTCATCTCAGTCCTTTATCTAATTTACTGGACACTTTAATGTGTGTATGGAGCATTGTCAGTGTTTATGCTCTTCCGTTTTGCTATTTTCTTCATCGGCTTGCGTATATTATTGTATGCGTATTTTTATGTGTAGTTATTATTAGTTATGGCGTATACATTACTTTACAGGTGATTTAAGGGGGGTGAAGCTTTCGGTTACCTTTGGGAAAGAAAAATCAAGAATCCTAAATATGAGAATAAATAATATTTCGATGTTATATAAAAATTTCGTGTTTCAGGAAAGAAGAGATTAATGGAAGATACATTACTTTTAATACACAAGCACATAATTTCCACTAACACCTGAATGTTAGGCCAGCAACCGGCTGGTAGGCCAAGGGCCTTCTAGGCCTATCGCTCATTGGAGTAGGCTGTTTCTTTCTAACCGTCTCTGTCGGTACCGATTACCTTGTTTGGCTATGGTTCTGAAACTCACGGATTCAAATTCTGAAAGTAGTTGGTGCATTTTTTCTTGCACAAATATCCTTAGTAAGACCTCCTTCGAAAGTGAAGTAAACCCGCGAGTCTTATTGTTTAGACATAAGAAGGACTCTGAGCAAAAATTACAGTCCTTTGATGCCCAGATTTGAATTGCGATTCTGGCATGAGTCCTTAAAAAGTGTTAATAAATAAAATACTCCATTTACTCTACCCATTTGTTCTTTCATTTAATTCATTTAACTCTTTGTCTTCGTTTTTATTATTAGTTTTTTCCCCCTCGAGTATTCAGACCTTCTTTTGATTAAAACACCATTCCAGGAAGCCTCAGAGTTCAGATTTTAGTTTCAAGATGTGTATACAGTTTACGGATATTTCAAGAAAAAGTTTTTATTTATTTATTATCAATTCAAATCGTTTGTTAGCGAGAACCTCCTTTGACGTAACATTTAGTCTGTAGGATTGTTGGATGTAAATGAATAACAAAATTCCTGCCTCCTTCAGTATCTAGGTAAATGACCGCAGCTCTTGTAAGTGTGGGGGTTGAAGATAAATCTGGCAATGGATCAGTTTTCAGCGGTTCAATGTTTTTCAGCTGTTCCGAAGATGTCAGATTCAATTAGTAGCATATGATGCCAATACACGATAACAACTTACATAATTCTAGTGAATACATGAGTGTGTGTGTGTATTTAATTGATAGATTAATATTCATAAAGAAAATAAATGTATATTTGTAAGGCTAGCGGATAAATGTATTGTAATCGACGGATATTTAAATAAAAAACTTACAGCAGTGAAATATTAATCTTTTAAGAAGGGTATTGTAGGAAATATATTTTATTTTGTATTTCTTTAATTTTTTTAAATTTTTTTTATGTTGCAATGCATAATACATGATTTGTATAGGAAGCCAGATATAATAAGAACAGTTAAGTCTCGTAGGCTGCGATGGGCAAGGATACATGGCGTGCATAGAGGATGAAAGAGGTGCATGGAAGCTTCTTGTAGGAAAACTAGAGGGAAAACACCCAGTTGGTAGACCAAGAATGAGGTGGGAGAATAACATCCACGATTTGAGCGAAGTAGATTATACAGGGGATGATTGGAAAACATTAGCTCAAGTTAGGGATGTATGGAGAGCTTACATCCAGTGCGGCCATGAACCTACGGGTTCGATAGAGCCAGTGAATTACTTAGTTAATTAGTTTGTGTTGAATCATAGTTGATTAGACTCCACGTTACATGTCGGAAGTTCGCGGGTTCGATCCCAAGTTTTAGATTATTGAGAAAAACAGGTTTAAAATTTAAGTAGTATGAGAAAGTCATAGGTAATGGAAAATCATAACAATAATTCTTTATCTACACCTAATGCATACACTTATATCCCTATGCCACTAAATAAAATTATATTTCAAGAATGTAATTATGCACCAACCTTGTTTTTTTTTGCGAAAAAAATCACTTACATGCCTCAGTTTTTCTTTTAAGTTATGGGCCTCGTATAGTGTTACATTTATTTTCATCAGATGTTTGCTATTTCATCAAACAACAATGCATGGGTATTATTAACTACTTCCGATTGAGGGTCTTTCCACTTTTCAGCGGTTGCCCTTTTACCAGCCGGCTGCTGGCCCTTCACATCCACATGTGTCAATCACAGAGGTAGATGATCAACAGCCAGTGTAGGGGTGACATGTGGTTAGCATGTCGATTCCCCCAGCCGTTATAGCTGGTTCCTCAACCTGGAGCCGCTACTTATTGTAGCTACCCAATTGCCTCACGATGCTGGGTGGGCACCGGTCCCATACTGGCCGAAATACCATGAGAAAATTTCTTCCCCCATGGAGACTCGAACCAGCGCAAGTCCCGTAGCTCTGCGCCAAGGCTTCCTACCTTAACCGCTCGGCTACGGCGCGGGACATTATTAACTACTTAAAACTCAATAACATCATTAAGAAAGTGTTCCACGGTTCTGAAGGAAACTTCTAACGATATGAGATGGAAATTATACTTATTCTTCTCCTTTTGATCATAGTCTGATAACCTGTTGGGAAGCCAGTTTTTCCATCTTTGTCGTGGTCTTCTTTGGGGATATCCAGTCAGTTCGTACGACTTTTGATAGCTTGTCATCACTGATTCAGGAAACATGGTTATTCCATTCCTCCCTCCTCCTTGATATCCATTCGATTTATTGGTTGAATTTCACATAGTTCCCGGATGTATTCATTTCTGATTCTGTCATATCTTGTTTTGTTTACGGAAATACTTAAACGTCTTAAAAATAGCGGAAGCTATTCAAAATTGAGATTAAATTTTTAATAATATATTTATCCTGTTTATTAAAAGTCACACACAGCCACACACACATATATAGTGGTTAGTAAATGTCCCTTAAGGGCAAAAGCCTTCTTAAAGATGGAAAATTTTCCGCATCTCATGTTGTACGCTACTTTTCGTAAGATATTTTTGATGCTTAATTTTGATCACCTTGCTGCAATGTTTCTATTTTATCCACGTAATTAGTTCCAACACACTCTTTTCGGACACTGTTCTCTTGTCTTCTTAAATCTTCCCAATCCTTTTTATTTTGAAGTGCTTCATTTGTAACTTTATTCCTATATGTATCTGTTTTAATTAAATTTTTATATATAGCCATGAAGGCCAAATATGACATGAAAAGAAAAATAAAGCCAGAACTAGGATTTGAACCCGGGATCTCTAACTGTATACTTTAGCACAACGCGCTCTCAACAGCGCCTTTCTTTAGAAAGTGATTCCATTACAGGCTTAAGAAGGCTCTTAAGATAGTAACACGTTAAGGCAGTCGACACAGGATATCAGCCTGGTTAACAGCCCTGCGTGATGACCACTTTTACCCCCAGAACAAGATTTTGGTATTCATTTCCGTTAGAGACTGAGTAAATCCAGGACCATGACGCCGCCAAAGGTTTAGGTCGGTTTAAAAATGCTGACCCCTACGGGAATCGAACCCCCGACCTTGTAGCTTATAATGCATTGTCATAACAAACTACTCTACGTCATTCCCCCATTTCTGTAGAAATGAACCTAAATTCATTGATCGAAGTTGATGTGTTTAAGTTTATTCTGGGAGAATGATTATGATTTTTTATATAAAAATACTGTTTTTACTTTTATTTTAGAAAAAAATATAATTTGAAATGTTACTTTGTTATGGACGTAGCCACAGACATCTGTGAATCTAGCACTAGTGTGGATCAATATTGAAGTAAAGTTACTAGCATACTAAATAACACTGTTTTGTTCAATTAACATGCTGGTGATTCATGCATTAACTAGAAGTTATGGAAAAAGACAACTGGATTTCTCGTGCCGTTCATTACATAGGCTACATTTTTCTCGTGTGTTTCTGTTTTACATGTGGATATGATTCATAAAATATTCCAGGACAAGTAATTAATTTCTTTTTTTAATATTTCATTCTTCCAATGCAGAGAACAACTTTAAAACGGATATATCTTATCATTAGAGACCGAATTTTAAAGGTAAGATTGTTCATTAAAAAAAAGACAAAAAAGGAAACTTTTTTTTTTAATTTCTTTAATACAGGCATAAGGAAAATAAATAAAGGAATGCTTAATCACTGCTATTTTTCTCTTTATTGTGTTGATAAAGGATTATAATTGATTACATTCAATAGTTTAGTGTATGAAAAAAAGGACTTAGATTCGGTCTTGTTTGTATAAGGAAAGTGATCGCTCTGCATCAACAGATACCAGTTTGATTCTGAACATCAAATCAATGCACTTACTATTTTTTTTTTTTAATTTCTGCATTTTTATAAGCTTTGTAGCCTATAAATTTGTCTTTTTTTTAGAGTTCGTAAATAAAATAAAGTAAATTATTGGCATTCCCTCTGGCGGCACTATGGCCCTGGGGTCGACTCAGCCTCTAACGTAAATGAGTACCAGACGCTTGTTCTGGGGTAAAGGCGGCCGTCACGCAGGGCTGACAACCCGGCTGACATAAAGTGCCGATTGTCTAGAAAAAGTGGGAGCCTTAACCTCCTACTACCCCAAGGACCTCCGGGCCTGTTGCGGGATCACTTTACTTAAATTATTGGCATTTATGTGAAATATTGTCAAGGAAGGGTTATAAACTACGAAATGGCCAAAACAAAATAAATAGCCCACTTTAAAAATAAGGGGGGAAAAAAGTGAAATTATAAACCACACAATCTAGAATACTTAAAATTATCACAAACTATATATATATATATATATATATATATATATATATATATATATATATATATAATTTCGTTTTTGTAAAGTTCTCTTGCAATATTCCGGTCTCTGTTTGTATAATTTTGCAGGACAATTAAATATTTTAATTTTTTTAATTTAATTATTTTATTATAGATAACGGGGACACGCCGTAGCCTAGTGGTTAAGGCAATACGCTTCAAGCCGGAAGGTCGAGGGTTCGAGTCCCGGGAGCCAGGATTTTTTAACTGACCCAAACACCTTCTGGAGGCATTATGGACCTGGGGTAGACTCAGCCTCTAATGGGAATGAGTACCAGTTGCTTGTTCTGGAGGTAAAGGCGGCCGTCACGCAGGGCTGACAACTCGGCTGACATCAAGTGCCGATTGTCTAGGAAAAGTGGGAGCCTTAACCTCCTACTACCCCAAGGGCCTCCTAAGGTCTGTAGTGGGATCACTTTACCTTTTTTACCATTATAACTTTTTAAACAGTTAGACCCTAATATCCATATATATTTCTGCATTTGAAATTTAAGATTGATTTTGTCTGTAATTTATATCTATCTGCTGATTTTACTAAAACGTATTTTAGGCGGACTAACGTCTAAAGTCATAATGCGTCTTAGATTGTATCTTGTAGGGTGTGTGTTTCTATTGTACAATATTATGTATTTCCTCTAAATGTTCACTGATTTTAAACGTAATGAAATTAGGAAACGGCGAATGTAGTAAGCAGTGAAATTCCAACTCGGAATTGTCTTTAATGATAGAGGCAAACCACAAAAATGCTATCGTGTTGGTCGCACCCTGGTATTTCTGTCGGGTACCTCCCGAATACCAGCCTCAAACGCTATTGTCTGAGCCAACTCGCTGGGTAAAGCAAATGTGTTATAAGAGAACCGTATGTTACCAACGTGTCGGGTTCCTCAATCATTAGACTACAGTTTATCATCATTATTTTTATTATTACCATTATTGTTATTTTCATTATCTTTAACATTATTGTTATTATTATGTCAAAAAAAAACTTCAAGGTCACCGAATATCATCTGGTCATCATAATCATCATTATACTCGCCATGTTTAGTATGAATGTGTGTGAATATGGTGTTCCGTCTTAATATTGTGTTGTCTCTGAGGAGGCCCTGGACATTGAGCTGATCACTCATTCGGATAGGGCCTGTGTGGTCAAAATATGTATACGTGTCGTCCATAGTTTAAAATCTCTTTCCCGTCGTGCCACTGTAAGGCCTGGGTGACGTATAGTATGTAAAAAAAATCTATAAGATGGGAGGTTAAACTGAATTAATGGTTTGAAATGGAAAGGTGGAATAATGATAATATTGTTAGAAGATATTCATTCATTTTGAGAATTTTCTTCATCATTGAGGGGTTTCTCTAATCAATCTTAATAATTAACATGCGTTTTAAAAATACATAGATGATAATGGACTTATTGACTATACCCTGTTCGCTCTTGAAGTGATCCTCGTCAAAACAAAACCATGTGACCTGTTCGCTTTTCATTGATTGTGGACACCGACATACGTTGTAGAAGCAATATCCTTCCGCCATCATCATCATCTGCCTTTCAAGTATTAGGCCCTGTGGCCCGTTACGGTCTCCCGCCATCTCCGAAAAGGTCGACCCACAGATCTTCTGCCTCGAGGAATGTAGTGAAGAATTTGTTTTGGTATTCTGTGACGATCCATGAGCCTATCCTTCCGCCATTCGCGCCATAATTACTGTCACTTTTGACAGAGAGATGACGACACAGCAACAGAAGACTCGATTCTTTCCGCCATTTTGTTTTATGAGAATCAACTGAAGCACGACTCAAATGCATCACCCAATTGTAATAAACTATTTTAAGTTGTAATTATTGATTAGGTATATTTTAGAATAATTTGTATGTTTTGAATATTATTTTCAATCACGAAGAATAACAAGTATATTCAGAGGATATATTTTAAAGTTAATGAAGGGAACTACTTTTTCGCGTAGTTACTCCTTCTATAATGTACGTCGGTGTCCATAACCAATGAAAAGCGAGCAGGTCACATGGTTTTGTTTTGACGAGGATCACTAAGAGCGAACAAGGTTTGTAATACACTCAGAAATTTCCCTCAATTACACGTTCTCCATCGTTCTCTGTCCTCTGTATCTTCCTACATTACACGAAATTTCCTCATTGAATTCTGAATGTTATTCTTCCAGGTTGTTCTTGATGTTCCTTTTCTGCTCCTTCTTTGAATTTTCCATATAATAGATAACTACCTTAAATGACAGTGAAAACTTGTATATGAAAAGATCAACTTGAAATCCCGATTGACATTTTTTGGTAGCTTTAATCAGTCATCAAACAAATGCTGAGTTGAAATTTCATTACAACAGATGATTTTCATCATTAAACATAATTTCGTAATTAATTAAATTTAAACTTCGGGTAACATGTGCCCATTGGTTACATCCGGAGATCCTATGCAAAATATGACCAGTATTATCAAGTTTCTCGAAATAAATAAATACATTGAACTCTGTTAATTTACATTGTCAGTTCTTTTTTTATTGTTTTCTTAACAAAGGTATCTTACTAGATTTTATTCGAACAATGATATAAATGCACTTTGAATGTATCGACTTGCCACTTAATGTGGAGGCGTAAGGAAATCTGTTTACGTAGGAAGCGTGTTAACATCCAGATCTATAATCTTCCGCAACAAGTGTAAGACCTACCCAGGTCATTGTCATGTAGTACGTTCAATGTGCAACTTTTTTTTTTATCAAGAGCTATAGTGAATGGATTATTTCAAATACAGATGCGTCACTACCAGTCGTAAACGTGTGCACTATTGCTAAACATCTGCTCCCTATCTCCATAATTAAAATTTAAACTTAACCATTCTAATACGTTGACATGTTCTGAAATAAATTTTAATTTTATAATTTTATAGAAAATTGTATTACTTATTTTCATCTGACAGTTCTCTTGTATAATATGCATTACACCCGAAATAACTCGTTTAAAGCAAAAATTAAAGTTACTATATCTTGGGAACTATAGAACTTAAAACTGTGGAACCTTCACAATTATGAAAATTAAAAATTATTTCTTTCTCTAGAACATATCCTAACAAATCAAGTCCAGTCTCATAATACCTCTCAGATGTAGGGCAATAAACAATTCCTCATAACCATTAGTGTTTTTATCTTTCAATAAGGATAAACAAATGAAAAAAAAAATCTGCCGCGGATCGAACGCTAGACATTCTGTATACGATGCATTCTAGTACCGAGCTAAATGTTACACTGTCATAGCGTTATTAAATCGGTCTATTTCACTTAAAAGGGGACGCGCTGTAGCGTAGTGGTTAAGACACTGCGCTACAAGCCGGGAAGTCGAGGGTCGAGCCCCGTGGGGGTCAGGATTTTTTAAACTGACCCAAACCCTCTGGTGGCACTATGGTCCTGGGGTCGACTCAGCTTCTAACGGAAATGAGTACCAGACACTTGTTCTGGGGGTAAAGGCAGCCGTCACGCAAGGCTGACATCAAGTGCCGATTGTCTAGAAAAAGTGGGAGCCTTAACCTCCTACTACCCCAAGGGCCTCCCGAGGCCTGTCGTGGGATCTCTTTACTTACTTTTATTTCACTTAAAAACAACAGCTTAACATTACGTTATCGTGTAATATAGTCTACAGTATAATACAATTCGTACTCCTGTGATTCGCGCGTTAAAACTTGTGTATTTTACCGACCAAAAAGCCCGCTCAATCTTTCTTGACAGGAAATGTACAATTATACAAGAAGGACTTAGGGCAGTAACTCGATAAGCCACATTCTATTAAGAAATGCCATTTATTACATGAGAGCAAATAAATGTATTGAAATAGCCATAAAAACATTTGTAAGTGCGCCAGTGATGAGTTAAAACATATAGACACACGATGTATTAACAATAATATTTATAATTTTTTGAAACATTAAAATCATTATATCTCAGAAAGAACAATATGTGGCTTATCATGTTATTGCCATAAGCCCTTCATATATATATATATATATATATATATATATATAGGCCTATATATATTTTTTTCAATGCACCAGGTCATTTTTGACATTTCGGCATTCTCTCCTGGCATTGGCTTAATTGTAACCCACTTCTGAAGTTGTGGCGCCTAGAAAGCGGAGTTACGTTACCCCGATGATATGATGGTTGATAAATGATAATGAAGCGCCAGAAGAGTTCTTAACCTAAACCTAACCTAACTTTCAGACCATGGGCAACCACACCCTTTAAGGAAAAATTCCTATGGTTTGACTGGGAATTGAACCCGGATCCTCATTAACAGTAGTCAGAAACGCTGACCACTAGCCCATGAGGCTGGTCGTGTACAATTATATACTGAATTTGACTTATAAATTGTTTTAATTAATTACAGCAATGGTAAAATATGTATACTTACTTTGGTTGTCAGCATTTAACGGCATCTCTAAAGAAATGACATGTATAAAAGTTGCAACATCAAATTTATTACATGAGGAGTTCTAGTGGTCCTAAAGCAACAATCAAATACCATACATATTATTGGCGTCACCAAAATGTGGGCTGAATGGGATCAGTATATATGTTTATTAAGACATAATCAGCCGCCTCTGCCCCGGCGGACTAGTATTTTTAAATATAATTTCCGACTACCATTGAGGTTATTAATAAGTTACTATATCACATTTAGATGCTTGTTTTGTGTTTCTCGTCCACTTTTGTATCATTTTAATTTAGAGGTTACTGCGTTCATTTCTGGTTCCAAGGTTTGCGAGATCAAACCCGGACAGCAGCCGATTGATTTTGTGGCGTAAAAAAGGTCTGAGGAAAGCTTCTTTTGGAAAGGAAGTAATAGCACGGACCCCATTTCGTAGATTTACTGGATATTAAATGGCCTCACGGTTGAATAAAAGGGCCTCTGTACAAAACTTTTTCTGGATTGTGGTGATCAGATTTTATTTGCGACGCATATTGTTATCTGAGGTGTTAAAGAGCACCGTTAAATTAAAGAACAATGTGATCAACTGTGAACACCGGTGCTAGAAATCGCCCAAGTTATTCTAGAAGTTAGAATTTTCATTTACTTGAAGATCTTATTGTGCGTTTTAATATAGGCCCTAACACGATTTAATTAAAATTAATTTTATAACTATTTTAAGTTGTTTAGTGTCATTAATATAATATTGTTTTATACTTGTTAATTCGATTTAGTTCATCTTTTGGGGAATGATTAAATAAATCATCATCATCATAATACATTCACGAATTTAGGCAATTTGTTGACCTGTTTCGGCCTCAAGAGAAACCACCATCTAAAAGTCTTTTGAGTGGACGTCCTGGTCTTCTTCTTCTTGCAGGTTGATAGCTTAACATTTGTTCTAAAGCAATAAACAGAAATTAGAAAGATAACTGCAATTAGAAAAAAAAATGGGGATCCAGTGTGATCTTACCTAACAGAACATAAATTGGCCGCCCTGCGAACGCAACTCCCAGGTTATAGCGCAGGTCTGTTTTGAGACAGTGAGCCAGTGATTTGTTCTTTTTGCGCAGAAAGCTATCAGCAATGTACTACAGGTCTTCCATTGATAGCTAATGGTTTGCATATATAGGCCTATGACGAATCCAAAATAATTAAACTCAACTTTATTGCTGTTTAGCGGTCAAGCCACAGATTTTTTAATATGGATTTCTTTCCTAAAATAATCATTTCATTGTCCTTTATTGCGTAATGCACGCTGTAAGCATTTATGAAACACACTGTATGTTGAAATTTGCTCCCAATAAATTTCATGTTTTATGGCAGTTCCCCGACCCTCTATGACCTAGCATTATCTACACATTGATAATTTTTTACAATAAAAATATTATTTACGTTCTATGCTCCAGTTCATTACAATTAAATAATACTAAAAAATGTCCTAAATTTATGTTTATTTAATTCTGTGGGGACATCATAGCTAAATGCTACGAGTGGAAAGGTTGCGGGTTCAAGTCCCGTTGGGATCAAGAACGATTTAATTATTTTAAACTGACCTAAACCTTGAGGCGGCACCATATCCCTGAAGTAGACTAAACAATGATAGGACTGTAAGTTATGAAGTCCCACCATGGATTAAACCTCAAACGGAAGTGAGTACCAGATATATATATATATATATATATATATCATAGCATTTTCATGCCATGCTTTGCAGCTTTACTAGGGAATTATAGGTGTGGTAGCTTCCCGTTGCTTTACACACCGGTGAGGGACGATGATAATGTTAAGGAAGATTATGTGGCCGGATGATTTTCGGGGACCCTTGGGCCCTAAGCTTCGTGACATTTGTCTTACAGATGAGGAAAAACCCGAAAAAAACTCATCTAGGAGCCTGTCCCGACCGGGAATCGAACCCGAGCCCTCTGCGTAACAAAGCAGCACGCGATCTCGAGACCTCAGCGGTGAACTATATGTAGGCTATGTATGTATGTGTGTGTATATATATATATATATATATATATATATATATAGGGAAGTAAAGGCGGCCGTTACGCAAAGCTGATATCTGGTGCCGATTGTTTTGAAAGATGATATCTTTATCTCTTACTCCGAAGGGCCTCTTAAGACCTGTAATGGGATCACGTACCTTTATTTTAATTCTGCGATTTTTATGTCAGAGATATGAATAAAGAAACTGGTATTAGGGCATGATAATATTATAGGATTTGTTAAAAGTCTTGAGAATGGGACGTCGAAAGAATAAGTAATAATGCCTAAATTATTTGGAACTCTAAAATTAAATGTGAAAGGAAAAGAGAACGACCTTGGAAACCTTTACTTGATGATGTATAGAGTTAGCTGAGGAGTCGGAAGATATTTTGTTGGACTGTATAGCCATATTGATGATATTTATAATAGTTAAGGGACCAGCTGGCATGAAATATATAAATTGTACGATTGGTTTCACAGTAGGTTAATGATTAAAGTTTAATTACATCTAGCAATTAGTGTTTTTTATAAATAAGTTTTATTTTAGAGAGTAAAATTTGTTAGGCCTCTTGGTATACATATTAGGCCTATATGGTATGGTATACTCCCGTATGACTCTGTATACGGACATGGGTGCCCCTCGCGGGAGTTTCTTGATAAGTTAATTTAGTTATGCTTATTTCCCTACAGATTTCAGCGAGTGACATGTGGTCGGCACATCGCCTCAATGAGACATCTAGTAGGCAACTAACATCTTGCTTGGATGAAATTAGTCCGATATCTTTTTTTTTCTTTCTTTCTCAGAGACACTAATTTAGACTTGAGGTCCTTTTACGAACCCAAAAATCTTAAGACTGGGACCCACGGCTTGAATTCGCTCCCGGAGAATTTGTCCTTTGGATTTTTCCATCCTAAAAATCCATAGAACCTGCCCGTGTTTTAACCTCGAGACCGTTAGGCAAGGAACATAATTCTTAGATCGCTGAGACCGACAAAATTAGGTATTGCAATTATATTATTAATTAATGGGACGTTAATTACCCTGTTTTAATGTCTTCACTCATTCTAGGATGTCTTCCATTTCCTTGTTATCGAAAAGTATGTATATATAATACTTATCTTTAAAATATGAGAAAGCTCCAATAGTAAATCAATAAGATTCTTCCCATTTTTTTTCATAAGGCAAGTATGGAATCCAGAATTACAGGGAATACTCTCACGACAGATCGTGTCACTGTATGAATCGTGTGGGGACATATACAGTATAAGTACTTATAAAAGGGAGAGGTAAAACTAAAGAAAGAGAGGTGGAGGTAAGAGAGAGACAGACTATATATATATATATAATATATATAGGAGAGAGAGAGAGGAGAAGAGAGATCTGGATAGAGATTAGATATGAATAGAGTATCATAGATAGATAGATAGATAGATAGATATAAGATTGAGAGATCGCTAGCTCTCGCTCTCTCCCTCGCTCGCTCGCTTCTCGGTTCTCTCCCTCGCTCGCTCTCGTTCTCTCTCTCTCGCTCTCTCTCTCCGCTCGCGCGCGCTCGCTGTGTCTCGCGCTCGCTCGCTCTCGCGCTCTCGCCCCTGGCTAGCCGCTCGCTTCGCTCGTGGCGTCGCCGTTGTTTCTTGCTTCTTCCGCCCTTCCTTGGCGCCGTTTTCCCCCCTCTGCTTCCTGGTCGTGTTCTGTCGCCCTTTCCTCTCTTCCTCCTTCCCTGCTTTTCTAGTCGTACTTGTCAATTTTCCACTGTTGACTACATAAACACGTTTATCGCTACTGTTACAATAATTGTAATATGCTGATTTTTCTGGAAGTTGTATTACTATAATAGTCAAACAGATTGATCTATAGTAGGTTACTAAGGACCAACATGCACATTCTATTGTGTATCACTAAGAGATTGGGACTGGAAGTAAAAATTAAGAAAATTAAGTATGTGGT
The DNA here is from genome assembly GCA_030220185.1 of Diploptera punctata. Classification (NCBI taxonomy): domain Eukaryota; kingdom Metazoa; phylum Arthropoda; class Insecta; order Blattodea; family Blaberidae; genus Diploptera; species Diploptera punctata. The sequence goes on from JASPKZ010007878.1 coordinate 261,976, forward strand.
CACATCTACAACCAGGAGATTGGATGGACCGACAAAATTGGCTATTAGGAATCGAACGATATCAAAGGCATTAATCAACCGATGATCTATCTATCTAACTAAGTATGTGGTCACACATAGAAATATCCATACTTAATGTTATAATAGAAATAGATAGTTAACGACAAATGCGGGAAGAAATGGCTGAATTAAAATTCCTAGGAACAATAATATACCGCGCTGTACCGTTTAATGCGTGATGCCTTGGTGGAGAACTATGTGATTTATTTGGTTTGAGTGTCCATGGGAAAGAAATTTTCCATTGGATTTTCGGTCAAGCATCATGAGAAATTTGGGTAGCAACAATAAGTAGCGGTTCCAGGTTGAGAAAATCAGTTGTAACGACTGGGGGACTCGACATGCTTGACCATATGTCACCCCTATACTATCTGTAAGATTGTCCACATGTTATTAACACATGTGGATGGAGCCAGAAGCCGGCTGATGGACCAGCGACTTTCTAGGCTCTCGCACAGTGTAGTTAATTTAGTAAATTACATTTTAATAATGAATATTAATAAAATGGAAATAAGTCACATGTATATTATATTATTTAACCGAATTTGTTGTGTTACATTGTTTTGGTAGAACGGCGTTCTGTAGCTTACAGAGTCAAGTTCGCATAGTATTTGTCAATTTCATTTCGACAACATTTCAGTGATAACCGTGATTGGTTGGAAATGACACAGGGTGTGAATTACGTTTGTCAATATTAAATTGCATAGCGTATAAACAAAGTAGTACCATTTGTATTCTGCATTTTCAGCATACTTTTGAATGTGTTGTTTTGGATTGCCGCAAAATTGGCAATAAAATAAGCTGTAGGAAATGGGGGAAAATAAATAAAGCAACTCAAACTGGTTTTACTTTACTGAATTTGTTTTTTTTAAATGGAATTTTTGTATTGTATTGACTCATCGGTGTTATCCTTGAAGAAGTGAAAAGCGAAAGATTGCATTGTTTATTACGTCACTATGACCAGATGATAAACAGTAAACGTGTATCCGGAACTATGTTATAGTTAACAAGTTTATAAGGTAACGTAGAAAGTGATAACTCCTTGCAGGATGTAGGGCGCATGCTCATCACATTTTGCATTTATTGTTATTTCTTGCAATGTCGTCATTTGATATATCTAACATTTGCGCGCGTGTCAACATTAAATACAAAACTCCTTATTCGCGGGTTAAAAATTGAGACACAGTTCTTGTATTCGCGGTTAAAAATTTCCTTATTCGCGGATCCAGTCGGTATATTAGAAGGATTAGTATCCTTTATTAACGCATGGGCAATTTTTTTTTTTTTTACTGCAGGCGGCTTTTACAAATAGTGATTCAAACCAAATGGACAAATCAATATAAAAGTAAAACAAACTGTATTGTCACTAAGCCTAAAGTTCGTTGTTAAAAGCCACCCCCCAATATTTCACGTGTTCGTTGATTAATACCTTGCAATAATTTTGATTGAATAACATGTGTCTCTTCTGCTTTATTGACAATTTATAATGTCGACCTAAAAGGAAAGAAAGTTAATTCTCAGGCGGAAAAAAAAGTAGTGTTGCCGCTTAAAATAAAAATAGAAATGCTTGACCGTTTACGCGTTGGCGAGTCGTTAGCGTATATATGACGCTGCTTCAATGTTATTGAATCAATAAATCCCAAGATAAAATAAGGGATACTATCGCAGAATTCACAGCTACATATCAATCTTAATTGACATATATTTTAAAAGCGGCAAAATAGGAAAAAAGCACTAAGTTCTTTAAGCCCTTGCCTAAACCTGACAGTAATAATTAATAGAAATTGTTCAAAATCTCTCATTAATTGATTTTATTTTGTAATATTTATTTTATTTTGTAATCTTGGAACGTATCCCCTATATATCCTTACAGATTACCGTTCCATATTCGCGGTTTCTGTATTCGCGGCATATTTGCGGAAAATATCCCCTACGAATAAGGGGCTTTTACTGTACAATAGCCTAAATGTTGAAGTAAACTGATTGGCTTAAAAGTGAATGGAAAATACATGAGACTGTGCAAGCACAGCAATGGAATACAACAAAATATAGTAGGCCTAATAGAAAATTATAATTTTGAAAATATTAGCCTAAAGAGTTCATAAAACTTCGAGTAATCATAGACAATGTAAACAAAATAGAAAAAATGTAAATAATGATGGGAAACAGTTTGCTCCTCATTTTGTCATATATTTAAATACAAAAATGTTGTCAAAGAGAACAGTAGTAGATTATGTAGGACCATATTTGTCCAGTAGCTATAGTATATACTGTGCAGAAACTTGGACAATGAAAGGGTAGACGAAAATCGCGATGTCTGAAAGCAAAATTGTTGTGTGGTTTTACTACAGCACAGTGTATGGAGAAAAACATTAAATAAAAACACTTATTAGTTGCTAGAATGAGAGATTATTGTGAATTTTGTCAAGTGTTGACTAAGGTACCTGGATGCGAATATAAGATAAATAATGCAAAATAGGTATTTGATGCAAGAATGGAGAGAGAAGACGGAGAGGACGACATAGAAAGGATGGGTGGGGTGACATTGAGAAGTTAGGGATTGAAGAACTGGGAAATGAAAGCTAAGGTTATAGATTATTGGACGGCTATTGTGAGGAAAGTAGAGGTCTTTGAACTGTAGGTTTAAAATGATGTAGAAGAAGAAGAAAGAGGAGATGAAGAAATGCAAATAGAAATTTAACATTTAAAAGTCTTTATGGAGTTAACAGTAATGTGGCTTTTCGACGAAAGAGAGAGAATATATAATGTAGACAATCAATAAATTACCTCAGCTGGCGTCCGAATTATTAAAAAATTGTAGCCCCAATTCTTTTTATTAACGCAGTTTAATGTCTCGCCTTATAGGTACTTTTACGTGCCTCACGTTACCCGATGACAGGATCTGTCGGAAGAGGATTTTAACTATGGATTATATACATACTTTTTGACCACACAAGAACAGGAAAGGGTTCCCCGGATGAGTGATCAGCTCAAAAGGGCCTCATCCGAGACGAACACAACATTAGGATGAATACCCATCTCACACATTCATACTAAACGTGACGAATAAAATAATGATGATGACCAGATGATGTTCGGTCTTAAAGTTTCCTAACATTTGTATTATAGTTCGGGAAAAAACTTCACCGAGCAAACTTGTCCTGATCGATGATCGAACCCGGGCCCGCTGCTTGCGAGGAAGAGACGCTATCCCGAGGCCACAGCTGTGTATAGGTGTATTTTTAAATGTCTAAAACAGAAGCGAAACATTTTCTATGTAACAACTCGTTTAATTAATTCTATTGTTATTGTCATATTAATTATAGTCCCGCGCCGTAGCCGAGTGGTTAAGGCAGGAAGCCTTGGTGCAGAGCTACGGGACTTGCGCTGGTTCGAGTCTCCACGGGGGAAGAAATTTTCTCATGGTATTTCGGCCAGTATGGGACCGGTACCCACCCAGCATCGTGAGGCATTTGAGTAGCTACAATAAGTAGCGGCTCCAGGTTGAGAAAACCAGCTATAACGGCTGGGGGACTCGACATGCTGACCACATGTCACCCCAACACTGGCTGATGATCATCTACCTCTGTGATTGACACATGTGGATATTAGGCCAGCAGCCGGCTGGTAGGCTAAGGGCCATCTAGGCCTGTCGCGCCAGGAGGAGAATAATAATTATTATTGATTATTATTATTATTATTATTATTATTCCTTAAATGGGCATTGTATGCTATGAGATGAAGGTTTAATTTATCATGTATCTTAAATAAAACAATAGAAAAACTTGTGAATAAAATTACTTGAATATGTATCGAATTACACAATATGTAGTAACACGGGTAACTTAAAGTTTTACATAATTTTATTTTGACTGCAGTTCGTCACATTTAAGTAACTAGCATGATAAATTAGTGTTTCGTTAATTTAAGGATTAGGTAATATTTTGTATTGTACATTTTCTGACTGCGATATGAAGTTATACATTTTTTGAACTGTTAAAGAATATATTTTTCTTTATTGATAACCGATTGTTCTTCTCTTAAATGCCTGCTTCCTTGATACACTTTTTTTCCATGTTTGTAATCAATTTTCCCTTTTCTTCTTTCTGGTTAACATAATCGATATTACTTTTTAATTGATTGGTATATGCCAAGTTTAACTCTAATAAAACAAAATTGCGGCTGCTAGAGCGTTAAAAGCCACACAAACACACATACATACATATACACGGGTCTGCTAGATAGGATCGGCGAACATCTGTAATTCTTTTTTTTTTTTTTTTTATCTTTTCATGAGAACGTCAGAAACTTATTACCTTATGAATTCGCTAAAAACAAGTGTGGAATTGTTTACATCCTAAACTAACATAGCTCCGAATTTGACGGTTTTTAATCATAATCTACTAACAGAGGAACAAGTATCTCAGACGAGCCGTGTAAGAGCTGGAGACCCAGGGTTCGATTCTGAGTAGTGGAAAATGGAGATTTTATTTTTTTTAATTCAAAGTATTAGTATATAGATTAGCACTGGGACCCAATCAATCTTTTATCAGATGACTTCAGAGAACTTTCTAGGGATAAAGTCGACTTCATTATTTACTTATATTGACGTTGACTGAGAACCTCCATTGTGTCCTTTATTTTATTTAAATTTTGAAATTAGGATTTTCCTGGTTTATTTGTCCCGCGCCGTAGCCGAGTGGTTATGGCAAGAAGCCTTGGCGCAGAACTGCTGGACTTGGGTTGGTTCGGGTCCCCATGGGGGAAGACATTTTCTCATGGAATTTCGGCCAATATGGGACCGGTGCCCACCCAGCATCGCGAGATATTTGGCAGCTACAATAAGTACCGGCTCGAGGTTGAGAGAATCAGCTATAACGGCTGGGAGATCCGATATGCTGATCACATATCACTCCTACACTGGCTGGATGATTGTCAACATCTGCGATTAACACATGTGGATGTGAGGTCAGCAGCCGGATGGTAGGCCAAGGGCCTTCTAGATCTGTCGCGCCATGGAGTTTAGTTTAGTTTTAGAGTAATTTATTTACTTACAAGGAAAACATTAAATTGAAGTACTGTTTATTTGCGCTCCGGATAGTGCAAGCTTACAGTAGTGATAAAGTAAGAGATATGAAGAGAGATAAAGAGTTTATACCTGAACGCTCGACTGTTCAGTACAAGCCTATACGTGTGCGAACTAAGGTGTACATAGTATGGACTCGAAGTGTAACAATGACTATGGGTTGGTTACCGTCTTCATTACGGAGCCATCCGACGATGAAGACACGGATACAACCAGTGATAGCGATTCCGACGATTCTGATGACAGCGTTGAAAGGTCAGTTGATATTCTCTCTTGCGAAATAATTGTTCACGCTAAGATGCGTCTACACTCTTTTTGTTACCTCAATTTGACCTTTATGCCAATTTGATTATGAGTGCATGCTCTTGGAAGAGGTCATGGTTTCGATTCCGTTCAGAACAATTGAGCGATTTTGAATTGTTTTATTCGGTATAGGATAGTTTTTTAACGGGAAATTTCGACTGTTTATATAATTAGCAATTAATGAAAATATAAGGGTTCTCCAAAGTAGAGAAACGTGCGATTGAAGAATTTAATCAATTTTTATTTGAAATAACCCGTTTCTTCAAGCGTCTTAGAATGGTACTGCTGTTTGTGAGCCTCATACTATAAACATTATTTTGTGAATTGTGTAGTGTACCTGGTGTGTGTGCGTGCGTGCGTGCCTGCCTGCTTTTGTCATTTATTTTTGTGTTAATTCCTTGACGTGTACTCTTTTTTTAAAATATCTAAAGCACTTTGAAGAAATAGTCATATTTTGCTGTAAATTGCCCCTTTTCTCCCTTAGTTTTATAGTTTTTTTTTCCATTGTTTATTTTTTTCACACAAATACAAGACGTGTTTAAACCGACTACAAAAATTAAGTTTAAAATGATTTAAAATAGAGTTAGGAAGAAGAAGAAGAGAATAAATCATTACGTCGTCGAAACTAAAATTGACACATTAAATATAAACATCCAATATAACATCCAAAATTACTACGTTCTAGAATTGAGCAGGAGCGTTACTAAAAAAGTGCATTATTTTTAAAGTCACGTTACGTATTAGTTAATATAGCATATTTTCATGAAAACAAGAAAGTTCCGAAGGAATCCATACTCAGGATTTTTACATCCTGAAAAATCAATCGACTTTGGCCGGAACTTAAAACCAAAGGCGAGCAGGGTAAATCACTAATCCACCAGGTCCGATATGACAATAGTAGTAGTAGCGGTTGTTCCTGTCTCTCCTCTTGGAAACATACCTTAGGTCTTTTGTGAAACCTCGCCACCGGATTCCGTTTTTTGCCTTAGTGTCCTGCTGATTATTAGCATTCATTTCGGTTTCTTTAATAATAGAATTTTAAAAAGTTGCGGGTTATTAGCCCCAGCTTCCGATTCCGGTGATGGGGTTGCCAACTGGGCAGCCGGTCCTGCCTTCCTCGATTCTTGGAGCGGAGTTTGGACATTTCCTTCCAAACTCAATTGTCATGGTTTTCCCGCCAATACTCTGGTGGCTGCTTGCTGTGGAAATCCACTAGGCACTATAAAATATTTAGTGCAAAATATAACATCGCTTTCTTAAAAAAAACAATGTGGACATTGCCTTGTTTTTTTTTAAATGCTAATGCATATAAAAAACTGAACTTCAGGAAAGGTATGGCACCTATCTCAAAGAACAATAGCTTTCTCGTGTGGAAAAATAAAAGGATAAAACTCCAGTGAGTATAAATGCCGTATATGACCTCCAAGCAGTTTTACAATGTCCCTCATATTATATATAAATCAAAATTGAATGTTTTAAATTTAACTTATACTAGTTGGCAAATAACGAAGTTAGCTGTATGATTAGCATGAGGGACATGGGCAAGGGGGGGGGTTAATGGAAATAGTTCCTGCATGTGGCACTATAAATGTATAAACACCAAGGCTTATGCTGAGAAAAAATGAATAGACGTAATATTTTACGGCGACAAATGTACTGGACAAAAAAAAAAAATGTGTTTACGTCTTGTATATGTTCGCTATTTTGAAATTAGAAAACATAAAATCAGTAACTTATAAATACCTCATAATTGGCCTTATCCAGATTGAAGGCGATTGTGCCTATTCGGTAATAGAACGACATATCAACAAATTCAAGAAGTCGGCTCCGATCCATGTTCACGAACAGTACCGCATGTGACACTCATCACTCAAGCAAAGAACAATGGCAAGCCATATTTAGTAGAAGAAAATGTGTTACGAATATGTTTTCGATTAAATACAATTTGTTGCAGATATGGGCACCAATAATTATTCAAAAACTCTGAAGGTGAAATAGTTAAAGTCACATACTTGTTCATGCTAGGATCAGGTCGCAAAATCTTTTGTAAAAATTCTTATCAGTTGGAGAAATTCTGTACTGCAAATATTGTAAACTCAAGGCACCAGAGAATAGACTTTAATTTACTTGAACTAAGTAGAGCTTATAAAAAGAAAAGAATGGAATACCCTCCTTATAAAAAAATATGTTCGTCGATATTCTTATGATTTTTATAAAAAAAATATATAACATATAATTGTTGTCACAAAGTTTTATTCACTTAAAATTTTCGTTTCGTGTCTTTAAATTTATTTCAGAAGTAACGAAATAATCCTAAATCCCGTAAAAAATATTCAAAAATATAAAAGTTATTTTGAACATGATCGATCGCATTTTTGCAAATGGGGGTTTAGTTTGTATTCAAATACAATATCACAGGTTTGCAGAGCAGCTTAAATTATCTGCAAGCCACTTGTAGGATTATGGTATCTAATTATTTCCTGAGCCCTCGTTCTGAATACCTTTAATCAAGTAAAATGTTTTAATGCTCCCTCTGAAAACTTGTTAATTTCGAGTTGTGGCAGTTTTCTTCCAAACCGATTATTTGTCTATATTTCAGGGTAAAGTACATTTTTTTCATATTTCAGGAAATATCACATCTTTACATAACTGAAAGTTTGATTTTAAATATGTTCCCTTTTTTTTGTCGTTACAAAGTTATTTAATAGGTATTTAAAATTTATTTTACAAGAATCTGCATTTTAAAGCTGGATTGTTTAATTTCTATGGAATGTTGAAATATAATATCATTAATTTCTTATAGTTGAGCCTCGTTAACCAATCCCCTGTCTTCTTCTTCTCCTTATCTTCTTCTTAATCATAATTTGTAGGATTTTTATCCTGTGTATTTCCAAAATCACTCCTCAGAGGAATACGTATTATGATGTGCATTCACTGTCTATCCATCTCTTGGGCTGGTCTTCATCTTGTTCTTCTGCCGTCCATTGGTCTATCTTCTTTAGCTCCTTTGCAAGTCGGTTGTCTTCCATTCCTTCTATATGACCCCTCCAGTATTTTCGTTTATCTATAATAAATTTGGTTATGCTTGAATATGACATTCAAGACAATAGAAATTCTTATACCTGACCACCGAATATCGGGTCCAAGCAATTGGAAGAATCACTATAGAATACATAGAGTTCAGCTTAGCAACTTAAATCTAATATTAAATTCAACAGTCGTGTATGAGCTGTGAGTGCATCTTCATTGGGAATTACACATTCGTTCATTTGGTATAATTATTAAATATAAATAAAATACAACCAGATCGTAAATCATCGGTAAAATTGTTTTTCGAATCCAAATATTATCAACAAATGGGAAAGTATTTTTTATAATGCCTGCTAGAAAAAGTTTGCATCTTTTCTATATAAATATTTTGTTCAATATTTTCTCCATATTTTGTGAATCTTTACTCTATATGATTATACATAAATCCTAGCTCCGATGATAATCAATATGGATTTAAAAGAAATAAGTGTACAACAGACCAGATTTTTAGAATAAAACATATTTTAGAAAATATATGGAATGTAATGACTCTGTCCATAAACTATATGTAGACTTCAAAAAGACATACGATTCAATTAAGAAAGAGATATTCTACTGGAGTCAGAATTCCTAAAACGTTAGACTTATTCGAATGTGTCTAAAATGGCACAAAGGGTAGGATGCGTGTGGGTAAATCTTTTTCAGATATTTTTTAAATTCACAATGAATGCATTATTTCCTCCTCTACTATTAAATTTAGAACTACAGCATGCCACCAAATCTTTAGATGATGATGAACGTGTACAACTCAATGATATTAATATGCTGTTAGTTTATGCTGATGTATTATTAGGCGATAGCGAGGAGATACTAAGGGCTAACACAGACACATAAAAACACACACACACACAACACACCATTGAGTAACACTAAAAAAATCGGGGCTGGAAGTAAACATTAATAAAACTAAATATATGTTCATACATAGAAATACATTATATTATGGATAGTTAATGACAAATAAGGGGAATTTTGAAGAAGTAGTTGAATTCAAATACCTAGGAACAATAATTACAAATTATAATTACGAGAAATGAGGTGAAAATATAAATAACTATTATTCTCCGAAATATGTATGCGAAATGTGGACTCTTACTTTTAAGGGAGGAAAAACGATTACAAGTATTTGAGAATAAAGTTCTTAGGAACATTTTTTTGACGAAGAGAGACGATTAGACAGGCGAGTGGTCAAGACCACATCACAGTGAACTATAATTATGATCTCTGTGGGAAACCAGTTATATTAGGAACACTTAAGTTTCATAGATTGCAATGGGCAGGACTTATGACACGAATGGGGAATGAAAGAGGGGCATGGAAACTCCTTATAGGAAAATCAGAGAGAAATCGCCCTGTGAGTAAGCTAGGAATGAGATGGGAGAATAACATTGACCATAATTTGAGGGAAGTAGATTATACAGAAGTTAATTGGAAAACATTTAATCAAAACAGGGCTGTATGGAGAGCTGATGTCCGCGCAGCCATAAACCTTCGGGTTCAATGGTACTAGTGAGTTAAGTTTAGACTGAAATAAATTATCGTATGAGCGAGCAAAATCTGTTTACTAATTATCTTATCTTTCTATCGCTCTTTCTTAGAAAAACACTGTTTTCCTGATTAAGTTGAATTAATTGCATAGGCCTGCATATAATTTGCTGCGTTTTGATTATTTCTATGGAAGTAAGAGTTTCTATCGTTATGCACTGCTTGGTCGTAATTCTAGTACTGTGGGTATAGTACTAACAGGGTTGCCATAACCCAATGAGAAAACGCGGCTAAAATTGACTTCTAAAAGTTACTATAAATAGCTAAAATACAACTTGTATCCGTGGAGGAAATTTTATTTTAAAAACTTTGGGATTATATACTTGCCAATCTGTATCTTTGAAATACAATTCAGACAATACTTTTTCTTTTCGCTATTGGAATTGCTGCAATTATAATATAGTAACTAAATTATGAATATAAAGTCTATTTTAAGAAATAAATATATTCTTACAACAAAAGTTTATGTAATTCTCAGTTTATAAAGTTTTTTTTATTTCATTCTCTTTGAGTTTATCTAAATTATATTTTTATTATATTCTCACCAGAAATTCTATTTTTATGGGATATTCTTTGTTTATGTCTTATTTTCATTAAGTGGAGGTCTGAATCACTACTCCACAAGTATGTGTATTTTAGATTGTAGACTTGAGCCTGCTTTGTATTAATACATGCTCTATCTGATTTAACCCTTAACTTACAATGTATCTTATAAGACACATTGATTTAATTTATTTATTATTGTTTATTAAACAGTAGAAATGGAACAAATTATCATAAATTACCTAAGACTGTGTCAAATTACGTTAAAAATACAGTAATAACTTACTTTTACATGATTTTGTTTTCTTAGCGGTCCGAAACACTTGAATTGACGGGCACTAGAAAGTATTGTTTCGCCAATTTAAGGGTTAAGTAAGTGCTAATAGGAACAATATCAAGCAACTGTAAATATTAATCATAACTTGTTAGTGCCAAGAGGAACCATAACTTGCTTAAGTATAATTAACAGAGAGCATTGTTTGAAATGCAAATAACAACCATAACTAAATAGAACAATTTAGCGTCACAACAACTCAAAATTATAATTTAAGGAATCGAAAATAGAAAAATAATTTCACACTTTAGAACTAGTAAAGAACACTATAAATTCATAGTCAGGAATATCAACACACATAAAATGATAGATATGTTTTAATATTGCTAAACCAAAGCATGTAGTACTGCAGAAAACTGTAGTGGAGCATGCTGTCATATTAAGACTCAAAAAAAAAAAACTCTATCTGATTGGTAACACCATCAGCGAAAATCCAAGTTTCTTTGTGTATGTTCTTATTTGGAAAGAAGTTACTTTTTTGTGGTGGCAAAATATATTAATATCCATCAGTTAATATTACAGAATTTATATAAACTAATTATGTAAAAAAAAAGCTAGAAGTGGCTAAAGAAAAGACGACAAATGACCAGGAAATCTATTAATAGCTTTTTCATAAATTTGTAGCTACTTAAGTTTTCAAAATTGTCAGATCTAGTCACAAAATGGTTAAATTGGCAACCATGAGTGCTAAATCGAAACGAACTTATCAGTCAGTTGTTTGGAAGGGAAAGCACTAAACCGATCATTATGCTATACTAAAATGAGATTTTATTTCTTATCAGAAGGAAGTATATATAAACTTAAGCAAAACGATAATTGAACATGAAATTAACGGTTGTTTGAAGCACTACGTGGCACTTTAAAAATGTCTTCACTAATGGAGAAGCATTGCTTTGAGTTATTTACTAATTTATTTAACGATGCTCTTTAGCAACTCGGATCATTAACGTCGTAATTAAAATATGAGCGTGAAATAGTTGACAAATTTATCTTAGATAACTCTTATTTGAGGTTTCAATTTCTTATAGTGTACAAAACCATGGCTTTATTTCTTTGGGAAAAGAATCATGTTCAAGATCTTTACTTCCTTATAAATTCAACGACCTCAGCCAGTTTTGATCCCGGGAATCTCGGAACTAGTGGCGAGTTTGGTAATGTTCACTTCACGGGAACAGATATTTCTTTTGATTTTGAAACTTTTGCTAAAAAAAAGCTGCCTAAAATATTCTTGAATCGCTGTCAAAACTTTATAGTTATTGGAACCTAGATAAACCGTTGTATGCCATGATATACATTAACTCAACTCTCCTATTTCACTTAGGATACAAAAAAAATATTAGAGCGATATGTATCGGATCTGATATATATTTTTTAAAGCGAAATAAATTGGGATGTTTCTATAATAATTATTTTTATGGGTACACAACAGACCAACTGAAAATAAATAATTTTAATGTTCACACCTTTTGATATCGTTTAATTTTTAACATATTTTGTAAAATTTTAACTTTTGCTAACAAATTTTGAGCAGCTAGATAAAAAGGACTTCATTTGTTTTAATCATAATTGAGACAGTTGGAAACAAAGAAGTGTAAGTGCAAGTTTTCAGTATTGAGAAAAACATGTTTAAAGTTGAAATTCTATAAGATTATTATAGGTAATTGAAAATTATAACAGCCATTCTTTATCTAGTTCTAACGCATACGCTTATATCCCTTTGCCACTAAATAAAATTGTGCTTCAATAATTTAATTATTTACCTCTTTTTTTTTTTTTTTAGAAAAAATCACTTACACCCCTTTGCTTCCATCCGCCTCAGTTATAAATGTGCTTAGTCAAAATGTTAATATTTTATTTTGAGAAGTATAAAATTTATTATTATTATTATTATTATTATTATTATTATTATTATTATTATTATTATTATTATTATTATTATTATTATTATTTGGAGATTGACTTCTGGAGGCTAGAAATTCAAGAGACAAAATTAAAAATGCTAAAATCAGATAAATAATGGATGTTCAAAAATATGTTCTACAAGTTATTGAAGAAATAAGACTGAAATGATATGGCCGCGTGAAGAGGATGTCAGATGACAGGATACCTAAGATGATATTAAATTTTGAAGTGGAGAGCAACAGATAAAAGGAGTGCATAGGAGCATAGTGTCGATAGGATTAACAGAGTGCTGCTGATAATAGGGATTTATGGAGGAATAAAATTTACAATGGGTTGTAGGAAAACTACTTTATTGTAAACAAATTCCTAATAAATAATAATAATAATAATTATTATTATTAAGTTATTATCATTAAATTATTATTATTATTATTATTAAAGGGGTCCTCATCTAGAGGATATGTGGATGGCGACCACAAAGTGCCCAAGCTGAGCAAAACATTTCTTCCACTTACTTGTGTTTTGCACTCTTTTAACTTTACTATCTAACCTCTCTTGTTTAACTCTTGTTTTTTCGACCCCGACGTTATTAGGGCATCCGAGGGCTAGGGGGTCTTTCCTTTCTTCCATTTCTTCTTTCCTTTATTTTCGTTTCTTCTCCAGAAAAGCCTGACCAGAGGCTATAAGATGGCAGCCCCATCATTGGTCTTGTCTTCCTTTGGCCAGCAACCAATCGAAGGGACTATTATTATGCTTTCAAGTCTTATACGAGAATTCCCCAGAAATGTTGTATAGGATGGTAACAGGCCTTGGCTTAATACTTGGAAGGAAGAAGAAGAAGAAATTATTATTAAATTATTATTATTATTAATAAATTATTATTATTATTATTATTGAACGTCCACCGCTGTGGTCTCGAGGTAGCGTACTGCCTTGTCCCGCAGCGGGCCCGGGTTCGATCCCCGGTAGGGGCAGTTTTTCTGGGTGAGGTTTTTATCGGGGTATGGTAACAGGCCTTGGCTTAATACTTGGAAGGAAGAAGAAGAAGAAATTATTATTAAATGATTATTATTATTAATAAATTATTATTATTATTATTGAACGTCCACCGCTGTGGTCTCGAGGTAGCGTACTGCCTTGTCCCGCAGCGGGCCCGGGTTCGATCCCCGGTAGGGGCAGTTTTTCTGGGTGAGGTTTTTATCGGGGTTTTTCCTCACCTGTAAGACAAATGTCAGGAAAACTTTAAGGCCCAAACGGTCCCCGAAATCATATGGCCATCATCCTTATCATTATCATCTTTACCATTATCATTATCATCATCATCATTCACCGGCGTGGAAAGCAACGGGAAGCTACCACACCTACACAATTCCGTAGTAAAGCTGCAAGCATAGCATGAAAATGCTATGATTACAGTGAAGGACCTGCCTTCGGGCAGAATTACTAAGGATGGATTATTATTGAATTATTATTATTATTAAATTATTATTATTATTAAATTATTATTATTAAATTATTATTATTATTATTATTATTATTATTATTATTATTATTATTATTATTATTATTATTATTATTATTATTATTATTATTGGTATTAGTATTTTGGTTGGGATTAATGTATTCAGGATATATACTTTATTTTTTTGATTCGATATGTCCACGTTAAATACCTTTGATTTCAGTATCATTAAAGGAAACAGGTCATTATTGTTGTCGATAGAAACTAAATTCTATTTAAAGAATACATTAGGTTTACTTCCTATTGACATAGAAACTTCGCAGGCAGGTGGCTTGTAAAACTGACATTAACCGAGTTGATAAAGACGCAATGACACTTGTTATCTATACGTTGTATGACTCACCGCCTACCGAGCTATCTGTAGTTTACGGTGTTGCACATACTATTTCCTTAAATGGAACTCATAGGTTATAATTTAATTTACTTTAAATTATTTCAGTAACATCTACCGTTAATTCACTGTCACTCTCGAACCTACAAGTTCATAGCAAGCGGGGACATTTGCTCTCCGTACAGCCCTATCTTGAGCTAATATTTTACAATATTTCTCTGTATAATTCATCTCCCTCAAATCATGGTTATTGCTATTCTCACACCTAGTCCTCAACTTTTCTACTGGGAGTTTTCTCTCAGGATTTCCTACAAGAGGTGAGGGGTTGTCGCACACTTAACACTTTTAAGTCAAGGTTGTACATCGAATAATTTCTTGTTATCGGATAATTAATTTTCCTTGTCACACAACGAAATTTATTTTATGTCAATATTCTCATTAATAGTTTTACTTTCATTCAACATTTTTCAGTTTGTACTTTTCTATTTTATTCTTTAAATTTAGAGTGAAGCACATATTTTATATACTAATTATATTTCGCCCTATTATTAATAATTTATTTTTTGCGCGATAGTGCGTTTTGTCGTACTTACATCAATGGCGACCACGATTGAAAGTTCAACTTCCTACATTTCGGGGTTGCCAACCTAAATAACTATACTGTAATATTACACTTAAACCACGTGCGGAAAGTAAAACCACTGTCCTCTATATGTATACTACGTACAATGTATATAGAAAAAATATCTAAAAGGTTGTGTTAATATACATTATACGAAACAAATTACTGTATTTTAAATGAACTGAACATGTTTTACTAATGAATGTGATATTACATTTTCTCTTTTAGCTAATTTCTAGTACTTAATTACAAATTAGGCCTAATAAAGTTTCTGAAATGTATTGAATATAAAACGCAGATTCTGTATTGTATCTGTGTAACTGGGGAATAGTCATCCGTCTTGTGAAATAATATTGCGGAATTATGATTACGAACGAAACTGAGGAACCCACAAGCTATCATTAAGTCAAAACATATCCAATCAGTATGTCATCACATGGTTTGATCCTTCTCCGTTTTTCGTCAGTGTCACACTGACAATCTTAAATGTTGTTTCTCTAGGCATGTCATCACATGGTTTGATCCCTCTCCGTTTTTCGTCAGTGTCACACTGACAACTTAAATGTTGTGTCTCTAGGCATGTCATCATATGGTTTGATGCTTCCCCGTTTTCCGTCAGTGTCACATTGCCAATCTTAAATTTTTTAACCGTCTCAGAAAGTCAGCTCACATCTCAGTTGCGTGTCGATATCTGACAATTGAGGAAGTTATTTATTTGAATGGTGCAATGGTTTAATTGAGGAATACCGTCCACAAAAGCATTAACAATCTGCCGTGTTACATAAATATATAAAGGAGTTTGAAAACAAAATATATTATATTTAAAGAAGACGGTAAAGTACTGTTTCGTTTGATATGTGAAAAGAGTGTTTCTGCAAATAAAAAAAGAAAAGAAGTTGTACAACATATATAGCCCGTAATAAGGAACAGGTTAAGAAGAAATCTACTCTAAATCAACAATTGATTACAAGCAAAGCAGGTGAATAATCAAGTTCAAGAGACAATTTTCCTAAAGACTTGTTGTTAGCTTCTGCGAGCGTCAACATTCCATCTTAGAAACTGAATAATGTTCAACTTCGGAGTTTCTTAGAAAAATATACAAAACAAAAGGGTCCCAGATGAGTCTGTATTGCAATAAATAAATAAACAAATAAAACTATGTGTATACTACAGTATTATCTGGACATAATTTGAAATATACGGATGCAATTAAAAACATAAGTGTGTATATTAGTTTGATTAAAATTATAATTTTTACGGCCATCTTCTCAGAATAAACTCTAATAAATTAACCAAACAAATCTTTGATTTTTTTCCGTAACATCAATACAAAACCTTTCTGGTTTAAAGAAACTGAAAAGGACCTAGTAAAATTAAATATTACAGAAAACCACTAATCGATCGAACAGCTAAATTCAAGATAAAAACATAAGGTTTCAAGATAAATTACATACAAATCCAAAGCTATTAAGAAGTGAGGAAAAGATCAGAAAGAATGAAGAAATTCTGGGCACTAAAAAAGAAACATACACAGATAAATGATTGATTCAACGTACTCCATAGAGGGTGAAACGAATAAAGGAAAAGTATTATTTAAGTTTAAATGTTAAACTATGGAGCGGAAGAAATCAGGTAATAGTGAGGACATTTACGATTGACACTGCTGCAACAGCTATTGAATAATCCATTAACTGTACACTGAATACATGCACCAGACTCCTTTGTAGAGTTTAAGTAGCCAACCACGTGTATATGCTGAACAAGTGACAATTTACTGTAACAAAGGGAATATGGTTAATGACTTAAGCGTTTAACTTGTGTTAACGGGCGATTAACATTCTCATAACTTGAGATAAGTACATTACATTCAATTACTGGAGTGAATAATCGTCTGCGTCCCTTCTAACTAGACTGATGTTTGTTTGTATTGATCGCCGCTTTCTCTCTCTCCACACATCTACTTGATGGCGCGATGCGCGAAAGGCCTAAATGTTGGGAAGCGGTTTTTACAGAATCGAGGAAAAATGTTTAAAAACCTCGCTGTCGCTCGGTTTTTATCCGAGATTCTGTAAAACACTTCGCAAACGTGTGTTGTACATTTTTTTTTGTGCGATGGTGTTTTAAAAATAATAAATAATAGTAAAATAATAACATATTTGTTGGAAATATTTGCGTTCATTATAAACAATTGACTAACGTAACTGTGTGGGCATTGTTTATGAGTTGAAACAACAGGAGGCCTTGAGAACAATTATTGATAACATGGCCGCAAGTACGTATTTATTGTTTTATATTGTTTCAAATAAAGTTCAGTTCATTTAAAATGCAGTGATTTGTTTCGTATAATGTATATTAATAATAATAATAATAATAATAATAATAATAATAATAGCTTTATTTTATATTAACACTACCTTTTGAATATTTTCTGTATATATAAGTTATATATATTGTACGTAATATACACATAGAGGGCAGTGGTTTTACTTCCCGCCCGTGGGTGTAAATGTAATATTACAGTATAGTTATTTAGGTTGGCAACCCCGAAATGTAGGAAGTTGAACTTTCAATAATAGTCGCCATTGTTGGTAAGTACGATAAAACGCACTACCGTGCAGAAATGTCTTTAGTCTACTTACCAATTGTTTTATCTAACAACCACGTCATTATAGAGTATAGGGGTGACATGTGGCCAACCATTAACATAGATTTCTCAACCTATAGCCTCTTCTTATTATAACTGCAAATTCCTCAGGATGGTGGGTGGGGATCGGTCCCACATTACTCGAAATCCCACAAAAAAAATCTTCCTCCAATGGTACTCGAGTCAGCGCATTCCCGGTAAGCTCTGCGTCAAGACCAGTCGGTTACGGGGGTACCTGAGACAGAATTTTAGAGAGAAACGGTAACTGGTACTCACCCTCTCTTTCGCACAGGGGCTTTTATACGAGGTCGATGACATTAGTATAATACCTTCTGTGTCCAGAAGACAATGACAAATGGCAAATCCTACCCCCAACTCCAGGCAAACGAAGGAGGTAGCCTCAGACAGTAGGCCTATACTATTTTTTGTTCCGCAAACAAGAATCTCTAACGTGAAGTAGTTCAACACATGATACATAGAGGTCATCTTTTACGAGGTAGGCCTTCCTCTTAAATGGGAAATTTTAGGCTAATCGATATAATTTTTATCATTCAATGTTTAATTTAGGAAACTACAATTTTTATTTCGATTTGTATATGTCATGGAGCTCATTGTTACGTAGTTTCCTCCAGCAAGTGAGTGGAAGAAACCGATTTATAGTGAGTGTTACGGCGCGTCGCCTGTCAAGTGGTAGCATGATATAAAATATAGGCCGAGTACAATAAATGAGACGGGATTAACATTAAAACAAGGTCAGGATTTACCTAACGTTGCAAGGGATAGCAAAAACTAAGGAATCAGAGGCATTCACATAACTAAAGTAAATATTTTAACAATAATACTATATTTAAAGGAAACAGTTTAAAACAATAAGTAAAACAAGATAAACAAAAACCACAAAAGAGATTAATTAAAGAGTTAAACATTATTATATCTTTAAATTTACTACATTAAACCAGAATCAAACAAGAAAATTACCTCAATTGAATACTTAATAAGCCTGAGCAAATAATAAAATATATTTAATAAGTTAAATTTCTTTGACCGACTAAGTTAGAAAACTGAGTTTATTCCAGCAAACCAGATGTATAAGACATGTTATTTATGTTAAGTCAAAATAAAGAAGCAGACTTACAAATGACTAGTAAAGGTGACATCCAAGTAGAGCTGGTTACAACTGCGTTGAGATACGTACAGGCTAGAGATGGCTAGCCACCGACGAGATTATTTAGGGGTTGAGACCCCTAGTTTTTATATACTTAAAGTGGGTCGCTTTCACCTGACGTGGAAGCGGTTATAAGAAATCCTTTCGTGCCAATACGTGTTTGGTACACGTCCATCGGATATGCATTTATAATTAAATAATTGTCTAAAAAACCCTAATAATTATAATATCAAATATTTATAGGGAAATAATTAATTTTTTAACACTCTTTTGGTAACTATAATTTCCGGCTATCACACTATCAATTTTCAGTCTAATAAACAAAGAAAAAAACCTCTAAATTTTGGGGCATAACAGTGAGCTACATAATCATTGTGGGAAACTAGAAGTAATAATTTTTGCAATGCTTGGGCCGGTTCAGCAGTATGAATGTGTATGGCAACTCCATACGAAGGCATAGTAAGGTTGATTGGAAAATTTAAGTTAAGATTCGAGTTCAATTCTGTGTATAGTTATTGTGCTAAAATTGAAATTTTGTAATACTTTAATTTAAAATAATAGAACTCCATTGCGCGACAGACCTAGAAGACCCTTGGTCTACCGTCCTGTTGTTGATATCACATCCACATGTATTAATCACAGAGGTGGAAGATCATCTAACTACGTATAGGGGTCACGTGTGGTCAGAATGTCGTTTCCGCCAGCCGTTATAGTTGGTTTTCTCAACCTGGAATTGCTGCTTAATGCAGGTACCCTAATTTTTCAGGATGCTGGGTGGCCATCGATCCCATACTGACCGAAATTCTATGAGAACATTATTTCCCCTATACGGACTTGAAACACTGCAAACCACTCGGTTACAGCAAAAGGACGTTTAAATAAATGTTATTGATAATTTGTCTTCCCTCAGATTATGAG
Source organism: Diploptera punctata (assembly GCA_030220185.1). NCBI lineage: Eukaryota > Metazoa > Arthropoda > Insecta > Blattodea > Blaberidae > Diploptera > Diploptera punctata. The sequence goes on from JASPKZ010007878.1 coordinate 282,038, forward strand.
CGGCTTATTATTGTGCTTTTTATTTTTTACCTTGGAATTTTAAGGGTATAACTTATACCCAGGAACAGTTTATTTTCGGCCCAAACAATGGCTTATCTATAGGCGCCTATAGGCCTACTGTATAAAATATAAGTTTCTTAGCGAATTTCAAACCACAGCAAAATCGGACTGTTAGAGGAGTGGCGAAAATTTAAAAAATCGCTCTACCGGCCGCAATCTCGATTTTCGCAACGAAACTGGTTATATGTCATATATTAATAAATAGGATCTTCTTGGTGACTGTTAACTCATCCCCCAAGTGGGAATCAATCACCAATCGTGTTTCGATGAATTTCGATTTACATCCAATCACAGTCGTGTTTCACCTGGAATTTATGAAATAAGGCTATAATATTTTAACATTCTGAATAGGCCAGAGCATTATTTTGCAGTGACTGACTCTCCAAGGAATACGGCTACCAGATTGTATATATAGTGCACGTATGTAAACAGATACTGCTTGCGGGATATAATAGAAAAACATTCGTAGTAATTGATTATACCACAAAGAAAAAATATATATACCTACCACTGTTTGTACTTTCTTACACGTGTTATTTCCCAGGAATTTACGTTCCAGAAACATGTAACTTACATCATTAGGACATCGGAAATTAATTAATAACCTATAATGTTGGTTATAAACAGTTTGATGTGTTTCATTTTTTCTCCACTAGGATGCATTCTTACAATATTGCGATCCTTTGGCAGTAAATAATATCATCTAGTTGCAGTGATGAACAAATTAAGCATAATAAACGTTTCCGATTTGTTTTCAAACATCTCCGTTTACATTAAATATATAAATATTTTAAAATAACTGTATTTAAATAGTCCACCGTTGTGGTCTCGAGGTAGCGTGCTGCCTTGTCACGCAGCGAGCCCGGGTTCGATCCCCGGTTGGGGCAGTTTTTCTGGGTGAGGTTTTTATCGGAGTTTTTCCTCACCTGTATGACAAATGTCAGGGAAACTTTAAGGCCCAAAGGGTCCCCGAAATCATATGGCCATCATCATCATCTTCCTTCACCGGTGTGAAAAGCAACGGGAAGCTACCACACCTACAATTCCCTAGTAAAGCTGCAAGCATGGCATGAACAATGTGGCATTACTTATGATAATAAAATTATGTTAAACGTTATCAATAAAAGCCAAATCACGAAAATAAGTATTAAAATAAAAAAAAATATTTGTTCATGATTTGTTACAAGAGGGATAAATGAAAGTAAATTAATTTCTAATCATTAAAATAGTCGACGCTTTTTGATAGCGAGGCTATCATTGACTAGTTAGTGAATCTATAACTATAATCTTGATAATGATAGCTTCGCTATCGAAACGCGTTGACTATTTTAATATTTTAGTTTGGTGATTTGGATTTTATTGATATTGTATAATACGATGGTTATATGTCATTAAAAAAAATACATGTATTATCAAAAGGATCGGGAGTTTACTTGAAAGCTGTAATTTAAAAATCGCGCTATCGGCCACTAAGTGTGTGTGTGTGTGTGTGTGTGTGATATTACGAAACAAAGATTCGTACGGTGCGTGGCAAAACGTTAAACTTTGAGGTGAAATTGAATATTGCGCGGTGTATAGCTTCCTGTACTGATATCAAGTGATTTCTCTTTATGTAGGTCAGAACCGGGAAACCAACAGCAGTTGCTGAAGAAGAGTCAGAGCCACTCTTCAGTGTCGAGCAGCGATCAACAGGTGCGCAGAGAAGTTCCTAAGGAGGAAGATGGTTTCGTGAGAGGCGGACTTAAACGTAGCTACACTCAGCCACTCACAGAACAGGAGTTACGGGACGCCGATGACAACGACGCCATGAGCGGCGCTAGCATCGCGCAGAGGTTAGTTATTAATTTTATTTCACTAGTATGAATATAAAAGTACAGATTAGATAAAATTGTATAAGATTATCATTTACAGTTATGAAATTATTTATGCACACTTTTACCTCTACAATTTTTTCTAGATCTTTCCTGATTTTTAGGGGGGGAAAAACATGGAAATAAACTAATTTTGACTAAGAACAATAGCTCCAATTTGAAACATATATTTTAATAAAATAATAAAGATAAAGAAAGGATTTCAGTTACAGGCTTATGAAGCCTGCTAGTCAGTAGAAGGTTAAGGCTCTCATATTTATGAACAATTAGTATGATATTGTTAGTTGGGTTTTCAACCCTGCATGATGGGCACTTCTGCCTCTAGAAAATGCATTTGGTATTTGTTTCAGTTGGAGGCTGAGTTGACCCCAGGGTTACTGTGCGGCCGAAAGTTTAGAATATATAATTATTTAGATATTGTATTCATAATGTAAAAATTGTTATATTCACATAGGTAAAAACATTTTACAAACAGGACTTACAAAATTTACATTAAATTAAATATTGGAATTAATAAACTATTTATTTTAGTTTAAAAGTTTGTTCCAGAATTACCGAGAGAGGAAGAGAGAGAGTTTATATATAAATGTATATATATATATATATATATATATATATAATTTTATACTGCAATTCTGTTCACCACTATAGTCTTGGGATAGTGTCGCTGCCTTGTACACAGTGGGTCCAGGATAAATCACTGGCCAGGACAAGTTTCCTGGATGATTTTTGTTCTGGGATTTTCCTCACCTATATGATAAATGTCAGGGAACTTTAAGGCCCCAAACTTAATCTGGGCATCATAATCACCATTATAATTTTCACCACTTTTAGTATGAATGTGTATATGAATGGCATGCGTCGTCTTAATGTTATATTGCCTTAGAGGAGGTCCTGACATTGAGCTGATCACTCATTCGGAGAGGCCATCCACGTCCTTGTATGGTTGAAAATAAATATGTGCGTGATCTGTAGTTAAAATCCCTTTCCTGACAGGCCGTGTCACTATAAGACCAGGGAGGCGTGAGGCACGTTAAAATACTTATAAGGTGAGAGGTTAAACTGCGTTAATGGAATGGAACACTTCCATTCTCCATTAATGAAAATATATAATTTTAACGTAAGGTTTAATTTATAGACAGTATATAGTAGACATACAATTTCTCTTGGTTCAGTCACTTTAATTATTGTTTCCTGTCATTAAATGTATGTACATTATATAACTCTAAAGTAGTGTAAATGATGATAAAGCACTCGTCATGCAGTTCCCAAGGTCACTGATAACATCACAAGATGCAGAAATAACATTGCTTGCTTCACAGTGTTGTGGTCATTTATATTAGTAAACAGTTAATTGCAAAAAAATCAGCTGATGAACTGATGTGAGGAGATTTTTAAAAATCGACAGACGCCATACTTTATAATTGGAATTTATATAATGTACTGTTAAGGAAGAAAATGTAAGAATATTATGAAATTACAGTACTCTTGTTTCCTGTTGCATATGGAAATACTTGATATTGAAGTTACTTATAGTATTAAGTAAATTAAATTATTTTTAGTCTGGTCATCTTACCTCAATATTGATTATTAATATTAATATTGAGGTAAGATGAACAGACTAAAAATAATTTAATTAAAATAACCTCAAAATATCATTTCCTAAAATAAAATATTACTTACAGTATGTATAAGATACAAAATAAATTAACTGCATGAAATTCTAAATAAAGTAAAGTGATCCCACAACAGGCCTCAGGAGGCCCTTGGGATAGTAGGAGGTTAAGGCTCCCACTTTTTCTAGACAATCGGCACTTTATGTCAGCCGGGTTGTCAGCCCTGCGTGACGGCCGCCTTTACCCCAGAACAAGCGTCTGGTACTCATTTACGTTAGAGGCTGAGTCGACCCCAGGGCCATAGTGCCGCCAGAGGGTTTGGGTCAGTTTAAAAATCCTGACCCCAACGGGACTTGAACCCTTGACCCTCCGGCTTGTAGCTCAGTGCCTTAACCACTACGCTACGGCGTGCCCCTGAAATTCTAAATTCTAGTAACAAAACATTTCAGATGTTCATCTACGTGCTAATTCTCTGAATATACAATAAAAGCATTTAATTATGATATATTTTTTTAAGAAAAACAGCAAAAAAGAAAGAGGATAGTAAAATTATATACGGTAGTCTATTCTTGTCATTTAGATACATTTGAGTAAGACTAGCTAACTTTTTAGTAATTCTAAATTCCAGCAGAATGCTATTCAACTTGTCCCTCTTAATTGAATCATATGCCTTTTTGAAGTATACATATAGTAGTTTGTAACAAGCTGAAGATGGAGCAATAAGCTTTGAAACAATCGTCCAACAAAACAAACATATGAGGTAAGAAATACAAACTCAATTATTAAATTAAACCTCCTAATGATACTTCGTAATGATTTTAAAATACATATAGTTGATGTAGAGTGCCATTATTTTCCCCATTTCTTTTCTAAGATCTGCCTTATACTAAAACTCTGGTTCATTTAGACTTATTTCCTGTAAATCAACATTGATGTTCATCTATTATGTTGTCAATATAGGGAATAAGTCTGGAGACTTATATACTTATTAGAATTTTATAACTAGCTGAAAGTAATTATTATATGCCTAGGTACTTGATGCAATCAGCGTTGTCTCCTTTTTTTTATAGATTGATATAATTGATTCTTTCCATTCATTTGGAATCTTTTTTTTTTTTTTTTTTTTTTCCAAGTCAAACTAAGCAATCCGTTTGTCTTATCCATAAATTTTTCTCCCCCTGATTTTATCAGTTCTTCTGGGAACCTAATATTTATTTAATTTTTCTATCATGATTCCAAACTCTATAATTTACTTGGCTCTGTGCGTAATACTTCTGCTTTCTGTAAATCATCTTCATCAATATCCTGTTCACAGGTACTACAATTTAATACCTTATTAAAGTAATTTTTCCATCTATTTAATACATTCCAGGAAACCCGGAATCATATCCCCATTTTTATTCTTATTTATGTTTGTTCTACCCTGAAACACTTTCTTCCTATCCTAATTCCCTGATATAATTATCTGATGAGCCTATTTTTTTGTGTTCATTTTGGGATTATTAATCTTCTCTCTCAAATATTCACTCCTTTTACTCATTGAAAGCTAGTGGTTTCCCACCTCATGTTTTCCAGCTATTCTGAGTTTACTTCACTTGACTCGTTTAACTAATTCATTTTACTAGCTTTCTTTACAATTTCAGCATGTATGTATATAATAGTATCATACACTATATATACACATATTACACTGGTATATGATATAATGTAATATTTATATTGTATTTAGTTACATGTTGTTTTTCTAGGCCTATCTGTATTTATTATTAATTAACTAACTTAGTGACACTATTGAAACCTGAAGAAGTAATTCTTTGTCCCAAGTTGTGGCAACGTTTTGAAGCAGCTAACTCTCTTCACACCCGATGTTGTAGTAACATTTTGAAGGATTAGTGTCCCAAAAAGAATTACTGGTTCAGGTTGGTTTTATTTTCAGTAGAGCCATATTCTTGTCTTAGGGTCGGTAGTTGGTACACAGGATAGGAAAACACTTCACAATCACTGAAAACTGTTTCTTGTAGAAATAATTGTAAATTTATTTACTATTCAATTTCCCAGCAGATCAAGTAAATATAGGTGGTATTATTCTTCACCGTCAATTAAAATTAAATTCTTTTCTTTTCTTTTCTTGATTCAACTATTCTTCTGGTATTAAATATCACATTTTATCAGGAGAGCTGTTATTGCTTCTGTCCTTGATGCAAGTTAAATGCTGAATGACTAGTGTAATTCTGTTATAATTTTAAAGAACATTATTACATCACATGATGTTATATTTTAAATTCTATTGGTTAATATAATGTTTAAATTTGATTTGTTAAATCAAAAAGTTAATTGTTTTAACATCCAATCAGAATTTAGTATACTTTTATTTAAAAATATTAAGTTAAGCAGGTGTTCTTATTACAGTTATAACAGAAAGCTTTATATTTCTGACAACAATGACTTAAAACAATTTTAAAAACATTATTAAGAAAGACTGTTATGTAATACAATTTCTTTAATTGTTACTGAGACATTTTTATTCAACAATGAACAACAATTAATTATTTAGTTATATTTAAATATTAAAAGAATTTTAAAATATAAAATTATTAACTTAAACTTTCATATTTATTATGATATTAAAATCCTGCTATAAACCAAAGATTTATGTCCTTGCAGACATAACCTCTCCGTACTTTCCTATGGAGAGGTAATATTTTTGTATCGTTATTAATTCACCTTCCTCAAATCAAAGTTAGTATCGTTCTTCCTTCTCATTCTTGGTCTGTCTACTGAATACTTTACCTCTGGTTTTCTACAAGACTTATCAAGCCCTTCTTTCATCCCTCTTTCATGCCACATGATCTCTACCCATTGCAATCTTTTGGACATAACTGTTCATATTACATTTGATTTCTCATGAAGGTCATTTAGTTCACTGTTATGAACTTACTTCATATTCACCTGTGTGTTTAACTGTCTTTGGGGCAATGTATTATTAGAATGAATAATAATGAATTGTTATCTTTGTTGCAGATTAGCTGCCTTGCAGAAGAGTGGTAGTACAGACTGGAGGAAACGGGTCTCAAAACTCAATCCAGAAGATGACCTCACCATCATCTGTAGCAATAGTCATATCAGCAGTCACCATCGATACACAGAGGTATGTTCACAATAAAATATGATTATTTAACTATATTATGAAGATAAGAATTTAGGCTCTTTTCTTCCACACTCCTCCTCCCCTCCTCCTCCATGGGACAAAAGACCTAAAAATCCCATTGTAATACCTGCCAGCTGCTAGGCTCACATCCACATGTGTTAATCACAGAAATGGATAATCACCTAGACAGTATAGAGGTTGCATATGGTCAGCATGTTGGGTCCCCAGCCATTATACCTGGTTTTCTCAAGTAAAAGTAAAATAAAGTAATCCCAGTACAGGCCTCGGAAGACCCTTGGGGTAGTAGGAGGTAAAGGCTCCCACTTTTTTTTGGACAATTGGCACTTGATGTCAGCCCTGCGTGACGGCCGCTTTTACCCCCAGAACAAGCGTCTGGTACTCATTTAAGTTAGAGGCTGAGTCGACACCAGGGTCATAGTGCCGCCAGAAAGTTTGGGTCATTTTAAAAATCCTGACCCCACCGGGACTTGAACCCTCAACCTTCTGACTTGTAGTGCCTTAACCACTACACTACAACCTGGAGTCATTATTTATTGTAGTTACCCAAATTTGTCACAATACTGGGTGGGCACAGGTCAAATACTGGCTGAAACTGCATGAAACAATTTATTCTCCCATGGGGATTTGAACCAGTGAAAGTCCTGTAGCTTAAATTTTCACCATAGTTTAGAATATACTTTCCTAAGACACCTTTTTTCATCCTATGTTTCTAATGTTTCAGCAGATATTGTGCCTTTTTGTTTCACTTTATAGTATACACTGCTTGCTGGTCATTAAGTCCATACTCCAAGTTGGCAGTCTTTTATAAAGATGCATGTTAGCCCTGCTTCTGCAGTGAAAATTGTAAAAGAAACCTTTCCTTATAGTTAAAAAAAATACCCTCAAATGCTAAAGGGCATATAAAGATTGTCTAATAATGAAATAAAATGGTGTTAGCACATATTTTTTCTGAAGAGAATTCATTGAAAAAGTATACACATAATGCTTGGCTTTTCCAAATGTAATATTTTTCCTTTAAATGCATATTTATATGTGTATCACTCATACTGAATTTAGATGAAGACTTGCATTTTTCACCCAAAGAAAATTACAAAAAAATTATCAGTTTTTAAGAACCTTGTATTAATTAATAAAAGAAAATACTGATCAAAATTATATTGGATTTTTTGTCTGCTGTAATTACATCACAAATAGTCAAAATACTGCACCAGTATTTTCTTTATAGGAAATATGAAGGCAGCTTATTATGGGTGGATTGTGTGTATATATATCCCATACGTCCCATGTAGAGACATGGGTGCTCCCTAGAGGGGGTTTCTTAACCAAGTTAATTTAGTTCTGCTTATTAACCTACAGATGTCAATGAGTGACATGTAGTTAGCACATTGCCTCATGAGACATCTAGTAGGCCACTGAGATATTACTAGGATGATGAAGGTAGGTTAAATTTTGCACAGTGGCCTTTTTATTCAGGCTTGCAGTTCTTTTACGACCATGAAAATCTTCAGACTTGTAACCCTTGGCTTAAAGTCCCTCCCAAAATGACTTGTTCCTTGGATTTTTCCATCATAAAAATCCATTGATCACGACCAATTTGAACCTGCGTCCCTCGGAACTATAGGCAAGGAACATAACCACTAACCCACCGTGGCCGACTATAGGTGGATTACCATATCATAAATAATTGCTGATTAGTCTATATGGCACTATTAGTGCTACATGCCTAAAAGCATTATTTTTGAACAGTCAGCTTCAAAATTGTTGTATCTCATAGGTGACATCTTACTCTAAAATTGAATTAACGAAAGTTCTAAATAACAATGAAGATAAATATGTGGTGGGATAAACATATTTGGAAAGACACAAAAAAATATTGGTAAAACATTGGTGGAATCTGTTGAAGTGTATTGAAGTGAGGCATGGACAGTTCATAAGTACTAAAAAAATAGACTAATAGCTCTAGAAATGGATTATTTATGCAGAAGTGCCAGGAAGTCAAAATTAGAACATGTCAGAAATAAGGAAATTAGAAACATTATGGAAGCAGAAGGAAGCATAATTGAGAGAATTGAGGAGAAGGGATTAAAATGGTTAGGACATATTTTAAGAATGGAAGATGAGCAATGGTCGAAACTACTATATCAATGGCAACCAAGCAGAAAGAGAGAAAAAAGAAAGAGGGAGACCAAAGTTAACGTGGAAGGAAAGCATGAAGATAGTAATGCAAGCAAGAGGGCTAAGCATTGAATGAAGATGCCCAAGATCGTAAACTTTGGAGGTTTGACTTGGGAAGATGGCAGCAGCTGTAAAAAACCTGAAGATAGATAGAAGATAAAGATAAAAACAATAAGTATTATGCTAGGTGTTCTGTACTCTTAACTAATCCCTATAGATCAGTTGTTATTTTGAAAAGAAAAATTGATGCCTAAATTGGAATTTCAACCTGAGACCTTTAACTTTATTCATTAGTGTGCTATTGACTGCACCATTCCGATGCATACAATAATTTTTCTTATTCATATACTATTCTTTTTTATCCGAGGCTGCCATTGCCATCTGATGGCTTCTAAATCAAGATGACATATTAAATGAGAATTTTTACGTTATCATTACCATATTACTGGTAGTAATGGCTATCTGCCTCGGATTGAAAAGAGAATAGTATATGAATAAGAAAAATTAATGTTTGTATCATGATAGTTAAATGATGCAGTCAGTAGTACACTATTATACAAAGTTAGAGGTCTTGTGTTCAAATCCTATTCAGGCTTCAATTTTCCTTTTTAGAATAATAATTGTCAATCATTGCAGATTTTAAAATGTGTATAATACCTATAGATCATATTGTGAACTATGTTTAAATGGATGTATGAGAACATTAGAAAAATTCTATTATAGTCTAAAAGGAACAACCCGAGACAGGATTTTAGAAAGAAATAGCAACAGGTACTCACCCTCTCTTTCACGCAGGGGCTGCGTTACGGGGTCGATCATTGGTATAATACCTTTCATGTCCAGGACACAAAGACAAATCCTACCCTCAACTCCAGGCAAAGGATGAGGATAGCAGTCTCAAGTTACTCCTCAGACAGTATAACAATTAATTCTGATCTAGTATTCAGTTCTGTGTGATCAAAATCAAAAAGGATTTCCTTCTCTATAGGTAACATTTCATATTAATTTCATGATATAAAACGAAGTTTGTATCATCTTAAAATTCAGTAACTTAAATGTAAGAATTGTTTTGAAAAACTTAATTTTCTCAAAACTTAATTTTTATTGTTTAGATATTGTCCACCGCTGTGGTCTCAAGGTAGTGTGCTGCCTTGTCACGCAGTGGGCCCAGGTTCGATTCCTGGTCGGGACAGGCTCCTGGGTGAGGTTTTTTCGGGGTTTTTCCTCACCTGTAAAACAAATATCAGGAAGCTTAGGGCCCAACAGTCCCGAAAGTCATCCGGCCATCATCATCATCCTTATCATTATCATCCTTCACTGGTGTGGAAAGCAACGGGAAGTTACCACACCTATAATTCCCTAGTACAGCTACAAAGCATAGCATGAAACATGCTATGATTGCAGTGAAAGGCCTGCCCTTGGGCAGAATTACTATGGATGGATGGTTGGTTTAGATATTATGGAACTAGCTAGATATTAATGGGAAGTTATTCGAACATTGGTTGATTTTAGTAATTACAAGAACATCAAAAATCAAATATATTTTCTCTTAGGCACTAATACAAGATGTATCATTCTTTTAGTTCTCAAAATAAATACAAATATTAATATTTGTTATCAATGGCAGTAAGATCACTTTACCTCTATCTTCATCTTTCTTTTAAAATATTCAACTCATTTAGGTAGTATATATCAGCAATACAGCTACTTTTTTTTTGTCATCCTGCAAAATATGCTTAAGAATTTAAGAAATCTGAAAAATTACAGATTAACTGGAATGTGTATGTATTATTTAAAATGGCAAGTTTTCATAAGCCATACACAAATAAATTTATGCTCACTTATAAAAAATATAAATCACATAAATTTTACTCACTTGGTGCCTTATGAAAATGAAACTTATAATCTTTTATTCCCATTGTGTATTATAGACTAATTGAAATTCTTTGTATGTCTCTTGGATTTTACTTATATCAAATTATCAATTGTGTTAATATGGTATAATTAACTCTCATTTATCCTATCAACAGAGTATAAGTGTGTTGAATGTAAGCTCATGCCATCTGTTGGTAAAGGAGGTAAATATTTCCAGCACTGAGCTCTTGTAGACTATCCAATTTAGTGAACTAGATCATAAAAAACAACTTTAATTAAGAATATCCAGGACTTATGATTTTTTAATTTTCTATCCACAGTCATTAAACTCTTGTTTTAATTATATTTTGATGAGGTTTGAGATAACTGCTGATTGTACAACTTAGGAAAAACAGAACCTCCATGAGACATTTATCCTTATCTTATCTTTGCACATTACAGTTTGTTTTTTTCTACTCTGTATTTTTAAATAATTTTTCAAATTAGGAATATTTGTATATTTAAAACAATAGGTTTTGTATGCTAATATGCAACTTAATATATATAGACAAGCCATCTGTAAGCAACGGTTAACAATAATAACTTCTGTAACTTAAAAACCTTTACAGAATGTATTTTGAGTTCTCAAAAAATCCAGCTGTTGACTGTTTATTGTCTTCTTGAATGTACTCCCATGCTGTAAGCTATGGTGCATGACTTATTGAAGATTTTTATAAAGGTGAATATTTGAGGCTGGTCTTTGAATTTCAAGTTAAATCAAGCAAAAATGACAGGTCATGAAAAAATCAATATTAAAAAAAAATGTAATGTGGAAAATGGTTATGTGTTCCTTTTATTACTTAAATTTATTATTTTATTTTGCCTCTCTAGATACCTTCTTAGTAAATTAAAAGTTATAGATTCAAATGTTTCTCACCATCAGATCAATTTAAAGAAAATATAATTATTCATAAATAAAAAGCTATCAAAGGAAGTGCTTTTTTGAAAATCAATTCACAAAGTTATTAGTGTTATGAAAATGCCATGAGTTATTATTGGTAGATAAGGGCATTTATTTAAATGTAGAAACTTGTTATAGTCATAATTACAATAACCATTTGTTCAAATAAAGAAATATGAATTTTTTTATAGTTATAGCGAAAAAATATGTGAAATACCATACTGAAAAATATGTGATATTTTTACATGCTTTATATTAGCTTGACCTGTATCTATGTGATAGAATCTTTCAATGTGATTTTCACCCACTTAAAATCATTGGATCGACTTGAAACTTTGTATACTTGTAAAGGACCCGTGACTTTACAATAATTTCTTTTTTTCTAAAATCCTGGCCAGAATCATCAGAAAATCAAAAAAAAGTGTCTTTGTATCTATGTAACGGAATCTTTGAACACAATTTTCACCCACTTAGAAACATTGGATCGACTTGAAACGTTGTATACTTGTAAAGGACCCGTGACAATACAATAATTTCAATTTTTTTTCTAAAATCCTGGCCAGAATCATCAGAAAAAAAAAAAAGTGTCTTTGTATCTACGTAACGGAATCTTTGAACACGATTTTCACCCACTTGAGAAACATTGGATTGACTTGAAACTTTTGTATACTTGTAAAGGACCCATGACAATTCAATAATTTCATTTTGTTTCTAAAATCCTGGCCAGAATCATCAGAAAATCAAAAAAATTAAAACTGGTATAGTAGGTTGCGGACTTGTCGACTTTTTAGTGAATCGTAATAGCTCAGTTGGTAGAGCGGTGAACTCTAGTGGTATATAATTTCAGTAATCCATAGGTCGCTGGTTCAAATCCGGCTGGGAGGATTTTTTTTTAGAAGAGTATTACTTTTAGCTCATGCTACAATAGTATCGAATTTAAAGATATTTACATTTTTATCTTATTCTGTAAAATATTAAAACTAAAAAATAAATATTAGAAAACCATGGGGTGCTTTTTATGATTTTTACATTTTCTTCTTAGAGACTTTACTTTTACCAAAATCTGTTTATTGCCAAATATATTAATTGATATATAGCACCCCACGCTTTTGATGGTAAAATGATTTTTCTTTTTGTTGATAACTCTAGTTTTATTCTATATGTGTTGGAGATGATTTTTTTGTTGACCACTTTAATTTTATTCCAAGCGTGTTGGAAATTAAAATTATTTTTCATTTTTTGGTTTGGTTTTCTAATAAAGCGTGTTGTTTTAGTTTTTTAAAACTATTATTTATTTTTTAAAGTACATGACAGGATGTAACAGTTTGGAGTACTTACTTTCCTAGCACATTCTATGCTATGTATTTCTGCAAATTACACAGCACTGTTATTTAGAAAACACTATCCATGTATCAAATTTGTAACTTCTTTTTAAATATTACCTTTTTTGTATATAAAATTTGGAATATTCATCTTCGACATCAAGGTTTAGACCTTGTAGCCTGTTCTGGATTATAATTCAGGACGGTCTCTCCAATTACTTCAATATTTTTCTATCATTGCCATAATTGGCTGTATATTCAGTTCATTCCTGATGTCTATGCTTCTCCTATGATCTAACAAATTGAAGACATTTTATTTCATTTCATTTCTGAAGACTCTTATTTGTTTTAACTTTTCTGCAGTTAATGTCCAGTTATCACTGCCATATAGAAGTAGTGGCAATGCAGTTACTTTAGTACTTCAGTAATGTTTGTTTAGAACTGTATATTTCAGTGGCCTCTATATTGTTCTGCAGAATTGTCTAAATCTATTTAATTTCAGTTGAATATCATTAGTTTTCCTATATCCTAAATATATAAACTTGTTTATTTGTTAATTAATTTTCCCATAGATAACAATTTTTGCTTTTCTGGGTTGTGTACCCTGAATAGCCATTACTTTAGTTTTATCCATTGATATTTTCATCCCATAATTATGAGCAATCTGACTTTAAGATATACACTGCTTTTTGTATTTCATCTTCTAATCTTCCTATGATTATCTGATCATCAGCACAAAAGTAATGTGGTAAAATTTACATTATTAATAATTAAAGTATTCTGTGAAATTGTTACACATTTTAAAATTATATCTTTAATATAAATATTAAAATGAATGGTTGAAGGATGGCACTCCTTGTGTTGCTCCTTGATATATCATTTTTCGATAGAACAAATTCATTTTATTTTTGTATGTTATTTGTATATTTGCAGTTCTGATTGTAGGAAGTTTAGTGTCATGAAACATTATGCTTGGTTGCACTGAAACTTACTGGAGTCTGAGTTTGAGTAGTGAAACAAAGGATGACAGCTTTGATGCCTATCTAGGGACTGTTCTTTTGTGTTACATGCCACATGTAGAGATTCAACCCCTTCCTTTGTACAAATCAATATTAGCTCCATTTCTCTTCAAACAATGAAATGGATTCCCACCCCTATCTAATTCCTTTAATTTTTTTTTTTGTAAGCCTATGTTTTCCCTTTACAGAGATTTAGGCGCTCTCCCTCTACAGGGAAGAATTTGAACCATACTAATTTAGTTACACTTGTTTTCGTATAGATGCCATTTTGAGTGGTATGTGGTCAGCGTTCTGCCTCATACTAACATCTAGGAAACCAAGGTAGTACTAGGACGGGAAAATTCGGTAAATTTTGCTTAGAGCCTTTTCATTCAGGCTTAAGGATTTTTTACGAGCCTAAAAATCTTCAGACTCGGGACCCACGGCTTAAAGTCCCTCCTGGAGGACTTGCTCCTTGGATTTTTCCGTCCTAAAAAATCCATTGACCCCAGCCGGTTTTGAACCTGCGACCCTTGGGACCAGAGACAAGGAGCATAACCACTAGTTCACTGCGGCCGACTAATTCCTTTAATAAGTATAATAAGTAGTAGTCCTAGTGGTGGTAATAATAATAATAATAATAATAATAATATATTAATCATCAACATCAAACAAGTTTTAAGGCTAAGTGGCTTGTCTTTGTTTCATTGTCCATTCAGAATTCTTTTAAGTGAGCAACCTTGACTTTGATTTCCTATTCACTGATATTTTGAATATAAATTTGGGAACCTGTCTTTAGATGTTCTGTCGATGTGTCTCAATTTATTCCTGTAGTTGTGGATTTATTAAGACTTGTTGAATGCAGGCTTTCATGGCAATATTAAAAATTCGGGCTATGTGGCTGTGGTCCATGACTGGTGTTTCCTCCAGATGTTTCTCGCCCAACAGCCCTGGAAGAAACACTAGTCATGGACCATGGTTCATATAATATTTTATTCAATTTGTTTTGTAGTTTTGCCTTGTACATCCTGCTTTCATCTCATAAATTTCAGTTCTGCTGCAATAATTCAGGATTTATCTTTTTCTTATAGCCTAGGTATAAAATATTATGAGCCTAAATAGCTCAGAGATAGAATACTGGTGTTAAAAAAACCAGAGAACTTGGGTTCAAATCCCAGTTTAGGTGCAAATTTTTGTCTTCAAATATAATTCATCATCATCATCATCATCCGGTATCATGGCAGCTGCCGCCGTCTTTGGGAAACCAAATGCCATTCCTCTCTATCCATCCATTGATCTTCCTCCATTCCTCTGATATTCATAGCTGCTTGTACCCCTTCTATCCAAGTTTTCTTCGGTCTTCCTCCTTTCCATTGGGATCCATTCCATAACAATTTTTGGCAATCTTTGCTCTGGCATTCGTTTGACATGACCATACCACTGCAGTCTTTTCTTTTCTATGATGTCTATGATGTCCGGCTCCTCTTGCACACCCATAATTTCCCTTATTTCTTTATTTCATATTCTATCCATTCTAGATTTTCCAGCTGATCTTCTTAAAACATCCATTTCTGTACTTAAAATTCTTTTCATTTCCCTGGTAGGAATTTGCCAGACTTCAGCACCATATGTTAAAATGCTCTGAATTATGGTTTGATATATTTGTAATTTTCTATTTTTTGTAATAATAATTCATCATCATCATCATCTGCATTCATGGATTAGGTCTGTTGACCCGTTCCGACTTCAGTCCATCTCTTTCTAGGTCTGCCCACATCTCGGGTGCCTTTAGGTTTGTATTTTGTTATTTGTTTTGGATATATATCTTCATTCATTCTGTCTATGCGTTGCTTCCATTTTTTGTCTATATGTATCTATTTTATCAGTTATTTCAAATATTTCAAGTTCCTGTCCTTATTTCTGTGTTCTTGATTCTGTCTTCCTTAGTGCACCCTTTAACAGATCTCAAAAATTTCATTTCAGCCGCCATTATTCTACTTAGATCTTGTTTTTTTATGTATCCAGGCTTCTGATCCATAGAGCAGTACCGGTACTGCCAATATTTTATAAAATTTCAATTGGGTCTCTCTTGTTGTTTTATTATTTAGTGATCGTTTTATCGTACCACATATTCCCTGGAATTTTGCTATTTTATTAGTTATATCATTATCATAATTAAATGAAATGTCCACATCCTAGATAATTGAGATGGTTCACCTGTTCTATGATTTTGTTTCCTATTACTATTTTCGATCTGATTTGATTTTTCCCTTGGAATGCCATTACCTTAGTTTTTTTCTACGGATATTTTGAGATTATATTGTTCACATATATTATGTAATTTAAAAATATTCCTTTGAAGCTCGTCTTCCGTATTTGCTATTATTACCTGGTCATCAGCATATAATAATGTTTTCAAGTAGTGTGTTTTATCTAATTTTATTCCTTTATTTGTTTCTTCGTTCCATTTTTTTATTGTATCATTGATGTATAGGTTAAACAAAACTGGAGAGATACTGCATCCTTGTTTAACTCCTTGATTAGTATGAATTTTATTTTTACTTACTTCATTTCTAGTTTTTATAACAAAATTTGTGTTCCAGTACAAACTCTTTATAGCTGCTATTAAGTGTTTCGGAATTCCTTTTTCTTTTAAAATTGTCCAAAATAATAATTCATAATAATATTTATTATTATTACCTATTTTTGGTTTGATTATAATCAATCAATCAATTACTCTGTTTTGGGCTATTTCAAACCAAAGTCGGTTTTTTGCCTCATTCACAGAGATCATCCATAACTCCGTGTTGTTTTCCGCTTCTTCCAAGTGGTTATCTATTCATGTGAGATCTGGATACACCTAGTCTTTCCAGTGTAGTTTTGGTCTGCCCAGTGGCCTTTTCTCTCGTAGATAGTTGTTCACTCTCTTCACTATTGCTACTACATCTGGCTCTTGATGTAATATTCTTAATTCTCTGTTCTTTCTTATTCTCTATCCTTCATTTTCCTTCATTACATTAAAAAAGTTCATAAAATTTTATTTTCAAAATTAATAAGGAATCTTTCTGACTTTTTTGAGAGCTTAAAACTTCATTTAGACTATGGCAACTTTTAATGCCACTGGATATGCAATATACAGTTTCTTTTTTGGCTATTTTTTCACAAAAAATTGTATCCAAATATTTGAATTGTTCAACTTTTTTTCAAATTTCTAGTTGTCTATTTTCAAAATTTGAAAATTTGACAATTCTCGTCATTAAAATGTCTGGAAATATGCATATATATGGTTTTTGTAGCACTGACTTCTAAATGAGTTTCTTTTACTTGTTTAACAAGGGTTGTAAATAATTACTGAATAACTTCTTCCGTTTCCCCAATCAACTGCATAAATAAGTCAAGTTTTTGTTTGATCAAAAAGACACCATTATCTTGTCTCATAACTTCTCGTAAAGCTTTTTCAATATCAAAATTAAACAACTGGGGATAATCCATAGCCTTGTTTAACTCCAACATGTATATCAAAACTGTTGTACAATTGACTACCCATTTTAAATCTGCCCTTAGTTCCTTCTGTGCATAATTTAACTTTTTCTTCTCTGGCTTTCCCCCCCACTTATAGGTTTGCTGTCTTTGGTTTTCATTTATTTCTATCATTCCAATCTCCTTCCAAATTCCTATCATCCATTATAGTTCTGAAATAGGTTTTCCATTTCCATCTTGGTCTGCCACGTTTATTTCTTCCAGATGGTGACCATTGGTGTATATTTTTTGGCCATCTTTCAGTTTTCATTCTTTGTACATGGCCATTTAAGAGTTTGATTTTCAGTCCTCTTAACAACAGATGTGGTGACATTCATTTCTCTTCAAAGGAATTCATTTCCTGTCTTGTTTTTTGAAAGTTTCTTCTAAGATAATCAAATTCAACTGTTCTAATTTTATTCTTTTTGTAATTCTGTCAAAGACCAAGTTTCACTTCCATATGACAAAATTATTTCTGAGAGCACAATAATATCTGCATTCATTGCTGTAATCTCATCTATTACTTCTTGTTCTTTAGTATTCAAGCCTTGAACATTCCATGTGCCAATAGCAAAGGTCCATGTTATAATTATTTATAATTTAATTAATCTGAGGAATGTTAATGACATTGGATATAGAGCAATTTGTTATTAGTATTGGCTATAGAGCAATTTAATATTCCCTGAAAATCTTCAGACTCGGGACTCATGGTTAAAGTCCCTCACGGAGGACTCACTTCTTGGATATTTCCATCCAAAAAAAAAAAAAGTCCATAGGCCCCATCAGGGACTCTCGGGACTAGAGGCAAGGAGCATAACAACTAGTCCACCGTGGGTGACTTTTAAGGCAAATGCTGGATTGGAATTTTTTTGACTAGAACCCATTTAATCATAATAAATTGTCATTTTATATCACTAAAATTTAGTTTATAAACTTTTACAGACAATATACGAACAACATAACAAAACTTAAACAGTCTACTGAATATAACCAAAGAGTCTACATCCAATATGACATTACATGATCAATTAAGTAACGAATATTACACAGCTAAAGCTATTCTATGATTGAAACAAGTAAATTAATAAACACAGAAATAATTGTAATCGGTGTCAAAGAGAAAATTTTCTGCTATATTTCTGAAGGTTAAAGTGGAGAATTTGTGCTTGGTTGGGAAGGAAGCTTAGAGTATCAGCGCGTAAAGCTGAAGATTCGGAGTTCGATTCCCGGTTCAGACGAAAATTTTATCTTTACCATTGATTATGAAATTACATATTAAACATCTGTAAATAACAACAAAACTAAGTTGAACTATCAAAAAAGACTTCTCATTGACAAAGTGGTATTTCACAACAGATGAAAAATAACATTAATTGACAAAATATATTACTTGATTTACCTACTATAATAACAATTTAGAGTAAAGTAGAAAATTCACTTCTATCCATGGAATTAGCACTAGTTGGTAATGGAATTTGATTAAAGAAAGTGGTATATGTGACTATAGTTCTCAACTCAGAGGCATTACACCTAAGGAAATATTTACAGAGATTAAATTTATGTAATCAAATTGTTACAGAACAAACTATTTATTCAATTTATGTAATCAAATTGATTAACGTTCAGTTACAGAACAAATTATTTATTCACTACTAAAGGTAACTATTCCATCTGCTGGATGTTTGCCTGCTCATAATGTACGCTGGAACTGATGATGATGACGTTACATATTTTTGAGTTTCTATTCATTATTGTTTTTGAAGGTATGTTGTTTGTATGTAAGTATTAAAGTTCCTTCGGGGGAGCTCTCCATGCCCCTGTGTCGTCAAAAAGTATATTTGCTATCCCTCTCCTGACAGGTTGTGCCACTGTAAGGCCCGGGTGGTGTGTGGCATGGTAAAAGTATCTGTAAGTGAGAAGTTAAACAGAATTAAAGAAAAATAACTGTTAATGTTAACAGGAATAAGATTGCATTGTAAATTGTAACTATTCTTATGAATTAAACAGCTTAGTAGCAAGAGATAGCTCTTATCAGGCCAATTTATATTGCACTTCCTATGTTGAAGCTTTATGCATTGTGTGCCCAAGTATTTCTGTAGGGCATTCACCTGTTTTGTACAATATATTTTGAATAAGCATACATTCTTGCATACAAGTTAATGCAGCAGATCTTTTGAGGAGATGAAGGTCTTTATAGAGCTGTAGGGGCAACAATAGTAGGCCTATATTATGATGCAAGGTTGGGAAGTGGTATTTACAGAATCGAGGAAAAATGTTTAAAAACCGAGATTCTATCATATAGCAAGAAATCAATTAAAAAAGTAAGGTCAAGTTCATTAACTAACAAAGTCGGATCATTAGGTGTGGGCTCAACCTGTGAAGCGAAAATTAAAAAAAATTGCTTTAGCGGCAGATATTTTCGGTTTCTCAAAACGAAACTCAGTATATAGGGCCTACTACTAAAAAAATTCGAGGCATATTCCACAAAAATCAAGAAAATTCGATCACTGGAGTTTATCTGAAAACCGAAATAAAAAAAAATCGCTCTATCGACCGTTGTTTGTTTTTTCTCAACGTAACTGGATTAATTAACAAAAGACAAATATATTCCGTAAACCAAAAAAAATGTCCCGCGCCGTAGCCGAGTGGTTAAGGCAGGAAGCCTTGGCGCAGAACTACGGGATTTGTGCTTGTTCGAGTCTCCATGAGGGAAGAAATTTTCTCATGGTATTTCGGCCAGTATGGGACCGTGCCCACGCAGCATCGTGAGACATTTGGGTAGCTACAATAAGTAGCGGCTCCAGGTTGAGATAACCAGCTATAACGGCTGGGGACTCGACATGCTGACCTCATGTCACCCCTACACTGGCTGATGATCATCTACATCTGTGATTGACACATGCGGATGTGAGGCCAGCAGCCGGATGATAGGCTAAGGGCCTTTTAGGCCTGTCGCGCAGGAGTTTATTTAAACCAAAAAAATCGGACCATACATTCAACTTTCTGAGGAATTCACCTAAAAGATTAAAATTATAAAATTGTACCTAAGGTCTCAGTAGTTCTCAAACTATTTAAAAGTTAGTTCACGCAGTTTCTACGTGCCGAGCTTTCAGCCAATGAAAATATTTTTATTGTTACAAGTTTTGAATTTTTTCTTAGAATTGCACATATTTATAATTTTAACCCTTAAATTGGCAAAACACCACCACCACCACCACTACCACTATGTATTGGAAATTGTGTCACTTCTAAAACTTTCATTTTCCCTCTATGTCCGTCAGGGAAACATCCATTTTTTATTGAAGCGTCCCCGACCAACTATATGGGAATTGTTCGATGGTGAACAACAACTTCCGGCTATCTCTAGGGATTTCCAACCCTCTTTAGCCCTTGTGATTTAATTATTTCGTCGTTGTTATTTAATGATATATCTCCTGCCAACATTAATTAATTCGTCGTTGATTTTAAATAATATATCCTCTGCCAACGATAACTAGCCGTAGTCCGGTATCAAAGGTCCAGTGGTTGGACACACCAATCCTGTTTTTAGTTTCTAGGTGAATTTATTTTCTATGATATTCTTAATGTTCTTAAGCACACTGAGACATGCGACAAGACATGACACACCCTCTCTAGCTCTGGAAGTAAACATTTAAATGGTTTGATTTAATGTATATCAGAGGTATATTTATCTCATATAAATGTATCCGTGCTATTGTGATTTCTATTGTTATTGCAATTTTTTTATCAATATATGGATGGTTTCTTCTGCTTGAATATGTTAATGAAATTTTGATATTTTACTGATGATAATTTCATTTTGAATTAATATAAATTACTATGTTTGTTAATAAGTTAATTGAAGGTTTTTTTATATAATTCCTTGAGTGTAAATGCTGTAGTATTAATGGGTGCATTTTGAATCATGTTATTTATTTGTGGTCTATTCATTGCTCTGAATTTATATTTTAGGCTGAGTTTCTTCAGGTTTTTGGTAATGGATTCTGTTTTTGTTATGTTATGAAGTGGAATTATGGGAAAAGACTTATTTAGATTCATACAAATTCTTAGTGCTTTTCTATAGACTGTATTTATTTTTTTGAATTCGTTTTCTTAAATTTAATAAAAAGTGTTCAGCGTATATAAGGGAAGACCTTATTATTGTGTTAACTAAATATATTTTTGTCATGTTATTCAAGTGTGAATTTTTTCGTGAAAATAAATGGGGTAAGGATACATTACGTAATTAAGGGTTAAAGAAATAATCCATACGAAATATCACATATGTGTTTAACGTGAAATAACGTTTTTATTCTTATCGTATTTATTCGCCTTCTTCTTCTATTTCTCTTTCCTCTCGTTATGTTATTATTTTATTTAACGTCCTAAAGTAATTAATGCCGTGATTAAAATCTAGGCGCGAAATGCCCGAAACATTTTGAACAGGGGTCTGTGTTTTTTTCTTCAAGGTTTGAGGTACTTTTACATGCCGTAAATCTACAACAGGGACCCATGGCTTTAATTCCCTTCCGAAGGAACCCATACTTAGGATTTATAGGCTACGTTCTGAAAAATATTTTGTCTCCGATCGGATATTCACCTGCGAACTTTCGAACTAGAGACTTTCATATTTTTTCTACTCCTTTTCTTCCTTGACTCGTTTTTCTTCCTCCTCACATTTTTCTTCATTCTGACTTCATTTTCTATAATCTCCTTTCTCTTCTTATTTTCTCTCCTTTTTTTCATGCTTATTTCTCCTAGTTTTATTCTTCTTTCTCTTATCTTTTTACATCTAGTTCTTTCAGTTTAGCTATACCTATTTTAGAATATTATCTCATTCAGCTTATTTTGATCTTTCTCCTAATATTTCCATACTTTTTACAGTATTGATTGAGAAGTCCACACTCTTTGCTCACCAGTGTTTCTATTTCTTCTTCCTTCCAATTTCATACCCCTCGTATTTCCTTCTCATAGTAAGTGATCTGAATTGAACAATATAGGCCTACAAGAACAGAACATACTATAAAATGTAAGATAATTTAGCAAAGGAAACGTATAAGAAATACTCAACATGTCTTGTGTTAGCACGAATACTAACACCAAAACCGTCTGAGCAATGATTAGTGGGCGCACTGATTTATCCCAAGAGAATTTTGGATTATCTCGCAACCTTCTAAAATATGGATATTTGTTCATGAATTTTCAACCTCTAGATGCGAATAATTTTTCCAAACTTTTGTTGTATTATTTTTTTTTTTAGTGTGTATAGGAAGTTTCACTGTATAAAAAAAACTGAAATGCTTTCTTGTGGACGGTAAAATATTCAAGAGTACCTTAACGTACCGCTGTTTCTAATAACTGTAGTATGAAAGTTTTAAATTAATAAGTGTCATCATATATTTAAGTGATTGTAGAACAAAATGTTTGGTTTTATGTTCAGGACATACATGCAACCCATATCTTTGGGCAGAAATATGAATTAATTGGAGACGTGGTGCTTAGCCGGTATTAGATTACATTCTCCATTGTACATAATTACTTTGAACTCTGAAGTAAAAAACTAAAATTTCACGAAAATGTCACATACTAGCTAGTTTATAATTTTCAATCTGCAGTCATTATGTTGGTAAATTTACGATACTCATTAGCATTACTATATTTTTATCTGTAGATGAATCCCTAGCCAGATCTAGATATCAGGATTGTGGTGAAAATACCGTACATTTTAATGTATCAGGGCTAATATTGTATAGGTTCTGAATGAGAATGAAGGGATTTGGCATTGGATTTGTGTCTGCATAAACTGGTGACCTTAAATACGAAGTTCTGATTTCTTCACGTTCTGGCACGTGATCCACAGTTCGTGATTTGGCATAATATTCTACCTGATATCACGTGATTGGTATTGTGCTTCATATAATATTAAGTAATTGCAAAACCCTAATGTAGGTATATGTATGTATAGTCTTTTGTTCAGATGAATCTATGTTTCCCACGAAATTATAATTTAAGATTTAAAGAAAAAATAAACAGGAGAAAATATTATAGTAATACGGAAGTTTTGACGTTCTGTTATAATAATATTGTAATACTACACTCTAATTCAACCCAGGAAGTTACTACAGACCTTATGGGCTACGCCAGTGTCCCCCTACGTACAGGGGGTAGATGTTGCCAAACTCATAATAACGGCATTTGTTTGTTTAGGGAGGGCGGAGGGGTAAGGTTAACAGTATCTTTTCCAAATATATGTATTATACATAAAAAAACATAGTTTTTCTTTTACGGCATGCAAATTAGTTTTATAGTAAATATGAAAGTCGACACTTTCACACAGGATAGTACAGGTCCGCATGAGCTCAGTGACAAGTGGTATTATCGCTTCACTATGATGCTTAACAAGCGGCTCGCTTTGTTTCCCCGCAGCTGTTATATGTTATTAAAATACAAAGATCTCGACTGCCGCGACTATGACGATGTTGCTACATTGCTATTCTTCTCTCAGTTTCAATTAAAACTCTGAACGATGTGGAACATTCGGTCCAGTTATAAAATTGTATACCGTAATTAATTGTATAATTATCAGTGATTTATTGTGATATGTAGCTCGAATAATAATACAATATCTACATATGCCTATTATATTAGTTTAATATATATATGTGATTTCAACATGTGGCGGCCATGGGAAAATATTTCAGACCGAACAGTTTTTTTAAACTGACCCAAACCTTCTGGCGGCACTATGGCCCTGGGGTCGACTCAGCCTCTAATTGAAATGAGTACCAGACGCTTGTTCTGGGGTAAAGGCGGCCGTCACGCAGGGCTGACAACCCGGCTGACATCAAGTGCCGATTGTCAAGAAAAAGTGGGAGCCTTAACCTCCTACTACCCCAAGGGCCTCCTGAGGCCTGTAGTGGGATCACTTTACACTTTACAGTTAATAATAATAATAATAATAATAATAATAATAATAATAATAATAATAATAATAATAATAATAATAATAATAATAATAATAATAATAATAATAATAATAATAAATATAATAATATTTTCAGCATGATTTTGTATGGATATTAAATTTATTTAGACCTACAAGCTATATAATGTTGGAATTAAATTATTTAATAAATAAATACATATATAGATTTTAAAAGTTAAACAATACTAAATAATAACATAAAAATTATATAACAACATAAATAATCAATGACTTCTGTCCTTGTGTAATAAAGGCACTTAGCTCTATGAGAAACGTGACAACACCGCATGTCAAGCATTGCCACGCGGCACCTGCTTTTATATAAACGGTTAACCATCAGAGTGAGGCAATAATAACTGTTTTTTTCTTTAAGAGAGGTGGCTTGGAGGGCTACAACTTACAACTATGTACCTGCTGTGTTGCAATCTTCAGTTTTATGTAAGGATTTCTCTCAAGAAAATGCTGTTAAAATGGCAAACCAGTTTCCTATTGCAAACACAGTAACTTCCTGGGTTGATTCTGATTGTAGCTGATTATCGGCGTTGCCTGGACATTTATTTTTAATTATCTTCTTATCACCAATCAGCCTAGCGATTTAAAAAAACTGTTGATTAGACACTAATATCAATCATTTTCGATATTTTATATCCCTTCCTTTATAACCCTATTCCAATGGTTGCTGAACTCGGGAATTACATTGTTCAATTAGCGATTCTGAAAACTATAAATTTGCCACTGATATTGGTTTTTTCGATTATTTTAGAGAATTCCGAAGGAATGAAGCTATTAAGGCTGTTTTCATGAAAATATTTTTTGAAAGTTTTACTGGCCCTATCTAGTAGACATCGAAAATGACCACAAAAAATGTATATATAACTTATATCAGTTAACACTCTTAGCGGTTACAATTTTTGTTTCATGGAAACCAAACTTGGCATATAGTAATAAATTGAAAAAAATAAGGCTAAGCTCGTTAACTAGCAAATTCGGACCAATTAAAAATCGCTCTAACGGTCGCAATTTCGACGTTTCACAACGAAACTCAGCATATTCTATTAAAATAAAACGAGGAAGATATTCTCTCCAAAAATCAGAGAAATCCGAACATTGGAAGTGGGGGGGGGGGGTTACTTGAAAATCTAAATTAAAAGTCGATTTTAGCAATCGCCATGTTTAGTTTTTCGCAATGCATATCGTATAATTTAATTAACTCTTAAATTGGCAAAGTATCCTATAAGACATATTAGTTTAATCTATTTAATATTTTTAATAAAACAATGGAAAAATGAATGGGTAGCCTATATATGATTTAAATTGGTGTTAAATTATACAACAGTAAGCATATTTGTAGGCCTACTACTTATTAGTAGTAATTATGGTAATGCATAATTTTACTCTGCAGTCCGACACTTTTAAATAAGCTGTCATCAGATATTGAGTTTCCTCAATTTAATAAAATAAATATATATTCCGTAAACAATGGGATCATAAATTCGACTTGCTGAGGAATTCACTTAGTTTACGCAGTTCTTACATGATGGACTTTTTACATGTCACCCCCATTCCTAAGAATGCTTAGGGTATTATACTCCCACAATATATTTCCGCATTGATATGTGTATAGAATGTTGACGCCTTTGTCTCCAGGACATAGTCTGGTACTTATATCCGTTATAGACTCCAGGGGCAGGATTCCACTAGAAGATGTAGGGCAATTTAAAAATCCTTCCCTCATCGGGGATCGGAATCACGACTTTCCGGGCTGTAGCGTATTGCCTTAACCAACTACCCTACGGTATTACCATACGTAGCTAAGAAAATACAAGTTTTAATGAGAATAAAGAATCCTAATAGGAGTTCTTCCATGTATCGTTCATTACATCCTTAAAAATTCATCAAAACCTACCGGGTTTGTACTTTGGAACTGGAGGTGTGTAAGATAATCATTAGTCCACCAGTATCGACTGTTCACTGATATAGGCTATTATTTGGGGAGTGGATGGATAATGACTTATATATGGATGTACTTATAAAATTAACTATAGTTTGATTGAAATATTATACTAGAAATAAGTACCGGTACGTTGATAATATATTTTGTTTCATGCTTAGGTAATTAAGATTTTAAGACGTTTATTAATTTCCGAAACCAATGTAATTCTTCGTCAGAAAAATGAAAATACTACATTATTTTCAGGTAAACTAAACGTAATAGGAAAGTGTTGCCTGCGGAGATTTGAATGAACTTGTTTTAGTTTTGAAGTGAACTAATTAGCTAACAATTAACGTTTAGTGTCCCATGCGGTCGCGTGGCCCAGGATTAAGTAATTAAGATTTTAAGACGTTTATTAAATTCCGAAACCAATCTAATTCTTCGTCAGAAAAATGAAAATACTACATTATTTTCAGGTAAACTAAACGTAATAGGAAAGTGTTGCCTGCGGAGATTTGAATGAACTTGTTTTAGTTTTGAAGTGAACTAATTAGCTAACAATTAACGTTTAGTGCCCCATGCGGTCGCGTGGCCCAGGATTAAGTAATTAAGGTTTTAAGATGTTTATTAAATTCCGAAACCAATCTTATTCTTCGTCAGAAAAATGAACATACATTATTTTCAAGTAAACTAAACGTAATAGGAAAGTGTAGCCTGCGGAGATTTGAATGAACATGTTTTAGTTTTGAAGTGAACTAATTATCAGGGAATTAGTATAGAGAAGAAAGGGTTTCAGGCTAGAACAAACATAATTCGAAATGAAAATGGGGATATGATTGCAGATTCTAGGAGTATATTAAATAGATGGAAAAGTTACTTTAATCAGCTATTAAATGTACATACAGAACAGGACATTGAGGAGGATAAGTTACAGACAGCAGAAATGCTAGTCGCAGAGCCAAGTGCATTAGAGGTTGAAATGGCGATTGAAAAATTGAAGATGTATAAAGCATCAGGTTCAGATGAGATCCCAGCAGAACTCATAAAATCATGAGGAGAAAAATTGATAGACAAAATACGCTGGTTGCTTAGTATGATTTGGGAAAAAGAAGCTCTTCCAGATGAATGGAAGGAATCAATTATCGTACCAATTTATAAGAAAGGAGATAAAACTGATTGCAACAACTACAGGGGCATCTCATTACTTTCAACTTCATACAAAATTCTTACAAATATATTAGTAAGCAGACTTACTCCCTACATTGATGACATTCTAGGAGATCATCAATGTGCATTTAGAAGAAACAGGTCTACAACAGATCAGATTTTTAGTATAAGACAGATTTTAGAAAAGAAATGGGAATATAATGGCACTGTACATCACCTATATGTAGACTTCAAAAAAGCATATGATTCAATTAAGAGGGAGAAGTTATATAGTATCCTGCTGGAGTTCGGAATTCCTAAAAAGTTAGTTAGACTTATACGAATGTGTCTAAATGGCTCAAATAGTAGGGTGCGTGTAGGCAAACAGTTTTCAGACACTTTTGAAATCCAGAATGGGTTGAAGCAAGGAGATGCACTATCTCCTCTACTATTTAATTTTGTACTAGAGCATGCCATTAAATCTTTAGAGAATGAGGAAGGCTTACAACTGAATGGTATTAATAAGCTGTTAGTTTATGCTGATGATGTAGTACTATTGGCCGATAGCGAGGAGATACTAAAGGCTAACACGCACACACTATTGAGTAACACTAAGAAATTAGGACTGGAAGTAAATATCAGTAAAACTAAATATGTGGTCACAGGTAGAAATTCAGTATATAATGGAAATGGACAGCTAATGACAAATGAGGGAAATTTTGAGGAAGTGGCTGAATTCAAATACCTAGGAACAATAATCACAAATAGGAATGAGACGCACAAAGAAATTAAACATAGGCTCAATTCTGGAAATGCGTGCTATTATGCATTGCAGAGAGACTTTTGATGTCCCAACTCCTTTCAAAAAACGTTAAGCTGAAAATATATAAAACTATTATTCTACCAGTTATATTATATGGGTGCGAAACATGGACTCTTACTTTAAGGGAGGAAAGGAGATTACGAGTATTTGAGAATAAAGTTCTTAGGAAAATTTTTGGACCAAAGAGAGATGAACAGACAGGTGAATGGAGAAGACTACATAACAATGAACTACATGGTCTTTATAGGAAGCCAGATATAATAAGAACAGTTAAGTCTCGTAGACTGCGATGGGCAGGACATGTTGCACGTATGGGGAATGAAAGACGTGCATGGAAGCTTCTTGTAGGAAAGCCAGAGGGAAAACGCCCAGTTGGTAGACCAAGAATGAGGTGGGAGAACAACATTAACTATGATTTGAGGGAAGTAGGTTATACAGGGAATGATTGGAAAGCATTAGCTCAGGATAGGGATGTATGGAGAGCTTATGTCCGCGCGGCCATGAACCTACGGGTTCGATAGTGCCAGTGAGTAAGTAAGTAAGTAAGTGAACTAATTAGCTAACAATTAACGTTTAGTGTCCCATGCGGTCGCGTGGCCCAGGATTAAGTAATTAAGATTTTAAGACGTTTATTAAATTCCGAAACAAATGTAATTCTTTGTCAGAAAAATGAAAATACTACATTATTTTCAGGTAAACTAAACGTAATAGGAAAGTGTAGCCTGCGGAGATTTGAATGAACATGTTTTAGTTTTGAAGTGAACTAATTAGCTAACAATTAACGTTTAGTGTCCCATGCGGTCGCGTGGCCCAGGATTAAGTAATTAAGATTTTAAGACGTTTATTAAATTCCGAAACCAATGTAATTCTTTGTCAGAAAAATGAAAATACTACATTATTTTCAGGTAAACTAAACGTAATAGGAAAGTGTAGCCTGCGGAGATTTGAATGAACATGTTTTAGTTTTGAAGTGAACTAATTAGCTAACAATTAACGTTTAGTGTCCCATGCGGTCGCGTGGCCCAGGATTAAGTAATTAAGATTTTAAGACGTTTATTAAATTCCGAAACCAATGTAATTCTTTGTCAGAAAAATGAAAATACTACATTATTTTCAGGTAAACTAAACGTAATAGGAAAGTGTAGCCTGCGGAGATTTGAATGAACATGTTTTAGTTTTGAAGTGAACTAATTAGCTAACAATTAACGTTTAGTTAGTGTCCCATGCGGTCGCGTGGCCCAGGATTAAGTAATTAAGATTTTAAGACGTTTATTAAATTCCGAAACCAATGTAATTCTTTGTCAGAAAAATGAAAATACTACATTATTTTCAGGTAAACTAAACGTAATAGGAAAGTGTTGCATGCGGAGATTTGAATGAACTTGTTTTAGTTTTGAAGTGAACTAATTAGCTAACAATTAACGTTTAGTGTCCCATGCGGTCGCGTGGCCCAGGATTAAGTAATTAAGATTTTAAGACGTTTATTAAATTCCGAAACCAATGTAATTCTTTGTCAGAAAAATGAAAATACTACATTATTTTCAGGTAAACTAAACGTAATAGGAAAGTGTAGCCTGCGGAGATTTGAATGAACATGTTTTAGTTTTGAAGTGAACTAATTAGCTAACAATTAACGTTTAGTGTCCCATGCGGTCGCGTGGCCCAGGATTAAGTAATTAAGATTTTAAGACGTTTATTAAATTCCGAAACCAATGTAATTCTTTGTCAGAAAAATGAAAATACTACATTATTTTCAGGTAAACTAAACGTAATAGGAAAGTGTAGCCTGCGGAGATTTGAATGAACATGTTTTAGTTTTGAAGTGAACTAATTAGCTGACAATTAACGTTTAGTGTCCCATGCGGTCGCGTGGCCCAGGATTAAGTAATTAAGATTTTAAGACGTTTATTAAATTCCGAAACCAATGTAATTCTTTGTCAGAAAAATGAAAATACTACATTATTTTCAGGTAAACTAAACGTAATAGGAAAGTGTTGCATGCGGAGATTTGAATGAACTTGTTTTAGTTTTGAAGTGAACTAATTAGCTAACAATTAACGTTTAGTGTCCCATGCGGTCGCGTGGCCCAGGATTAAGTAATTAAGATTTTAAGACGTTTATTAAATTCCGAAACCAATGTAATTCTTTGTCAGAAAAATGAAAATACTACATTATTTTCAGGTAAACTAAACGTAATAGGAAAGTGTAGCCTGCGGAGATTTGAATGAACATGTTTTAGTTTTGAAGTGAACTAATTAGCTAACAATTAACGTTTAGTGTCCCATGCGGTCGCGTGGCCCAGGATTAAGTAATTAAGATTTTAAGACGTTTATTAAATTCCGAAACCAATGTAATTCTTTGTCAGAAAAATGAAAATACTACATTATTTTCAGGTAAACTAAACGTAATAGGAAAGTGTAGCCTGCGGAGATTTGAATGAACATGTTTTAGTTTTGAAGTGAACTAATTAGCTAACAATTAACGTTTAGTGTCCCATGCGGTCGCGTGGCCCAGGATTAAGTAATTAAGATTTTAAGACGTTTATTAAATTCCGAAACCAATGTAATTCTTTGTCAGAAAAATGAAAATACTACATTATTTTCAGGTAAACTAAACGTAATAGGAAAGTGTAGCCTGCGGAGATTTGAATGAACATGTTTTAGTTTTGAAGTGAACTAATTAGCTAACAATTAACGTTCAGTGCCCCGTGCGGTCGCGTGGCCATGTCTACAGTTGTGCAGGAAGTTAATTTCCTCCGTAAGATGAGACCTGCATAGTCATCTCTTGGACTATGTGCTTTGAGTTCTTGGTCAAGTGATGTTACGTTCCAGTTAATGAATTGTATATTTGAAACTCATGATATCTTACGGGATTTGCTTAAATACTATTTAAAACGTAAAAAATAATATAGAATTTCAGTATTTATTTATATAATCAATTGAGTTGGTGTTTACTTGATGAGAATCCAAATTCATTAATTAAATAAAAATAAAACTTAGTTTCATTCGATTTTCACATTTATTAAGATATAATTCAGTGACAGCTGTTTCGGTACACTGAATTATATCTTGTTAAATATGAAAATCGAATAAAACTAAGTTTTATTTTTATTTATTTAATTAATTAATTAATATGTCTATTAAAGTTACTTCGACCCCGTATTCAGCCATTTCAGATACCTAATCATACAGATACAAAAATATTGTATTAGATTTAAGGGAAGTCAGCTGTGAATATATCTCTGATTGTAATTTCCAAAAATTGTTAACAATTGTTGCATTAATTAAGGGCACATTTAGCTTTACAATATTTATGTACTGTTTAGATATCTTAAAACATTCAGTCTGAATTAATATTTAGGTAATAATTGAAGAACATATGATATATTCAACCTATTGGTATACCTTTCTCTGGAATTACTTGAGTAAGGCTATGCTGTTACTTACTATATAATGAAGCTCCTGTAGCAGTTAGTAGGAATCTTTAAAAAAATCTTGTATTTGTAGTACTATTCATAGAAAGGAACTTCTTAAATTTAATGTATGAGTCATTTTTGCTATAGGTCGTATGTGTCAGACGACGGAGCTTTGCAAGGTATGGCAGTGTTTTAATGTGAGATACATATTAAAATATACTCATCAGCAAGATGTCTGTATACTTGGGAACTTTTATGGTCAAATTCAATGTTCCTTTAGTCAATTTTCTGCTTTTGGATACCTTCGGTTTTTTTGTAGGATATCTGTATTCCATGCCTTATCTATATATAATGGTATAGCCCATTGCTGAACCATAGCCTCTCCTTTGTAAGGAGTTACTACACCAAGTTATATTAGTTCCCTTATTTGCTCAGAGATGCCATGGATGGCATGCAGTCAACACACTTACCCAATAAAACATCTAACAGACAATTAAGGTATTACTAGGATGTTGAGGTCGGTAAATTTTGCTTAGAGGCCTCTTTATTCAGGCTTAAGGATTTTTTACGAGCCTGAAAATTTCCAGACTCGGGACCCACGGCTTAAAGTCCTCAAGGAGGACTTACTCCTTGGATTTTTGCATCGACCCCGTCCGGGTCTCAACCTGCGACCCTCGGAACCGGAGGCCTATAACCTCTAAGTCGACCCATGTCTTATAATCTCTATAAACTATTCTAGCCCTATTTTGCTTTTGATATGGATCATTTCGAGATATTAAGTAATGTAGACCCTATATAATATTTCTAAATAGGTCCCAATTTTAGTAATAGAGTTAAAAATGGCAAGAAATTGTTTGCAATTTCTAAGCATTGAGATAGATTATTTTTGTTTATTAAATTGTATTTATGTGAGCCTCGGTTGTCTAGTGGTTACGTTGTTTGCCTCTAGTCCTGAGGGTTGTCGATTCAAACGCGGCCGGGGTTGATGGATTTTTAGGATGAAAATTGCAAAGGACAAGTCCTCCGGGAGGGACTTTAGGTCGTGGATCCCGAGTATGAAGATGTTCGGACTCGTAAAAGAGCCTCAATATTAAATTAGTGCTTCTTAACAATATTTAACTGATTTTCCTCATCCAAGTAATAGGCCTACCTTAGTTCCTACTAGATGCGATGCCCTGACAACATGTTACTCGCTTACATCTGTAGGAAATTAGCGTAGCTAAATTAGCTTGATCGAGAAATTCCCAATAGGAGGCATCCATACTTGAATGAGGGGCCGGACGTTAGAATCATTGAAAATAAATCTAAATTTATATTTGCTTTAACTTTGGCTTGATCATTACCTTCACGTATAATGTACATGTATTAATTATAATTGCTGTTTCCCGTTTAATCCACTATATTAGACCTTTATTTTTATATTATTATTATTATTATTTATTATTATTATTATTATTATTATTATTTTTATAATCTTCTTGTATCTTGTAAGCCCATGTTTCCCTTAACAGAGATTTAGGCGCTCTCCCCCTACAGAGAAGAATTTGAACCATACTAATTTATTTACACTTGTTTTCGTATAGATGTCAATTGAGCGGTCCGTGGTCAGCGTTCTGCTTCATACTGTCATCTAGGAAACCAAGGTAGTACTAAGACGGGAGAATTCGGTAAATTTTGCTTAGAGGCCTTTTTATAATAATAGGCCAATTATTATTTGTAGAATAATTATTATTTCGTTTATCATATAAAATGTTGTATGTGCATGAAATTTGCATTGCAATTTTTAATGTCTTTTTTAATTCATTATAATAAACCATTCAATAAAGAACCTTTTAAAATACCCCGCGAGTTTTCATCTCTTTGGACAATTCACTCTCGTCGCTAGGTTCCAGTCGTGAATTATCGACAAGATGAAAACTACTGTGATAATATATATATATATATATATATATCATTGTAATGTCATGATAATACGTAATTTGTAGATTTAAGTAACCCAGTGCACTGTTATTTTAAGAAGGGATTTCTTTGGCAGTGTAAAAAATACAAAATTATTACACGCTTGAGACGATTGCAGGAATATGGCTTGTTTGGATAAGAATTAAAACTACAGAAAAACTGTGAATTCACGTGACAGATTGTGACGCAGTAAGATTTTCTAATATTTTCCAAGTCTCCAGATACTTGATTTTTATGTTTACAAAATGTTCCGTAAGACAGAAATGCTTATTTTGTAGAAGAGGGGAGGTCGAAAATTTTGGCGCAAATCCAAATTTAAAATGGCTAGTCATTCTCGTTTTTTAAGTTCATATGAATAAAACATCTGCAAAGCGCAATTTAATGAAACATTTTCCTACGAATAGTCTTGACTTCTTAAGAAATATATTTTGTGTAGAAAGGTTGTTAATCGTTGTGATACACATTTTCGTATGTTTAGGCTTTTGCATATATTAACGTACCCTATATATAATCACTGTAATACTGTAATCACTAATCATACTATCATTTTGGCAACTCCAAAATGCGTAGACTATTAACAAAATTCTATGATACTACAGCTCGGAAAAACCTCGGTTGAATTCTTGCTGTCTCTGCCGAATTGTTTTTTTTAAATGAAGGTATTTACCATCTCAGGGCATTAACATCGTAATTAAAATCTTAGCGTGATAGGACAGACTGATTTTACTCAGAGGCGTTTTATTTTAAACTTGAGGTTCTTTTACATATCGTAAATCCGAAGAAAACCATCCTCAAGATTTTTACACCGTTAAGAATCCATTTACTCCAGCAGGGTTTGAATCCCCTATTTTTGGAACCAGAGGCGATCATGTACTCCCAAGTCCACCGGGGCTAATGTATAGGTAGTCGGTTGTTACCGCGACACTTTTCCTCAACTTTAATTTCAGTTTCTTAATAAGACTTCATTACTTCTCATATCAAAAGACTACTTATTTATCCTCTTGAGACTGTATCCTGTTCCAAACCATATACTCAAAGAAAATTTTCCGTGATATATCCGAGTATCGAGCCTGGACATTTAAGATGTCAGTCGTACACGCTGTTGCAACACCAAAGGGGACCAATTGTAATGCATTTCGCTGATACTTACCTCTGTCAAAAATGCATTTCGTATCTCCAATATCCAGTTCCCTAAGTATGGGCTTCTAATTAACCAAAAGTTGTTACCGAAATATTTATTTATCCATTTTGGAATATTTGGATTTTAAGGTTCGTTGATAAATATTATGTTTTTATAGCTATGTAAAGTTAATAAATAAAGTTTTTTGGTGACGGGTGTAGTATATAATCCATAACGTAATTTATTATTGCGGGTGGCTGGTACTCCTGCCTAGAATGACATTATTTTCTAGAAACCACTGTTAGCTTGAGCAAAATTTAATACAAAACTTGAAGTGAAAAATAGGTAAGTGATCCCACTACATATCTTAGGAAGCCCTCGGGGTAACTAAGAGCTTAAGGTTCCAGACAATCTGCACGATATGTCACTGCGTGACGGCCGCATATACTTCCAGAACATACGTCCGGTACGCATTTCCGTTAGAGATTGAGTCGACACCAGGGCCATGGTTCCGCCACAAGGTTTAGGCTAGTTTAATAATCCCGCCCCCACCGGGACTCGAAACTCCAATCTTCCTGCTTGTAATGTATTGCCTTAATCACCTACACTACAGTGTGCCCCAAACTAAAACAAAAGTAATAATAAACTGGTTGTTTATTTTGAAATTTTTTGCAAGTTTAAATTTCCACAAATATTATACATATTTGAAGTAATATAAGTGCATAGATGTTAAGTATAAATTCCCAGTGGCACGTAAGGTATAATAAAAGTTATATTATGGGTTTTGCGTCACAGATATACGATTTTCTCAGAAAAAAGCTATTTTCGTACAGAATTATATTAGTGTAATAGGCCTACTTTATAATGTTGAGTATTGGTCTCATTTTCACACAATACATAGAAAGCATGAAATTATCAACTTCACTTTTCAATCAATGAAACAACCGAAATGAAAGTTTTAAGGAAAATCGTAGGAAAATCGCTGAGATAGAAAATTCGCAGCTCTGTTATTAGAGAAGAAGGTGAAATTGAACATATAAACCTCTGGATAAATGATAGAAGACTAAACTGGAACGATCACATAGATAGAATGGAGAACAGTAGATTAGTGAAGAAAGTACGCGACTGGACATCTTAGCAGAAAAGGCCTTTAGGACGACCACAACTACGATGGAAGGACGTCACCATACCCTGTAGTGAATGAACACGCAACAAGCTGCCAGCTTTCATGCGTAGAGGAAGAAGAAGAACTTTTAGCTTTTTAATAAAATAATACATAATATGCCCATTGTAATACTTGCCAATATTCGTAATATTAATATAAACTGTTATTTAATTCGTCGTTTTTTAAATTAATTTGTGCTAAAACTGACTTAGGTTAAGGTAATACAGATACTGTTTCATAAGTAATGTCAATTTTAAACAATTTTATTTGGATTTTTTTCTGACAAGAAATTAAACTATTTTTCAAAATAGAGGCACCAGATTCTATAGTCTTGAGTAATCTTTGGGCGAGGTTTATTATCCCGTGACGTTATCAGTCTCTGCTTTTTGATGTGAAGAATTCGTAGAGACCCACTTTCACAACTTCAATGTGTTCTAACTTTCACGTAAGAAATGGGTCATGGATCGAAACAGATTGTAATCTGAAGATGGGAGATCAGGGCTATATGCTGGATGTGGTAGCAGTTCGATTTCTGCCAATTCCTGAATTTTTGTCATGATTGTTCGTGCAATATGGAGCACATTCGGATTTGAACTCGAGAGCTTGAAAATTTCATGAACATGTTCTAATTGTTGAGAATAAAGATCCGCATCGATTGCACGCCCGTTCGTAACGAACTCCCAGTGAATCACGCCTTAAAAATGTCACCAGACGCACAACATTGCAGTAAAAACCGACATTATTTAAGTACAACGTAATATCGATTTTATGTTTCATACGTACAGCCTGGAAATTAGACAAACTCCTCTTCACTATGAAGTAATGTGCCATTACATTTCTGTATAAAATATTTTTCATAAGTAATGCCACGAGTGATTTCCAAATTATCGATAAATTCACGACTCACGAAGTGAGAAGTGAATTTATCTAGAGAATTTGGAAATCAAGAGTGGCATTTGTTGGGACTGTTTAACGAATAAAAGTAAGCTGTATACTCACAAATCATTATTTAACTATAGTTGTTTTAAAATATTTATTAATTTAATGTAAACGGCGATGTTTGAAAATAAATGAGAAACGATTGGTACGCTTCATTTGCTTCCTTTGTTCGATCACTGCAACCAGATAATAATATTATTTATTGCCAAAAGATCGCAATGTTGTAAGAATGAACCCTAGTGGAGAAATTTATAACCAACGTTATAGGTATTAGGCCTAATTAATTTCTGATGTCCTATCATGTAAATATGTCAATTATATTTTTGTGTGTCATTTCCTGGAAAATAATTCGTTTAAGAAAGTGCAAACAGTGTTTTTTTTGTGGTATAATCAATTGTTACAAATGTTTTGATATTATCTCTCGCATGCGCTTTCTGTTGACATTCATGCACTATATATACAATCTGGTAGCCGCATTTCTTAGAGAGTCAGTCACTGCAAAATAATGCCATGACCTATTCAGAATGTTACAAAGAAGGTGCTTTCTTTATTATGATAAACTTTAGTTGGTAAATTTTAGGCGAAACACGACTGTGATTGATTGTAAATAAAAAAATCATTGAAATGTGATTGGTCATTGACTCCCATTTGGGGCATGAGTTAAATAGTCTGAGAAAACAGTAGATTTTGCGAACCAACGAGTACGATACAGTTTTATCGTTATTTACCTCAAATAATCCAGACTTAAAATTTGCGCACTTAAGTTTGTTCCACCTGTTATAGGTCGATATTCAATTCACAAGGTTAAGTTTATTCGTACTATATTACAGTACAAAGACAATTGTTTAGTAGGGATGTTTTACGTCGTTTTATATTGTGAAATTGTTATTCTTATATTTTTCCGGGTTAATTTTTTTCTCGAAATATGTAAACGCAATCCTTTATTTATACATTCCGATTGAGGGTCTTTCCACTTTTCAGCGGTTGCCCTTTTACCAGCCGGCTGCTGGCCCTTCACATCCACATGTGTCAATCACAGAGGTAGATGATCAACAGCCAGTGTAGGGGTGACATGTGGTTAGCATGTCGAGTCCCCCAGCCGTTATAGCTGGTTCCTCAACCTGGAGCCGCTACTTATTGTAGCTACCCAATTGCCTCACGATGCTGGGTGGGCACCGGTCCCATACTGGCCGAAATACCATGAGAAAATTTCTTCCCCCATGGAGACTCGAACCAGCGCAAGTCCCGTAGCTCTGCGCCAAGGCTTCCTACCTTAACCGCTCGGCTACGGCCCGGGACTATTTATACATTCATGATCGTAAAATTACTTTATTTTATCCACTGTAAATATGCTCTCTCACACACACAGAGGATCTAGTTAGGATGTGAAAGAATGCTCAGTGGTCTGATCAGGCTAGCAAGTGCACTGTATTGAGACTAATTGTCTACGCGGATCTGTCTTGTGTAGGAAGCGTGCACGTCAGTCTGCTATCTTTGCGCGGTGGCACACTTGGCTACCTCAGAGTGGTATTTTCAGTTGTGTGTGTTTGTAAACTCTGCTACCAGTTCTGAAGTGTGCAAAATTACTTCGGTTAAACAGTGTTCGTATCTGACATACGTGGTGCTATAGTTTGTTTAAAAGTGAATGCAATTATTTTTCGTAAATGCAGATTTATATGCTGTTTTATATTTTTCTCGTGGGATTTCCTTATAATTAAAACAAGGCAATCTCTTCATTTAAAAAACATTTTATGTATCGAGAGCGATACCTAGTGCTATAGGGTTACTCCGAGGGCAAGGGTGCAGTTGCTCGAGGTTTAAACTGAAATTTCGGTCACGGTTTATACAATATTTTGAGGTGCACTAGTCCGTCATTAAATATATTAAAACATTTTTATAAGATAGCATAAAAATAGTTGTTTTAAGGGGGTTACTTTTATTTATGTATGATCATTAAAAAATTAAAATAAAGGCGAATGTGTATTTGTCAGTTGTTGAAATTTAGATATATACTTTTTCTGCCAGTTTATGGTAATATCTCTTATTAGAAAAACAATAAGCAAATCTCTGAAATCGTAAATAGTAATATATGGGACTATCGTGTGGAGAGAAATAACTTTACAGTGACTTTTTTTTTTGCCCAGGGACTTTTTTTGTGCAAAGGTTTAATGAGTTGTGTTGCATATCTCGTATCCAAGAAGAAATTGAACCATGAAATCCTTTGTAATATCATATTACTCTTACTGTTCTGAAATTATATATTCCACTCAATTTTTTACTTTTCCGCCAGTTTGCAGACTATCTTATTAGAAAAACAATAAGTATGCCTGATATATGGGACTATCGTGTGGCGAGAAGTCATTTTCCAGCGACAGCACGTAAATAAGTAGAGCCAAAATAAACTATATTTTTGGGCCAGGATAATAATTTTCAATTAAATTAATTAATTAAAGTTTTAATGAGTTGTATTACATATATTTTACCTGGCAGAGTTAAGGCCTTTATCCAAGAAGAAATTGAACAATTATGAGCCAGTGCGCTGTATGATACTTTATAATATCATACTACTTTTACTCTTCTGAAATGATTTACTCCACAAGATTAAGGAAATTGAACAAAAATTATATTTCTAGAATAGACAAGGTTATTTCTTCCATTGTCAAACTAGAATTCAAAATGCATAATAGAAATATTAGCTTCCGATAAGCAAACTATTAAGTTACGAAATATTGTTTATCAATGTTGAATAATAGTTTGTCTGAAACTTACTAATAAATACGCAAAGCAATAAACACGTTTGAGTTAAAATCAAACGCTAAAAAATAATATAAATCTAGTATCATTATTATAGAATACGCAATATTTTATTATGTAGAAATGAGAGTTAGTTAGAAACTTGTATCACTTAATTAACTGTGAGGCAAAATTAATTATTCGTAAAAATTTCGCATGAAATAACGACATTAAAGTCTTCTAGCACTATCAGTACTGAATAATTTATCAGTCTGTAATGAAATAAGGTGTGTACTAACTACTCTCTTTAATACCTCAGGTCGCGGATCTAAAACGGGGCAAGAAAGGGCTACTAACTTTGCTCATAGGCCAGTTATTTCACACACTTTCCTGATCAAGCACCGAAAATAAAATATTTGTTCCAATGTCTGTGTGATCAGTTGAAAATAATCATCGTTAACGACCGTATTTTCCTTAATAATTTGTTATATGTAGAGTTTAGTTCCGTAAAAAATAATATTGTTGCCGCTAGAAAGTTAACACACACACACACATATACACAGAACAAAGCAAGGAAATTGAAGATTACACTCCTACAATAAATTACATAACATATCATTTGCATATTAATAAGTAAGCTATCTAAGTAAAGACTATTCACTCGTGTTCAGGTAATTATTAAATTACACTGGTCAACATGATTTTTGTCTCATGAGTACCAATAGTTGTACTTTTAATGCAGTTTTTTTATCGTGTTTTCAGATGTGTATTCGGAATTTCTCCATCACCCACAGTTTTTATTATTTCAATTTAAATTAATGGATTTAAATAATTATTTTTTAAATAAATAATTATTTTTTAATAAACGTTTTTTCGTCCATTTGTCCATTGTAAAATAAAACCAAATGAGCTAACTCAGGAGATTTCAGCTATGGAAAAGAGATTTCAAGGCAAATAGAATCCTAATATGCTGGCTGATTATTGTTGGACCATCAAGAGGGATGCTCCGTAGGCGAAATATAGCAGAAAATCGTCATTTCGTACTTTCTAGGTGAGTCCGAATGTTCGAATTTTGTGTAGTTACGAATGTAGAAAATATTAAAGTGTTTGGAATTATAAATTCCTGTCTCTCGAACCTTGCGTGATGGAGAAAAACCGATATCATATTTGAATTAAGGATAAAAAATACTATTAGAATCACATATTTTTCTTTCTGTGACAAAAAAAAAAAGTTTCATTTTGTTGCTCAGTGTTATTTGAGATAGTAATAAATGCACAGGGTTCTAGTGCAAATAGCAGCCTACAATTACTGTTACTGAAGCTCTGCTTTTGTATCTAGTTGTCTAAATAACTATTAGTAATATCATTTTCTTATTTAAATATTTATTACAAATTAAGAAATATTCATAAACATGTATTAGGCACTGACTTAGATGATGGTTTATTACTTTTTTCGATGGCTTTAATGTTTAAATACATTTTCTTGCTTTCTCAGAGATACGAGTTTTGTGTTAAAATTGAGAAAGTTGACAAGCCTGTAAAATAATCGGAAACTGTGTTCCTGTACAAGTGTGCATTTTTAGACTGTTTGAGGAAGTGAATCACATATTCTATGTAGGTTGATAAGTCACGATGCTTTTTTTCTAACATCCTAATAATGAATAAATCAACTTAACGAACATGTACTTTTAATTAACGAATATCTTCAATGTTCAACTTAAAACTATTTTATTTAAGTCAGTCTTATAAACTTTTTTTTTGTTCAATGCCACCACGTTGTCATTTCGACATTCTGGTATTCATTCCTGGCATGACGTTATTGTAACCCACTTCTGAGGTTGGGACGCCTGGAAGGCGGAGTTTCGCTGCCCCGATATATGATAGGTGATGATTATGGTAATGATGCGCCAGGATAGGCTTTGATCCTAAACTTAAAATGATACGCATTTCTTATATAATTTATTTTGATTACATTTTCTCATTTACTTCTTCTTCACTTCACGGGCTAGGCAAATTGCCTGTTCCGCCTCACGGTTGTTCTGTCCATCTTTTCACTGGCCTTCCTACATTCCTTGAACCTCTTGGCTTGTAGTTGAATGCTGCTCTTGGTAATCTTGATACATTCATTCTTTGCACGTGTGTAAACCATTTCTCTGATTTTCTCATCCAATGGATATATATTTAACTCTGTTCTTATATCTTCATTCCTTATCCGATCCAATCTTGTGCAGCCTTTTGTTCTTCTAAGGAAGTTCATTTCTGCGCTTTGTATTCTACTTTGCAGTTTTTTGGTCATTACCCAAGTTTCGCTCCCATAAAGTAATGCAGGAACTGCCAATGTTTTATACAACTTCAATCTAGTATCTCTTCTTGTTTTATTCTTTAATTTTTATGTATAGTTCAGCATATCATTTGAAATTTCGACAGTTTCATATGTATGTCTCTTTCAGTTTTTGTGTTTATAGTAAAATTACAACCCAAATAATTAAAATTTGTTACTTGTTCCAGAGGTTTGTTGTCTATTACGATTTTTGATCTTATATGATCGTTTCCCCAAAATTCATTTACTTGTAAAATGAGTAATTACGTTTGCCATGGTTTATTCATACAAGTATGTTGGTAAAAAATGCGATATTTATTTTGATATTACAATACGTTGTACTGTAATGCTCCATTTTCCAACCATCTCCTTTTTTCTTTCTTTTCTTTGTTTAACCTTTCCATTTGTAGGTACTTTTACTTGCCCCACGACAGCAGTATGCAGGGACACAACCTGTTACGAGAGGATTTTTAACTCTGGATCACATACATAATTTTTATCAAACAAAAACTGGAGATCTCTCAGGATAAGTGATCAGTTGAGTTCCAGGGGCGCCTCCGAGACAACACGAACATTTAAGACATATATTCATACTAATCAAGGAGAACATGATACGTTTATTATAATGGCCAGCTGGTGTGTCGGACTGAAT
This sequence comes from Diploptera punctata, assembly GCA_030220185.1. NCBI lineage: Eukaryota > Metazoa > Arthropoda > Insecta > Blattodea > Blaberidae > Diploptera > Diploptera punctata. The sequence continues at coordinate 324,773 of JASPKZ010007878.1, forward strand.
TCAGGTCCTATAGTTACCCGATTATTTTCTCACAGTTAAGGACACCTGGTAGAGTTCGCTTGCAAATTGTTATGCCAATTCAACATTTTAAACAAACTGTATTTTCTATGGAACTACACTACCTAGGACAATAAAAATTTTACATCGAATTAAGGCAGGTTTTCTGATGGTACTACTGTCATTGATTTTTATCTAGCATTAATTGCTTTTTACCAGGGTTTTGCAAATCATATAATAATTTACAAAAAAATATACACACTTCCCCATATGTGTACACTTTTCCCTGAAACTAATGATCAGAACTGCACTATTCATTTTACTGACATTGTTTGTTAGTGGCTTCAGATAACCAGTGAACAATTTACTGACTCGAGAGCCTAACATATTTTATAAAAATTATTTACATTAAGATATTTATTTTTATAATTTTTTTACATTAATTTTTTTCTTGAGAATAGTATATTTTAACAACAAAATATTTGACCGACTGAATACAGCTAGACACTCTAAACATCCACAAAAATATTCAAGCTTCTGTGTTACATAGTTTCTGAGAAATGTGCACCTGACATTTAAAACATACATTTTTTGTAAATTATTATATGATTTGAAAACCCTGGCAAAATGAAAGAAAATAATGCTAGATAAAAATCAATGACAGTAGTACCATCAGAAAAAAAACTCCTGGCGCGACAGGCCTACAAGGCTCTTAGCCTACCAGCCGGCTGCTGGCCTCAGATCCACATGTGTCAATCACAGAGGTAGATGATAATCAGCCAGTGTAGGGGTGACATGTGGTCAGCATGTCGGGTCCCCCCGCCGTTATAGCTGGTTTTCTCAACCTGGAGCCGCTACTTATTGTAGCTACCCAAATGCATCACGATGCTGGGTGGGCACCGGTCCCATACTGGCCGAAATACCATGAGAAAATGTCTTCCCCCATGGAGACTCGAACCAGCGCAAGTCCCGTAGCTCTGCGCCAAGGCTTCCTGCCTTAACCACTTGGCTACGGCGCGGGACACCATCAGAACACCTGCCTTAATTGGCTGTAAAATGTTTATTGTCCTAGGTAGTGTAGTTCCATAGAAAATATAGTTCGTTTAAAATGTTGACTAGGCATAAGAATTTGTAAGCGAACTCTACCAGGTGTCCTTAAAAGAAAGCACCGAAAAAATCTCACCCAGGAATGTTATCCCTACGAGCCAGCTGAGTTCGAGGCAACTACTTTACCCCGAGGAACATCACTGTATTTCGAACATTTTATAAGACCGTAAATCACTGAACTGGTATGAAGGAAATTAATTATACGTATGGATTTATTCACAAAAGGTTTGCGAATCATCCAGAAGTACTCGCTAAATTAGAATTATATTTGAATTTATGGACATAACCTACTATATCCATTTTCTATATTTTCATTTTTATTTATTTTAACAACAGAATTACAGTTTATCACGTATTAATATTACACTGTAAATTAATCGGTTTGCAAAAATTATTGTTTAAGCCAAAACATATAAATATCTACCCGTTGTTCGAAAGTAAATATGCTGTGCCTACCACTCTTACGTTCATCTAATATTTGTTATGAATATTTAGCTACATAATGTCATGGTATGGCTTTGTAAAACAAGGCGTAGTAGAACAAAGTCATACAGAATATGATTTATGAACACTGTGTACTGTAGCACTAAAACGATGCATTTCCAGATGAAGATTCATCATCAAAATATTATGTATTCCAGACATAAATTCATCATAAAAATGTTATCTACTAAGTCCCCTCTGCACGCCGTAGCGTAGTGGTTAAGGCACTGAGCTACAAGCCGGAGGGTCGAGGGTTCAAGTCCCATTGGGGTCAAGATTTTTAAACTGACCCAAACTCTCTGGCGGCACTATGGCCCTGGGGTCGACTCAGCCTCCAACGGAAATGAGTACAAGACGCTTGTTCTGGGGGTAAAGGCGGCCGTCACGCAGGGCTGACAACCCGGCTGACATAAAGTGCCGATTGTCTAGAAAAAGTGGGAACCTTAACCTCCTACTACCCCAAGGGCCTCCGGGTCACTTTACTTTACTAAGTCCTCTCTACAACTCCCAGAAATGTGTAATAGGAATTCTGAATTGCCCTGTATATTCACTAAAGGGGTTAACAAACATATATAAAAAAACTGCAAATAATTTAAAGGTAGTTGGGTAGTGGCAAAAATCTTTTTTTCAAGTAAAACTCTTTTTCAAGCTAAATATATTAACTTATACAACTCCTCTATATTCGGTCAAGAATGTTTAAATCTCAAGAAATAGAACTAAACAAGGAACGTATTGATACGAAAAGAAGCGTTAAATGCTTTCAAACCTACTAACAGAGTGAATTTAAAACAATAGTTACACTATATGGATGAGAAACATAATCTATTTGTTTAAGAGGAGTGAAAAGATTATTAGTAAGCATATTTGAGAATAAAGGGCTTAGGGAAATGTTTGGATCAAAGTGTGACGAGCAGACAAGTGAATAGAGAAAACTTAATATCTATGGGTTACATTATATTATGGGAAACAAGATTTAACAAGAAGAGCGAAATCTGCGATGGGAAGGACATATGGAATGAATGGGGAATGAAAGAAAGCATGGAAACTTCTTATATAAGAAAATCAGATTGAAAGCTCCCAATAATAATAATAATAATAATAATAATGATGATGATGGTGATGATTAACCATTATTTGCGGGAGTGATTTATATAGAGAAATTATTAGAAAACATTGGTTCTGGATAGGGATGTATCGAGATCTGACCGGGCGGGCATGACACCCAGGTTTCGATAGTCCCAGTAAGTTAATAGTTAAGCCAAGAATTACATTGATGAGGAATGGAATGAAATTATTTACAAGCGAAAGAAAAAACCGGGGATCTTGAATTCAGGCTTTCTGCTTTTACAAAGTGCGAAAATAATTTTGTGGTTTTAAGTATAATAATCACTACTTTTCAAGGAATCATTTTTTGAATGTGAATGTTCACTGTTTTAGGAGATACCGGTGTAAGAAACCCACATAATTAAAATACGAAAAGTACTATATTCCTGGGTTACCCAACTTCTTCACAGGGAAGAGAATGCTTAAGAGATCACATTAGGATATAGGCCTACTTAACTTATTTTGACTAATTTTCGATTTCTTGAATGTGACCATAGAATTGTTGTCATTAAAGATACAAGAAATCGGGATAGAGAATCTCATTATGTATGAAACAGGGGTACCCAAACTACGGCCCGCTGGCCGGATACGGCTTTCTATAACTTTCTATTCGGCCCCTATAAGCCTGTAGCATTCTAATAATTTTGCATTGTATTGTAAGCCTATGTTTTCCCTTTACAGAGATTTAGGCGCTCTCCCCCTATAGGGAAGAATTTGAACCATACTAATTTAGTTACACTTGTTTTCGTATAGATGTCATTTTGAGTGGTACGTGGTCAGCGTTCCGCCTCATACTGACATCTAGGAAACTAAGGTAGTACTAGGACGGGAAAATTCGATAAATTTTGCTTAGAGACCTTTTCATTCAGGCTTAAGGATTTTTTACGAGCCTGAAAATCTTCAGACTCGGGACCCACGGTTAAAGTTCCTCCCGGAGGACTTGCTCCTTGGATTTTTCCGTATTCTAATAAATAATAATAATAATAATAATAATAATAATAATAATAATAATAATAATAATAATAATAGTAAAGTAAAGTAAAGTGATCCCACAACAGGCCCGGAGGCCCTTGGGGTAGTAGGAGGTTAGGGCTCCCACTTTATCTAGACAATCGGCACTTTATGTCAGCCGGGTTGTCAGCCCTGCGTGACGGCCGCCTTTACCCCCAGAACAAGCGTCTGGTACTCATTTCTGTTAGAGGCTGAGTCGACCCCAGGACCATAGTGCCGCCAGAGGGTTTGGGTCAATTTAAAAATCCTGACCCCAACGGGACTTGAACCCTCGACCCTCCGGCTTGTAGCTCAGTGCCTTAACCACTACGCTACGGCGTGCAATAATAATATTAATAATAATAATAATAATAATATTAATAATAATAATGATAATAATAATAACAATCATCCACAACAGCTATAATAGGGCCTATGGCTCGCGGCACCTAGATGTTTCTTTCATTTGGCCCGCGATACAAATAATTTAGACGGCTCTGGTATAAACTACCATATCGATTGTAAATTGTTTGCCAAAAATTCAAATTTTAAGCCAGTAGGTCTATAATAGATTTTAACTGGATATTGTTAAAACTCATTGTTCTGGGTTATAAATTAAGAAATACACGCATGTTGTATTGTTTGTGGTTATCCGCGTGGAATTGGTTTTCCAGGAAGTGTGATGAATCGAAGTTACTTGAATTTACTAAGACATTTCGAAATATCCTCTAAGAAAAAATGCGAGTACTATTATAATCTGTTAAGACATATTCATTGTATTTCTGCGCAGATCGCAATCTGCTGATTGAATACTTTACCGAGTGTTTAGAATGACCTCTTAAAATTTGAATAAACTTTCTTTCAAACTAGTCAGTTACCTAATGCAGTTGATACTAAACAGCTGACATTCATTTGAAAGCTAAAGTGTTACAAAGTTAAACAGAAAGGTGATATATGCCACAAGGAAATAAAAGGATATTATTCCTGGGTAAAAATGTATATGATAGTATAACACTAATTAATTGTTAAATAGCGCTTTCTTCAGAATGGGAGTAGAAAGGGATTTTAATAACGAACGGGAATTTTAGTGATAAGATACTCATAAAAATTGTTAAGAGTCGATTGCAAATTTTACATTTCAGTTATATGAGCCACATTATACAAGATAAACTTTGATTTTATTTGAATATGTCGGTCCTGATGGACTAGTGGTTACTATGATCGCATCTAATTTCGACGTTCAAGGATTCAAGCCCAACTGAGTTTGATAAACTTTTTACTTACTTACTAAACTTTTTCAGGGTGTAAAAATCCTAAGTTTTGTAGATTCCTTCGGAGGGGAACTGAAGCCGCGTGCCCCGTGTCGTAGATGTAAAAGAACTGAAAGAAGAAAGAGGCCTCTGTGCAAAGTTTATCGGCCTTTTCACACTCAGATTTGAAAGTCTTTAACTGTTAAACAGCGCAATTAAATAAAATACTAAATAGTGTTGTTGCTATTATTTCTACCCTCCTACTTCTAGTATCGAGATATTGAAATCACGAAACCACAGCACTGTATATGAACAAAATAATTTACGATATTGGACAATAAACGTATTATATTATTATTATTATTATTATTATTATTGTTGTTGTTGTTGTTGTTGTTGTTGTCTTCGTCATCAATCAAGCGGCGGTCCTACAGACTTTGTTGTATCCCGGATTTCGATCGCCATGTCTCTCTGCTATACCGTTCATCTTCTCCAATTGCCCTATCGAGCAAAGCCATTTTAATTTCTTCTTTCTATTGCGTTTCCCGGATTATAATTAAATTTTATTTTGGCCATCCTTCATTTTCCACCCTTTGTAGTTTATTATTATTATTATTATTATTATTATTATTATTATTATTGCTATTAGTATTAATAGTGGGGCACGCCGTAGCGTAGTGGTTAAGGCACTGAGCTACAAGCCAGAGGGTCGAGGGTTCAAGTCCCGTTGGGGTCAGGATTTTTAAACTGACCCAAACCCTCTGGCGGCACTATGGCCCTGGGGTCGACTCAGCCTCTAACGTAAATGAGTACCAGACGCTTGTTCTGGGGGTAAAGGCGGCCGTCACGCAGGGCTGACAACCCGGCTGACATAAAGTGCCGATTGTCTAGAAAAAGTGGGAGCCCTAACCTCCTACTACCCCAAGGGCCTCCGGGTCTGTTGTGGGATCACTTTACTTTATTAGTATTAATAGTATAATCATTATCATCATATTTGTTACTTCCTTTCTACTGTATATTACTAATACTGAGATATTGAAACCATGAAATCATAGTATTGTATCTAAACAGAACGGTTTATGATATTAGATACAGTAAACGTATAATAGAAAAGGTCAGGCTGAAATGAACATAAAATAACTTGGTTTTGAAGATGCAGTTTTATTCATTTGTTTATTTATCCGGGATTTATAAAAAAAATAAAAAAACCGAATGAAATATTTTTCCCTTCCAGTGCAAATCATATTGGCCTTCATTTGTAACATGAGCCAGGCTGGCCAATAAGGCCAGGAGAGAGTAGTCGTAAGTTCAGTTGTGTGTGACGTACTCTCAAGAGAAGTTCAGCACTTCCTCTGCCAGTGGCTTAGCAATACGTTTGACAGTGTTGTGCCATAATATTATATCGTTGTGGAAGTTGACCCCCAAGTGTTGGCTTTTAGATTCATTTTTTATGTATTTTAAAAGTGTCACCAAATTTGGCTTTGTGATAGCGTAAAGAAATATATTTTTTGTTGCTTAGTGAGTGTTGAATATGAGTAAATAGCACATGCGTATTAGCACGATAAACGTTCCGTAAAAAATATGTATTTATTTACTCACAGAAATATTGAGACTTTTAACACTGAATTACATGCACATCTACAAATAGTAAAAATGTAGACGTAAATGTTTTTAACATATATTTCTCTTAAGGAAGTATGCAATGCACGTCCTGGTAATGTTAAATTAACCAAACTTATATTCCATTTTCTCTGTAAGCGTTTAAAATAGCATAATTAATTTTTTATAGTGTATAGATTCGTATATTGTAAATTGATGGATCTACTTTCATTCTTGAGCAAGTTGAAATTAAAGAACAAGAAGTTAATTTTAACGTTATATACAAAACAGTTAAATTATTTATACACTAGATAAAAATAAAATAAAACGAACTTTTTCTTCCATGCAATGTAACCAACTACATTTTCTAAGCAAAAATATTTAATATATATTTGCTACTGTTAGGTAGACCTGACTTTGCTCGTTATGCCATATTTCCTTTTATAAAAGAGCTTAATTTTATTCCCTAAATGCCACGTAAAAGTGTGCAATCAGATTTCAATTTCTCTTGGTACAGTTTGCTTGGTTATTTAACTTTCTTTCTCTCTCTCTCTCTTTTTTTTTTTTTTTTTTTTTTTCGAAAAAAATGTCCAAGTTCGTTTTATAATTTGAAACCAAGATAGATATTTGCAAGAAGGCGTTAATACTATTAATAAGTAAGTAAAGGTAAAGTGATCCCACTACAGGCCAATGGAGACCCTTGGGTTAGTAGGGGGTTAAGGCTCCCACTTTTTCTAGACAATCAGCCGGGTTGTCAGCCCTGCGTGATGGTCGCCTTTACTCCAATACAAGCGTGTGACATTAATTTCCGTTAGAGGTTGAGACGAACTGAGGGCCATTGTGCACGAAAAAGTTTGGGTCAGTTTAAAAATCCTGACCCCACCGAGATTCGAACTCTCGACCTTCCGGTTTGTAGCGTGTTGTCTTAACCATCTACGCTCGGCGTACCCCCGTTATTTGATAAGTACCATATACATAATATATTGACTTAGGCTTTGACGACCGGAGTTCGTATTATGGTCTGCAGACATTTTCCGTGTTTGTTTGAGGCTTAAAACTCTCCGACGCGACGTTTCGCCAGCGATTGCGTCCGGCATCCTCAAGGGTTGGCTTGAGCTTCAAGCTAACCCTCGAGGGTGTCGGGCGCAGTTTCTGGATAAACGTGGGGAGTTTTAAACCTCGCGACCACGGCCAGCAAATACGGAAAATGTCTGCAGATCATAATACCGTATACTTGATTTTCTTTCCTCCTCCAGGACCCTCTAGATAGCATTGAAAACACTTTATAATTTTATTATTCATATAAATTAAATGGTAAATATGGTCTTGATTTGTTCCGTTGAGCATTATAGTAACGTGTAATTTTATGATTAAGCGTATCTAAATCATCATCATCATAATACATTCACGAATTTAGGCCATTTGTTGACCTGCTTCAGCCTCAAGAGAAACACCATCCAAAAGTCTTTTGAGTGGACGTCCTAGTCTTTTTCTCCCTGCAGGTCGATAGCTTAACATTTGCTTGGGTATCCTGTGATCTTCCATTCAATTTACTTGTAATCAGAAATTTTGTTTTCTAAAGGTTCCATGTGTAATTCTTCTAAGATGTCTTCATTTTTTTTTGTGATCTAGTAGTGTGTATCCCGCAGTCCTCCGTAGGTATCTAATTTCAGCAGATCTAAGTCTCTGTATATGCCTATCCTTCTGTTTCAATGTCATACTTATGATTAAGCGTATCTAAATCATCATCATCATAATACATTCACGAATTTAGGCCATTTGTTGACCTGTTTCGGCCTCAAGAGAAACACCATCCAAAAGTCTTTTGAGTGGACGTCCTAGTCTTTTTCTCCCTGCAGGTCGATAGCTTAACATTTGTTTGGGTATCCTGTGATCTTCCATTCAATTTACTTGTAATCAGAAATTTTGTTTTCTAAAGGTTCCATGTGTAATTCTTCTAAGATGTCTTCATTTTTTTTGTGATCTAGTAGTGTGTATCCCGCAGTCCTCCGTAGGTATCTAATTTCAGCAGATCTAAGTCTCTGTATATGCCTATCCTTCTGTTTCAATGTCATACTTCTTTACCATACAAAAGAGTTGGAAGAGCATCTTTAGTCTTGAATGTATGTATCTGAAATATGTTCCCCGTATATAGTAACACTTTTATCTTCCTTAGTTGAATTTTAGTTCTTGCATTTTTTAATTCATATCATTTAGTACGTAATGTAGAATGTGAAATGATTTAGAATGGGGGTAACACTTCTCGTAGAATATTTAAATTTATGGAAATATGAATCCACCTATTAAAAATAATTAAGAATCTTGTGAATATGTTTGCTGTATGCCCTGCACTGTTTTCTATTCTGCGAGTAACAAAAGTATGAACTGAGATTTTAAAGTTTATTTTATTGTTATTGTGTAAATAATGCAACATTCCATTCAGGTTTTGGGTCTTATGATTCTTACCGCTTTGCTTGTAGATACTATGCAGTCCTAGTGGAAAATTATATTTTAATATTTAGGAGCATTGATCTTGTTGTTGATTAAAGATGTGACAGAAGTGGGTAAACAACAAACATATCAAGATAAACATTTAACCTTGAAGTTAACAAGTCACTTTCAATTGGTCAGTCACATCTGACCTCTGGGTAATTCACATCTCTCAGTTTGTACTCTTAAAATATACTTTTTTTTCTTTATATTTTTATTTAGCGAGGTATTGTAATAAAATATTGCAGATGTTCATTATACTCCATGGCGCGACAGGCTTAGAAGGCACTGGCCTATCTGCCGGCTGCTAGCCTCACATCTACAAATGTTAATCACAGAGATAGATGATCAGTGTAGGGGTGATATGTGGTCAGCATGACGGATCTCCCCAACCATTATAGCTGGTTTTCTCAATCTGGAGTCGCTATTTACTGTAGCTACCCAAATTCCTCACGATGCTGGGTGGGTACCGGTCCACTGGTCGAAATTCCATGAGAAAATTTCTTCCCCCATGGAGACTCCAACTAGCTTAAATCCCGTAGACATGTTTATTATTGTATTGTATTGTAAGCCTGTTTTCCCTTTACAGAGATTTAGGCGCTCTCCCCCTACAGGGAAGGGGGCACGCCGTAGCGTAGTGGTTAAGGCATTGGGCTACAAGCCGGAGGGTCGAGGGTTCAAGTCCCGTTGGGGTCAGGATTTTTAAAAACTGACCCAAACCCTCTGGCGGCACTATGGCCCTGTGGTCGACTCAGCCTCTAACTGAAATGAGTACCAGACGCTTGTTCCGGGGTAAAGGCGGCCGTCACGCAGGGCTGACAACCTGGCTGACATAAAGTGCCGATTGTCTAGAAAAAGTGGGAGCCTTAACCTCCTACTACCCCAAGGGCCTCCTGAGGCCTGTTGTGGGATCACTTTACCTTTTTACCCCCTACAGGGAAGAATTTGAACCATACTAATTTAGTTACACTTGTTTTCGTATAGATGTCATAGGAGTGGCCCGTGGTCAGCGTTCCGCCTCATACTGACATCTAGGAAACCAAGGTAGTACTAGGACGGAAAAATTCGGTAAATTTTGCTTAGAGGCCTTTTAATTCAGGCTTAAGGATTTTTTACGAGCCTGAAAATCTTCAGACTCGGGACCCACGGCTTAAAGTCCCTCCCGGAGGACTTGCTCCTTGGATTTTTCCGTCCTAAAAAATCCATCGACCCCGGCCGGGTTTGAACCCACACCGAACGAAATAGAAACAGATAGCTCAGTAATCTACAGAATCAGTGGTAGGAAAAATATCCTCTTTGCATGATAATGCGTTCTGTCGTACTTACAGGAATGGCGACCGTGATTGAAAGTTCAGTTGCCTAAATTTCGGGATTGCCAACCTATAAATAACTAAATAACTATACTGTAATATTACAGAGTTCCTACCTAGGGCGGGAAGTAAAACAACTAAATAAGCAACAATACTTTTTCCACTTACAGTACAATTCTTCTCCTCCAGCCACTTTCTGAATGAAATGTATGTTTTTTTCATGTATTGATTTAGATTTCTCTGGCACTAAAGAAGCACGCTCAACTTCCCACGCTTCTTCAATTTCGTCATTTTGATTATCGTCGTCCATACTTGCCGCCATTTTATTAATGATTGGTGTCACGACCTGCTGTAGTCTCAACTAAATTATTTTAGGCATTTAGCGTATGTATATACATAGGCCAGACTGCTAACGTCAGTCAGTTGTTTATAATGAACGCAAATGTTTCCAAAAAATATTTATTATTTTACTATTATTATTATTATTATTATTATTATTATTATTATTATTATTATTATTATTATTATTATTATTATTATTATTATTATTATTATTATTATTATTTGAAAACACCTTCGCGAAAAAAAAAATGTAGGCGTACAAACACACGTTTGTGAAGTGCTTTACAGACTCTTAGAAATTAAAAACCTCGCTATCGCTCTATTTTTAATAATTTACTCGCTTCTGTAAAAATCACTTCCCAACCTCGCATTGCAATATACACCTACTATTTTTGTCCACATACTCTGGCATTACAGTTTCCAAAAGAAGTTTGAAGATAAAATTTTGAGAAATAATTGAGAGAAGGCCAAGGAAGACTGTTTTGGAAAATGTATAAAAATGACACGATCATCAAAAATGAAAAGATTAGCTGAGAGAAGGGAAGAATGGTTTTACTGATAAGGCATTGCCTTTAGAACGATGATATTTATTAATATATTTTGAACAAAATATGCAAATAATTTATTTTAATTTTATTAATTAAATAAAAATAAAACGTAGTTTTATTTGATTTTCATATTTATTATATAATTCAGTGACAGCTGTTTCGGTATATATATAATAAATATGAAAATCAAATAAAACTACGTTTTATTTTTATTTAATTAATAAATATGGATTTTCATCAAGTAAACACCAACTCAATTGATTATTCTAATTTTAATATTTATTTCTGCTTATGTGAATATATACACGATATCTATAATTTTAAACTCGGAATACTTATGCTAGAGATTGTAACTTCGTATTTTGAGGATAGGGAACCAATGTTTAGAAATTCATACGAGTATTTCAAGACGTCAACATATCTTGAACTTTCAAGTGATCGAGCCTTATCCATAAACAGTTTGTTTGGAATTTATGTACTGTATTATTGACAGAACTGAATTCTGTGTTCAAAATTATTTTGGTTCACTAGGACTGCATGCCTAGTAGACGATAGGAGGTCATTTCTGCTCCTTTAATAATATCTTAAAATTGCCTTTCGAAACACGATTTCTTGAAGTTAACGGGTCCTAATAGTTTTATGCCTATTTTTTATATCTTCTTCTTCTTCTTCTTCGGCTTTCCTCCACTTATAGGTTTGTCGTCTTCAGTTTCCATTTATTTCTGTCATTCAAATCGCCTTCTTCCAAATTCCTATCATCCATTATAGTTCTGACATAAATTTTCCATTTCCATCTTGGTCTGCCACGTTTATTTCTTCCAGGGGGTGACCATTGGTATATATTTTTTGGCCATGTTTTATTTTTCATTCTTTGTACACGGCCATGCCATTTAAGAGTTTGATTTTCAATCCTCTTAACAACAGATATGGTGGCATTCATTTCTCTCCAAGGAATTCATTTGAAATATGTTCAATAAATACATTATTCAGTTAAATATCTAGGATAAGAGAATCATAAAATAACTGGAACTAAGAAATGGTCTCTTAACCAGTTTTTAGTAAATTAGCACTTGTTATGAGAATAATTATTTGACTTCGTAGATCCAATACTATCTCTTCAAAGTCTGATGTGCGAATAGTTATTTAGTTAGCAACCTAACCAGCTCTCTGTGACTTCAACAATCCAGTTCCTTGATTATTTTAAAGTTATCGACGAAGTTAACATATGCGTTTCCGACTTTTGATTCCCTATCATAGTTATATCGCTCTACTGGGCTTATGTGCTTATTTTTTATGGTTAGAGACAAACTTTATGAGCGATCAAAACTACTCAAATTTACATATAAGAGAAATATACTGAATATATAGAGTTATAATTTTTTTCTAAATAGATCAATTGTAACATTTATTAAAAAGAGACCTCTGAGCCCCATTCACTCGTAAACTGATTGCGAATAGGAATTCGATTATATTAAATCTATTATATTGTTGATAGTAAGCCTTCTTAGAATTTGTGGTCTTGAAGTTTAGTCTATTTTCTTATCATTTTTTGTATAGTAGCAGGCTATTTTAAGGATATAATTTGCTGTATTAAGGATAGAAATACTCGTAGGACTAAACAAAATGAACATTTAATTGAATTAAAATTAAAAATGTCCGCCACGTAGGAACTTCCTAAACTAAGCGAATTCCTTAATAAGTCAAATTTATGGCCCCACTTTGCCATTTACGGAATATATTTATTTTGTTAAATTAGAGAATCTAGATTTCTGATGCCAGCTTATTTAAAACTGCTGGACTGCAGTGAAAACAAATCATGCATAACCGTAAGTTATTATTACCTATTTGCTATTGTTGTATAATTTGACACCTAATAATATGTATTATTTTTCCATTACTTTATTAAACATGTTAAATAAGTTGAATTATTGTACAGGATACAGTTTCAATTTAAGGGGCGATTCAATTGATGGTATGTATTGCGAAGAACTAAATATGGCGGCTGCTAGAGTAAATTCTTAATTTCGGGTTTCATGTAAACCTGCACTTCTAATGGTAGATTTCGCTGATTTTTTCTATATTGGCTGGACGATCGTTCATCTCTGTGATGTAGATGTGATGCCAGCAACCGAATGACACGGTAACGACCTTCTAGGACTGTCGCGCTATGTTGAGTGTTCTTGTTTGTGGATCCATCCTAATTACTGCACATCGAACATGAAGATATGGATAGAATACTCTCCTTAATTTTATCTTCATCAAGTCTTGCCAGTTACCAGAATGGTGTTAATTAGAACTGTTTTATTAAAAAAAATATAAATAGCTAAACTCCGTGAAAAAATATGTTTATGCGGTAAAAAAATATTTCACCCATTTAATAGTAGTAAAGGATGACTATGCAAGTAGTTACAACTGGTGGTATGTTATTGTCGAAAGGGAATTATGCCTCATCGAATTAGGTGAACATTTATCAATCTTATACATTCTCCGAAACAAGTGTTAATCTCATATCTTAGATCATATATCATATTTTATGTTACTATGTTATACATTGTGTAACTGTGCCCCGCTGTGATGCGCGAGCAGTTCACTTTTTCCTCCGGAGCCACCACATATTGTTGAATTATTTTAAGTATACTAACACTGTTGTGTGTATATATATATATATATATATATATATATATATATATATATATATATATATGACATGATAAGAAAAATGAATGCCTTTACGGGATTTGAACCTGGACCTCTGGATTGATATTCCAGTGCTCCACCACTTACGCTACCAGGCAAATATAATAAAAGCATTTATTTTTCTTATATTCTCTATTATTACGAGATGTAGCGGGAACTTGATCTCCACTGCCACGTAGCAGCTCCTATAACATGTAAGCAAATTAAATAGAATATTTTTACTTTATAGCAGTGACTTTTTTCGATGTTTTAGGGGTCTAATTATATATATATATATATATATATATATACATACGTACGTTCGTACATTTGCCAGGAAACGGAGCAATTTCAAACAAAACTTGGTACACACACAAATTGTAATCTAGAAAATATGCTATAAGAAGTAAGAGACCCCTATCGGTATGGGGTGAGAGGGAGTGACATGTTAACATAATCGATAACGCATATAATTTTGGAACTGTCCATCGCCATAGCGTAGTCGGTAGAGTCCATACCTTCCACTCCGGCGACCCGGGTTCGATTCCCGGCGGGATAGGGGATTTTAAATCTTCATCTTGGGTTTGGGTGTGTGTTTTGTCTTGTGTTTGTATGTGTGAACAAGATAAAAAAGGTTAACAAAGTTAAACAAAAAGGAAAAACAGTGTAAACGAAAGAAAACGACAAAGAAGGAAATTTAAAAAAAAAAGGCTATGTTTATGTTAAAAAAAAGAACTTCCGGCGCAGTATCAACCATACTTGGAATACCGTAACTTACAATCTAGTGAACATTCTGCAGGTGTAAGAGACCCCTAGCATCCCTAATAAGATTGGAATAAGTAAATAAATATCCGATCAATGCCTGATAATCTTCAAGTTGCGTAATACAAACGTGAATTTCCTCAAATTCAGTTCTTCATACACAATTTTCAGTTGCAAGTAGGAACTTTATTCCTTGTGATAAGCTAAACAATTTATCAGTAACGGGTGAAGAAAGTATATTTTGTCCGTATATAGTTTCAGGCAGTCGCAAGTTATGAATAATGACAATAATTAATATATCTATATGAAACATGCTATTAACCATTTTATTTATAGCACTACCCAACAAAATTTAAAAGAAGTTATTTTTATCAGAAATAAAATTGATGAATATTATGAAATTTGATTTCCTAAATTTGAAAATAGCAGTAGAAAATAATAGTTCTCTTTAGAAGATACCTGGCCTTGGCGGCTCGGGTATCAGATAATGGTGGTTATACTTAGAAACAAAATATTTAAGATTTAAGATTTATTTAGCCTGGTGGAGTTAAGGCCATGTGGCCTTCTCTTCCACTCACCAGGACAAACATATATTACATAAGAATATAACAATCTTAATTAACTCTAATATTAAACACTAAGTAAAAATTTGATCAAAAGATAATATCTAATATACATATTACGATCTATAATACAACCAGTTAATATTAGTTAAAATTAAGACTAAAACTAATAATAAAATGTATACAAGCAAAACATATTAAATTGTCCCTGTCTAGTGTATATAAAAAACAGGAAAATAATGAGATATAGAAAACTAATTTTACGATTATACAATATTTAAAACAAAACAAATAAAAATATTTGTTATTCTTAATATTATTTACATAAATATAACATATTGCAGTGTTTATCATGAATATTCCATATATATATATATATATATATATATATATATATATATATATAAATTTTTTAAGCTACATTTATAGCATTAAATATATTCTTTGAGACAAAAACGAAATATTGAATGCAAATTGGTCTACGGTATAGGCCTATTTTAAAATAAATAATTAGACAAATGAAGTGCTATAAACTCAAACTAGCTGATTGATATACTTGTTCATAATGAACAAACTCTTATAATATATTATACAAGTCCATTGTAAAATATTTTCTATAGTCGACGGTAACCTATATCATCAGTTAAAAGTTCCAATGTAGTTGGTGA
This sequence comes from Diploptera punctata, assembly GCA_030220185.1. NCBI lineage: Eukaryota > Metazoa > Arthropoda > Insecta > Blattodea > Blaberidae > Diploptera > Diploptera punctata. The sequence goes on from JASPKZ010007878.1 coordinate 340,662, forward strand.
GATGCAAAAGGAAAACATTGCATACAAACATAGTTTTGAGGGGGGGGGGAATCTATAGAAAAATTGGTACTTTTTTACTATTGGTGACTTGTAGAACTAGTTGAGGGTAATATCTTCTACTTGTTCGCAATGGTCCCGCGCCGTAGCCGAGTGGTTAAGGCAAGATGCCTTGGCGCAGAGCTACGGTACTTGCGCTGGCTCGAGTCCCCATGGAGAAGACATTTTCTCATGGAATTTCGGTCAGTACGGGACCCAGCATCGTGAGACATTTGGATAGCTAAAATAAGTAGCGACTCCAAGTTGAGAAGACCAGCTATAACGGCTAGGGGACCCGACATGCTGACCACATGTCACCCCTACACAGGCTTATGATCGTCTACCTTTGCTGTTAACACATGTGGACGTGAGGCCAGCAGCCGGATGGTAGGCCAGGGCCTTCTAGGCCTATCTAGGACAATATATTACATGTTTAAAAAATGTATTAATTACATTCTAATATTTAAATAAGTGTAAACATATTTTAAACAAATTTACATGAAACGATGGATTGAGTATTAATGTAGCTCAGAATAAAATCGACCATTTCTGTCTGATCACTCACATAGCATATTCAGTCCAGCTCTTCAGAAGCTGTATCAGCAGATCATAGCATTATATTGTTCATTTGGAATATATTGTATTATCTTGAGATTTAAATCGAAACTAAAATACTCTTTTCCTTTTGAATGTCACTGAAAATATTACATATGATTTTAACAGAGTTAAAATTAAGTTGTTGGATGTAGATCATGTTAAGGTATAAAGTGGATATCTCAGTTTGAAGAAGTGGAATGTTTTCCTTTTGCATCTCATCAATTCTATTGGAATTCACTTGAATAAACGTTCAATCCGGCGGTCTATATTTTTAACCAACTTATCACTTTCCCATTAAAATTTGAAATGCTCACAGTGAAATTCTTTTCCATAGATAGAATAGCTAAAGAAGAGAGGCTCTCTTTACTCATTATATTCCGCAGGAAAGTTTCTTTCCTCTTCAGTCGAAAACCAGCGTTCAGCTTCTGTAGAAGCCATGGGGATGTTATCATTTCTAAGTAAACACATTTGTTTTTACTGTAGTTAAAGTTAAAATGTCTTTATATATTTACGAATTATAGTATTTGGTTTAAGACACATTTGTTTTTGCATATTTGTCTATATTTCAGGTTATAATACATATTTTTACATATTTCAGAAAATGGCACATACACGCATCTTCACATAACTGAACATTTTACTTTAAATAAGTTCCGTATTTTATGGTTTCATAGTTATTAGTCAGATAATAATTATTTAAAATTTTTATTTAATAACATCTCTACTTCAAAATCGCAGGTTCACACCCGACAGGGGTCGATGGATTTTTAAGATGGAAAAAAATCAAGGGTTAAATCCTCCCTGGTAGGGACTTCATGCCTTGGGTTCCTAGACTAAGAATTTCAATCTCGTAAAATAATCGCAAGCCTGAATAAAAGGTCTGGGGTATTTGAGAATAAAGTTCTTAAGAAAATGTTTGGGCAGAAAATAAAAAAGAAAGAAAAGAAAGATGAACAGACACGTAAATAGAAAACTGCATAATACGTGGTGAACTACATATATATAAGAAGCCAGATACAATAAGAACATTTACGTCTCGTAGGCTGCGATGGGCAGGACATGTGGCACGTATGTGGGATGAAAGAGATGCATGGAAGCTTCTGATAGGAAAACCAGAGAGAAGACTCCCAGATAGTAGACCGAGAATGAGCTGGGAGAATAACATTATCCATGATTTGAGGGAAGTAGATTATACAGGGATGATTGGAAAATATTAGCTCAGGATAGGAATGTATGGAGAGCTTATGCCCGCCCGGCCATGAACCTACGAGTTCGATAGAGCCAGTGAGTTAGTGTGCAAAACTTAACCGACCTTCATCCATCGAAGTAATACCTTAATTGCCTACTAGATGTCTAATTGAGGCGATGTGCTGACCACATGTCACTCGTTTCGGTTTCCACTCACTAACTGTACTTTCATCCACATCCTTTGATTCCCCGCAAATTTTATTCCACACTACATTGTGTCGGCTTTTAAAACTGTCCACAACCAACCCGAATGACCTTTAAATCGTTATTCCCTAGGTATATAGCAACAGCTAGAGGTTGACTTTGGAGCATCGGTCCGGAAATTTGTTTCCTCCCCCCCTCTTCATTTGACCATTTCCTTGTGTCCATTCATTCATTATTTATTCTGTGTGTTTTAAAATCTCATAAACTGGGGTTTTCCACATATAAATTTAGTCATTATTGCGCGTATTGAGAGTTTGTTTTTCATATTCAATCACTTTCACTTTTTCGTTTAATGACAATGATGATTTAGCCATCTTTATTCCGTAAATTCAGAACGATGCCTGTGAAAGATACGTACACAATCGCTCTCAGATCTTAAACTAATTTAAGATTTTACAGTGCACTGGTTATTTGTAAGACAGATGTCACACGCCAAATATCCGTTAAACGAACCTGTATTTCGCAAAACGGGTGTGCAGTGAGGCCGAAAGAAAATTCCAGATACAGGTAGAAACTGTGCTTCTCTCGGCGGCAGGAATCATCACTTATTGTTAATTCGCCTAACGGGAATCCAATGAAGTGGAAACGAATTTATTTCTCTCTATCTTTCCGCCTTATAAACCTTTTTTTTATGAATTGTGTAGAAATATTCTACCGTTTCCGCGTTTGACAAATTCCGTTTTATACAAAATAGATACACGTAAAATTGCTATTATTTTGCCGGGACCAATAAATTTGTTCATATTGGGCAGATTTCCGCATTATTCACGTTCCGGATTAAACAAGTTTTACTATATTTTGTAGCGCACTAAAACTTAACCTTCACATTCACAAACCAAACAAACACTGAAATGAGTTTCGTAAAGAATGAAAAATTGATCGGTAATGCCATAAATCCACCCTGGCACTTCCGTTTCATAGTCTGCTATTTCAAAAATATCTACTAGAGTTTATTTATGCTAATACGAACCTAACGGAACTGTTTGACCAGTATATTGTAGAAATTAGGACTAATCTACAAAACTGAAGGCCAATTATTTTCATGTTCAGCGACTTACAATTAGTAAGATATAACTAATGCTATCTCGAATATATTTTGGCTTTTGACCAGTTAGTCATTTTTGTATTCGCTTTAACTACATTTTTATCGTGTCATTCCTGTAGGTTATAACAACTTTTTTTTTATCTGATATCTTAAGTTCGATGTTTTATCTCGCCGGCATACCGTAATTGTCAGTCCCGGTAGATTAGTGTTACTATGCTCCCCTCGGTTCCGAGATTCGCGGGCTCAAACCCGACTGGGATCTGTGGATTTTTAAGGGTATAAAAATCCTGAGCATGGGTTCCTTCGGAAGAGAAGTAAGGCCTGGATCCCGAGTCGTAGATTCATGATGTAAAATAACCTCAAGCTTGGAAAAAAGAGTCCTCTGAACAAAATGTGTCGAATCTTTCAATCCAAATATGAAATGCGTAGCTAATGACCTGAGATTGTTACGGATCACATTAAATAAAATACTAAATACAGTTAACTAACTCACTTTATCGAATTTGTTGATTCATGGCAGTGCGGACATAATATGCTCTCCGTACATTTCAGTTCTGAACTTATATTTTCCAATAATTTCCTGTTTAATTCATCTCCCATTTTATTTATTTCTGTCTATTGTCCACAGACGAAGTGAATGAAAGCAATAGGTATTTCATACGTCATCCGTATTCCTTTATTCTCAGATAGTATGCAATTGTATCGCTTGCAATTATCTGGGCCCCTCTTCGTCCCGTGCTTTCATTTTCTTCGTCTATGGACTATATCTGCATTGGCATAACAGCCTAATGTCGGGCTTTGGCCTCTCCTTTATTAGGAGTTACTAGACCTAGTTAATTTAGTTACGCTTCTTTCCTATAGATGTCATGAATTGTTTGCGGTCAGCATACCAACCCAATGACAGCTAGTAGACAACTAAGACATTACTAGGATGACGATGGTCGGCCAATTTTGTTTAGAGGCCTTTATATTCAGGCTTGCGGTTCTTTTACGAGCCTGAAAATCTTCAGACTCGTGACCCACGGCTTAAAGTCACTCCCGGAGGACTTGCTCTTTGAATTTTTCCATCCTAAAGATCAATTGTCCCCGGCCGGGTTTGAACCTGCGACTCTTGGGACCAGAGCAAGGAACATAACTAACTCACTGACATCGAATTTGTTGATTCATGGCAGTGCGGACATAATATGCTCTCCTTACATATATTCTGAGGTAATATTTCCCAATCATCCCTCTTTAATTCATCCCCCTCATTTCATGGTTAAAGTTATTTACCCACCTCATTCTTGGCTTGCATACTAGTCGATTCCCTCTTGTTTTCCTACAAAAAGCTTCGTTCCCCTCTTTAATTCCTCATTCGTGCCAGATGTTCTGCCCATCGCAGACCACGAGACTTATTTGCTTTATTATCTCTGAACCAACTAGGCCTATAGTAGGGTGTCCATTCGTCCCGTTTTTCCCCGGACAGTCCTTTTTTTTTTTTTGGAAAATGTCCCGCTGTCCCGAAAGTCAATGTATTTATGAATGGCGACTTTCGTTTTGTTCTTTACTATGTAATTATAAATATCAACATTAGAAAGCGCGAGTTGTATGACCACGATGCACTGTTTGGTCTATAGGCTAATCTTTGTTTTTTTACACTCACATGTTGGTAAGAGGTAAATTTTTCAAATTGTCAATCCATGGTTAGTGCGGCCAATGTCGGAGATTTCCTGCTGATTCTGGGTACTTTGGCGGTGGAGAAATACAATTTTAACTTGGATGAAAGAGATTTAGTTAGTGGATTTTTATACCCCTTGCAGTGATAAATACATATTTTTAAACGTTAATAAATAATCACTGTAGTGGTTTTTTGTTTGTGAATGGTTGATTATTATAAATTTGTATTGGCAACAGTATCGTGGTGAAAAGAAAACAAGTGTTTTTTAAAATATTTTGTTAATGCCCCACATTTTTTTAAATGTCCCAGTTTTTTTTTTGACTTTTTTGTACATGTCCCTTTTTACATTGAAACTATTATGGACACCCTGCCTATAGTCAGGTTCATCTTACAGATGTTACAGATATATCTCTGTTAATGTGATGAAAATGAAAATATTCTGTCGCTATGTGTTCGTAATTATTTTATTTGGAGAACAAGAAACTTGACTTTGGTAGATAAAACTGATAAGGCATCGGAGAGGGGAACGCTCGAAACGCCTTGTACTGTTCACTTGTTAAGTTGTAGCGTTGACAACAGAATGTGTCCAGATGTGGAACTTGTGATTATGTTTGTTACATTTATTATCTGGTGTACTCTCATGTATGAAGCCATGTTCACTTTTAACTGCAAACCGCCGGTATACGAATGATGTCATCACTTCTTTCATGCTGGTATCTTTCTCAGTTTTACTTTGTCAGGTCATTGTATGGAGGAACAATATTTTTTTATTCAAGTCTCATTACTGCCTAGCTTTACATAAATAGTATGTTTAATTATTTTTTCTTACCATAAATATCAAGTGTAAATTATTTCTCTAATTGCAAATATAATTAGTAGTGTACGCTGTGAACGAGCTGGAAGTACCAACTGCATTTTATCCATTAAAACAATCTTAATTTGGTATAGTATAAATTAATAATATATTTACTTACTCACTGGCACTATCGAATCTGTAGGTTCATGGCCGCGCAGACATAAGCTCTCCATACATCCTTATCCCGAGCTAATGCTTTCCAATCATTCCCTATATAATCTACTTCCCTACAATCATAGTTAGGTAATCTCTCACCTCATTCTTGGCCTACCAACTGGGCGTTTTCCCTCTGATTTTCCTACAAGAAGCTTCCATGCACGTATTTCATTCCCCATTCGTGCCACATGTCCTGCCCATCGCAATCTACGACTCAACTGTTCTTATTATATCTGGCTTCCTATAAAGACCATGTAGTTCACTGTTATGCACGTCTTCTTCATTCACCTGTCTGTCCATCTCTCTTTGGTCCAAAAATTTTCCTAAGAACTTTATTCTCAGCAATATCCATGCTTCATTCGTCGTAATATATGCCATATAATTTAGTTAACTCTTAAATTGGCAATGTATCCTATACGATATATTAGTTTATTTAATGCATCTAATAAAGTAATGGAAAAAATTAATCGGTAGATATATTATTTAAACCGGTGTCAAATTATACGATATGAAAATAGGCAATAACTTAATTATTAAGCATGATTCGTTTCCACTGCAGTCCGACACTTTTGAATAAACTGGCATTAAAAATTGAGTTTCTTCAATTGAACAAAATAAATACATATTCCGTAAACTAGCAAATTGGACCAGAAATTCGACTCCATGAGGAGAATTCGTTTAGTTTAATGTAGTTTCTGCTTGACGCCTTTTTAGGTGACATTAAAACAATCATGTCATGGTGTAATCTTTAAATTACAGTATTTTACCCTTATTTCTCCCTTTTTTGTTTATATTGACATAGTGTACCTTTCCAAGTTGCGGTGTTTGGGTATCGACCTTCGATCTTCTATTATTTACTTCTTCAGATTTAGTGATAAATGTTCTTAGGACTTGGTTTAGTATTTTTTCCATGACACACCAATTTTCTAAAAAAATCGATTTAGCGTGTTCCTTTCATTAGATCGGCAACAATTAAATTGCATTCAGAAAATAATTACTAAGTTATTTATTGTTTAATTTAAATAAATATTCATGAGATATGTTTATATATATTCTTTTTTTTTCTTACAGATCGAATGGGTAACATTAGAAAAGCTTTCAAAATTGGGAAATCCTTGGGAAAAGGCAATTAGGATTGTCGATGCATAGCTATAAGGATACTATTAGAAAGGGTCATAGGAAAAGTGGATATCGGAGTTATGAACGTGACTAAATTTATTGAAGATAGGAACCAGTGGAGGACCTTAACGAATACGGCTTTGAACCCTATTAATTCCATTATCGCTTAATTATATTAGTCATCGCGACTTTTCTGTAGGTAGAAGTGCTTTTAGGAAAAAAATAGTGGGAAAACTTACAGTAGGTAGCCATGAGCGATCGATAGAAATAGGCCTACATCAACCATGGTTTGAGGGAGGTGAATTGTACAAGGAGTGATTTGAAAATTATTAGCTTAGGGTAAGAATGTATGGAGAGCTTATGTCCGCGCGGTCATATACCTTGAGTTTTGATAGTGACGGTAAGTTAGTGAGTTATGAATATTTTTGTGTCTTGTCTGATATGTTCGGCGTTCATGATTGCGGACATAACCCGCTTTGTATACTTCAAAATATTACTGAAATCATTGGAAATCTCTCTGGGTTGATCAGTACAACTATCACTTGAAGAAATTGAAGACACTCGTAAAGTTTAATGAAACTACGATTATCTGGTTTTATTGTTGTGGGTTAAATTGACAGTGCTGTGTAAATTTCATATGAATATGATTTATGATAATTATGAGGCCGATGATTTTTCTGGGATATTGTGGTTTGAATTTCCTGGAATTTACAGGCGAGAAAAAAAATCTGTATAACCTCAGCCAAGTAGGTCTAATTGAACCCGTCCGTGAATCGAATTTAGACCACTCCGTTAGAGTACGCAAGATGAAAGGGATGATAATCTTTAAAGTTATGTATGATTTTTAACTATTTTGTAAATAATATAGGCCCACTTCTTTTAATGTTGGCAAACATTAGCCTGTGTGCAAAACTGGTTGGATTTCAGTGCGATAGGCATCCTTACTTATGTATATAATTAACTCTGAATGACACGTCAGACCTGGAAGACCCTTGGCCTATCAGCCGGCTGCTGGCCTCACATCCATCTGTAATTTAAAGAGGTGGACGGTCATACTGTCAATACAGGGGTAACATATGCTGAACATGTTGAGTCGCCCAGCTGTTATAACTGGTTTTCTCATCCTGGATCCTCTATTTATCGTAGCTAGTAGCTACCCAATTTCCTCACGATCCTGTGTGTAACCAATCAAATACTGTCGAAATTCCACGAGAAAAATTATCATTCATTCTTCTTCTTATTCGTACTTTGTAGGATTTTCATCCTGTTTATTTCCAAAATCACTCCTCGGAGGAAGACGTATTGGATGTGCATCCACTGTCTATCCATCTTTTGGCTGGTTTTCCTTTTGTTCTTCTCCAGTCCATTGGTCTATATTCTTTAGCTCATTTTTGCAAGTCGGTTGTCTTCCATTCTTTCTATATGACCTTTCCAATATTTTCGTCTATCTATAATAAATTTGGTTATATCTTGAATATGACATTTGTCCCTAATTCCTGTGTTGTGTATCTTATCATCAAATAATGTTTCCCCCCGAATAGTTAAGATCATTTTACATGTGCTTATTATTTGTTTATTTTTTGTGTAATAGCCCTAGTTTTTGCTTCATATACGATAACTGGTTGAGCTATCGTTTTGTATATGCGGATTTGCTTTCTATTGACATATGTTTGTTGCGCCAAATTAAATCTTTCATATATCCTGATATTTGAGCTGCTTATCAACTTGTTTCTTTACTTCTTTTGTTAAATTGTTATTAATACATCTAAATTATCATTCCATGGGCAATATAAGTATATAGTGCATGTTCTGTAGCTCTACACTAAGGCATTATGACATAGATCGGTGAGCTGTATATAAAACGAATCAAAACTGTTGACAGTTAACAAAGATAAGATTAATACAATCCCAACACTCTACAAAATCTTGAAGATTCACGTTTCTTGTAAACTCCTTCCAATGTAAAATACTTGAATGAGTGAAATTAAGAAGGAAAATATTCCTCATTCTAGCCATTTTAAACTGATAAATTATTTATTATCAGACAATGAAAAGTTTTGTATCCAATTTCACAATATAGAGTGATCAACTGATTCACTTAAGCTTTAACAATTGCATTTGGTTACATTTTCTCAGAAGTGCGATGTATGTAATGTTTTCCTTCTTATTCTAGTCCAATCATTTGAGCATCTTCAGGATTATTTCATCATCAACAATCACGGATTAAGCCCATGTGACTTGTTCAGGTCTCATAGATTCTCATTCAAAAAAGTTGAATCCATCTCTTTTTCGGACTACCAACATTCCTGTCTCCTTTTGGTTTGTAATTAAGTATAATTTTTGTTATGCGTTCATATTTTATTCTTTGAACATGTTCTTTCCGGTTTTTTCTATATTATTTTATTGCATCTAAAAGTTTAAACATATTTAGTTCATTTCTAATATCTTCACTTCTTCATTTACTTAGAAGTTTGCAGCCAGCTACACTTCTCAGAAATCTCACTTCAGCTGCTTCTATGTATGATCTTCTCTTCTCTTTTAGTTAAAACCCAAAATTCACTACAATACAACAGTAAGGGACAGCCACTGCTTTATAAAATTTCAGTTTTGTTTCCTTTCTTGTATTTTTAAATATTCTCTTAATTCTGCCACATAATTAAATTTATTTTGTTAAAAATATCTTTATTTTTAAAATAGGTATATTCATAACCCAGGTATGTTCACTTGTTAGTGGGTTTCCCCTCCAGAATTATTTTAGCTCTTACGATATGAAAAGCAAAGATTTTCGTTTTACTTATTGATGTTTTGAAATTATAATTCTGTATAATGTTATTTAATTGAAAGAGTGATTTCTGTAGAACATCTTCTGAGCTAGATATTAGAACTTGGTCGTCTGCAAAGAAGTAAGGTCTAAGATCTTATTTCTTATTTAGGTTTATTTTATAAACCATAATTATATCGCTATTTTAACCACTAGATACTTGATCTTTTAAGTGCTGTTGTTGAGGGGCATTGCATTTTAGAAATCCAGTGTCCACTGATCTGCACTCGGTTCGAACATCAATGAAATAGAAAGTTATATTTCCATTTTAATAATTTTACTTATTTCCATTGTTACAACTTTTGTGGACACAGTTATTTTAGCGGGGTTTAAAGCTTTTTAAGGTCTCCATGTCTCCATGCAAATTAAATTATATTTCAAGACTTTTTCAGTTCGTTTATTCCAATGTACAGTTTCAGACCCATGTTAGAAAAAGAAAATAGCCTAATTCAGCATATATTTCTATTTCAAATACATTGTTAGTAGTTTTTAATTACTAAAATATTTTTCTCAGTTGTAAGTTTTGTGCCCTTGTCTTAGAGTTGGCTAATTCATAGCGCAACATAAAGGATTCACAAATTAATATGTTATACAATAGAAACTCTCCATTTAATAAAATAATTATCAGAGTTGAGAGTAGAAATTAATATTATTTATGCAATATATTCAAATATGTATTTAACTAGCTAATACCCGGCGTGTGTTGCTACTCCTTAATAAATGTTAATGTGTTTCTACCACCAGCCTTGAGCTGTTATACTTGCCCGGGAATCAGCTTATCCCGATCTTCTTGGTGGCATCAATGAAAGACAAAAATGGTTATTGTGAGTTATCCGTAAAAGATAAACATATGCTGTCGCGGACTTTTTTGTAGAGTTTTTTGAGATATTCAATTCCGTTTACAATAATTTGGTGTATTTATTATGGTTTAGACAGCGTAAGCCATTTAAGCGTCAAAATAGGGACTTTATTTCACGTTTTTCATTACAAAGAGTGATTTTTAGGGGTGAAGTGGTTGAGTATTACAACTCTCTAATAGCCTACGCTCATCCCCGGAATCTCCTGAATATTTTTCAAAAAAGCCCCATCACAATCCGATGAACAGTATGACAGAGCACGCTTGCCCGGGAATCTACTTATCTCGATCTTCTTGGAATCAATGAAAGACAAAAATGGTTATTGTGAGTTATCCGTAAAAGATAAACATATGCTGTCGCGGACTTTTTTTTAGTTTTTTTTAGATATTCAATTCTGTGTACATTAATTTGGTGTATTTGTTATGGTTTAGGGTAGTGTAAGCCATTTAAACGTCAAAATAGGGACTTTATTTCACGTTTTTCACTACAAAGGGTGATTTTTAGGGGTGGAGGGGTTGAGTATTACAACTCTCTTATAGCCTATGTTCATCCCGGGAATCTCCTGAACATTTCCAAAAAAAAAAAATCAAAATCGGATCAACGGTATGGCCGCACATAGAATACGAACAAACCAACCAACCAACAAACAGACAAACATTAATTTTTATATATTAGATTAACAAGGTCCACCGCTGTGGTCTCGAGGTAGCGTGCTGCCTTGTCACGCAGCGGGCCCGGGTTCGATCCCTGGTCGGGGCAGTTTTTCTGGGTGAGGTTTTTATCGGGGTTTTTCCTTACCTGTAAGACAAATGTCAGGAAAACTTTAAGGCCCAAACGGTCCCCGAAATCATATGGCCATCATCATCATCCCTATCATTATCATCATCTTTCACCGGTGTGGAAAGCAACGGGAAGCTACCACACCTACAATTTCCTAGTAAAGCTGCAAGCATAGCATGAAAATGCTATGATTGCAATGAAGGACCTGCCTTCGGGCAGAATTACTATGGATGGAGATTAACAAGTTGCAAGGCGAAGCGAATATCGTAAATTTAAATAGAGCAATCAGAATTAAACAATAAATATATAGCCGAATGATGATGGGATATGTTTATTGATACTGCCTAGCCTAGATAAGTAAGTTCAAACAATCAGTTCGTAGTCTATATCTCGAGATATAATGACAACATGCTATTGTTCCCACAGTAGGAAACATGATAACATGAATGTTTATTTTTAATTACTACTGAGTTGCCTTTAATGTCATATTTAAGAAATAGGCCTATGCCACAATCGAATGTACTGAAATTATTTTAAATCAGAACTAGACAATTCCAGGCTAAAGTTTATAATTACAGGTAGCTAAATAATTTACATTAATCTTATCATGTCCAGCGCTGTGGTCTCAAGGTAGCGTTCTGTCTTGTCAAGCAGCGGACCCGGGTTCGATTCCCGTCGGGACAAGCTCCTGGGTGAGGTTTCTTCGGGGTTTTTCCTCACCTGTAAGACAAATGTCAGAAAGCTTAGGCCCCAACGTTCCCCGAAAATCATCCGGCCATCATTATCATCCTTATCATTACCATCAACATCCTTCACCGGTGTGGAAAGCAACGGGAAACTACCACACCTATAATTCCCTAGTAAAGCTGCAAAGCATAACATGAAAATGCTATGATTGCAGTGAAAGATCTGCCCTCGGGTAGAACACTATGGAATGGAATCTTATCACATCCAAACTAAATTAGCAACGAGTTCAGCCATAAATTATAATTAAAATGAAAATATGAATAAAAAATAAACTCTCTACTAGTATCCGAAATGGCAGATCGAGGGATGAAATGAGATGAAGTCCCTATAATTGAAGGTCTGTGTTTTTCATGGATGACGTGCGACTAGGCCTATGGGGCCATCACAGGCAGATGAAAATGAAATGTAAACGAAATGGATAACATGAGGTGGAGAAGTGATGGAAAACGGGAGAAACCACGAACAAAACCTGTCCTGGCTCCGATTCGTCTCCGCATGGAGTGATCGAGACGCGAACTCGAGACCCAGAAATGGAGGGTAAGCGTTTAACTAACATGCGCCACAGAGCTGCCAAAACGGAAATAATTAAAATAAAATAGGACTGCGAATTATATGTAAGGTTTTAGTTTAATATTCTGGGCGCTCAAACATGTTTGGGCCTTTCATTTAAATTGTAGGTATATGACTATGACTAAGAAATCTATGACGTAATTAATTATGTTAGGTATAAGTCTAAGACGGAAGGGTTATAGTTTAAGGACGGCATCTGTGGCACACTGTAATATCTCCATCGATTTCAATGCTGTCATGAATGATGTAAGGATTACGTCAAAATGATGCAATATTATGGCAGTGAAAAGCATGACCGAGATGACCATGTAGCAAAATGTTTCTTTACGTCACAGCAGTAGATTGGGGATTATAGATTTTCCTTCACTACGTTGATATGCGGATCCGTAGTATAGTTAACATTTAGGGAGCACTTATCACAATATTGAAATCAATGTAAGCTTACCCACAATATATATACATACATATAGTTGATATATACGTATATACACAAATTTAATTATTATTCGCGAACACTTTTCACAATGTTTCGTCAAAATACATTGGAATTATGGATAGGGGACGAGAAATTCATCCACGAGCGCGTACGCACGCACACAGACGCCCAGGGTCAACTCGTAACGATGTACTCCTCCAATTAATTTGCAAGTTCTTAAATAAATTTCAAGTATGAATATACAGTGTTCGGTAGTCATAATCCATTTACTATAATAAATTATGAAACTCGTTTAAATTGGTTTGCGTTTATAATGGAATATACATAAAATTAACGAATAATAATTGAAACAAAATTCAATTTGGATGTACGTTCGGCGAATGAATTTTCCTGACTCTATAATAATTGAATAAAATTAGAACTGTAGAATACGAACAAGTTATTTATTCATTATCTTAGTAATTTTATAAAGATATCGCAATCGAGAATTTGTCTCGGAAACAAACTATAGTCTATGAGGATTTAGTTGTCCGGTCGTTTTAAGAGAGAGTCGGGTACTCACCTATCCCTCACGCTCGATCTTCTCTCAGGAATATTACGATGACTGATAATACGCGCTGGAATGTGGTAGGAGGACGAGGGTGAAAACACCCAAGCATTTCCAAGAATTTTGACAAATGACCATTGAAATGTTATTGTGAATATTGTTAAACAAGGGCGATACTCAGTGTTAGAAGATGATAGTAGAAATCCTATCAACTAAATCCCTATGGGCTGTGCAGCGATGATTGTTGAGATCAGCTATCTTAATTGGGAAAGAACGTTTTAAGTAATATTCTCATTTTTAAAAGTAGCATCACTGTAAAGAAATCACAGGTTTAATTTACAGATAAGGAAATCAACGATAGTTATAATAAAAATTAGTAATGGAAAAGGGACATGGGAATTTCTTGTAAGTAAACTAAGGGAAAGATTGAAATATACCAGCAGATAGGGCAATAATGAGATGAAAGAAGGAAAATGTTAATTATGATTTGAGGAAGGTGCATAATATAGCGAATCATTGGAAGATATTAGCTCAGGATAGGAATGTATGGAGTGTTTATGCCCGCGAGGCTAAGGAATTCATAATTCGATAGTACCAGGGAATTGGTGTATTTTTCGCTCTTAAAATTATATGGCATTGCTGAGAATGTTTCCGATATGTCGTTGGTGATGTGTATTTAATGTTTGAAATGTTTGTATACAAAAAGGTATTTAATTTTTATAGCATAACCTTGGCATATTTCGGTTTCATACAGTCATTACTGTTAATTGCAGTAATACATCTTGTAACTACACCGGCTGCGCTTGTAAAGACCTTGTGCTGTGACTGAGGATAACTTGTGCAGGTGATGTTTTCACGTGTTATACTTGACTGAAAGTTAACTAAACGAGTTCTCATCTGGGAAAGGATTGGATTTTGTGATGTGATTTGTTTTGGAATAACTCGAAGGCAATGTGGTTTCTAGTTGAACTACTAATCGCAGGATTGACATTGGTGGCAGTATATTACATATATCGACGGTTACAGGAGACGACGAACTGCTCGGAGAAGGTGATTGAAGAGTCAAGTAATGTAAGCATTTTGGCTGATCGTCTGGGAAAATTGGATGCTGCCAAGCAGGGATGGAAAAAACGTGTTGGGCCTACAGATGCCGTCCAATTCTCGGTGGCGGGACGTATGATGTTGGAGAATACCCGACAAACGCTCACCCCCACGGTGCCTTCCTCGCCACCATCACTACTCTTGACACAATCCTCTGTGGACAGGAAGAGAAGAACGCCGCGCGCCGAAAGATTTAGGAGCAAGGCTGGTAAGTGAAACATGTTATCGATCTTACTTTTAAGTTTTTTTTAATGATCATGAACGTTTTCTTAGAGTTAAATAAAATATTAAAAATAGTAATGAGTAATATATTTATATATATGGTCCACCGCTGTGGTCTCGAGGTAGCATGTTGGCTTGTCAAGCAGCAGGCCCGGGTTCGATTCCCGGTCGGGACATTCTCCTGGTTGAGGATTTTTTCGGGGCTTTTCCTCACCTGTAAGATAAATGTCATGTAGCTTAGGGCCCAACGGTCCCCGAAAAGCATCCGACCATCATCGGTATCATTATCATCACCATCATTCACAGTGCGGCAAGCTACCAAACCTATAACTCCCTAGTAAAGCTGCAAAGGATAGCATGAAAATATTATTGCAGTGAAAGACGTGCCCTCGGGCAGAATACTACAGAATAGAATATATGTATGTACACAGGGTATAACAACATTAATAGTGCAAACTGAAACGATATACAATAATAGAAGCAAAAAAGTTCTAGTAAACTTTAAGGTTACAAGCCATTACTAACTTTATTAAGAAGCATCTTTCTAGTTAGTGCAAATTAATTTAAAAAGTAGACTTTCCTTAAAATTGTTTAAATAAATTCTTTGTTGCCTCAAAATTCACTCACAGCTTAACCTACCAAGGAATACATGTTACAGGCCTTAAGTAATACTGTACACTCGTACCTGTCAAAGTAGGTGTTTAAAGTGTCATCCTTACAATTTGGGACTAGTCTCTTCAGTGAGTTTCGATATTCAGTGGCGGCTCATAACCACATATTCGCAATAATAAATCTCAGACACGGATTGTTTGCGGACCCATGTTTATTAGAACTTTTTTGCTTCTATTACCATATACTTTCAACCATTTCAGTTAGCGCTATTAATTTTGATACACCCTGACATGAAAAGAAAAATTAATGCCTGAACTGGGATTTGAACCCAGGATCTCTAACTGTATATGTTAGCGCGATACCAATTATCCAGGCATCCCAGTTCAAATATTAATTTTCCTTTTCTTTTATACAGGTCTCAATCATAAAAGAACAAGTTGCGTCTGCAGTGCTGTCTTACGGCTTCTGTAACAAAAAATGATTTTAATGAGAATATTTTACTTAATAGCAGTAACACTTTTTTGTTTCATTGTTACAATTAAATTTTGACATTTAACAATGGAAGCAAAATATGACATGAAAAGAAAAATTAATGCCTGAATCGGGAATTTTAATTTTTCTTTTCATGTCATATGTGGCTTTCATTGCTGAATGCCAAAATTTAACTGTAAATATTGAAAAAAAATATATGTATATGGTAATTTCACAGAATAGTTGTGCTCCATAGTAGAATATGTGCTGGTTTGAGTCCCCATGAATGAAAGAATTTTTCTCATTTCATTTTGGCCATTAGGCCTATGGGATCGATTTTCACTCAGCATAGTTAGTAATTTGAGTAGCTACAATAGGTAACAACTCCAGGCTGTGAATACCAACTATAACTGCTGGGGAACTTGATATCCTAGCCAAATGTCACTTCTATACTGGCTGGATGATCATCCACCTCTGTAAATGGCGTATGTGGATGTGAGTCCAGCAGTGACTGATAGGAGGCCCATCATGCCATGCAAACAGAGTAACTTACTTTATGTCGCTAATTCATTAGAATCCTTCAATTGGATGCTGTGCCATTCTACTGGATGTGATTAGCTAACAAACATTATTCACCATAACCTTTTTATTTACTTAGGTTATTACAATGGCTACATTTTGATTAGGCATAAAGGAGTTTGCATTTATCATTGTAGTTTATATCAAATATGGATGTGATCCATTCATAAAACAATGGATAATGAGAATATTCGCTGAAGTGACCTAGTTCTTTAAATGATTCATTTCAGAAATCTAAGAGATTCTGTGAAATTACCATTTCCCCCCTTACAAATACTCGTAGAATACTATTCTATATTCCAACTAATCAGAAATAAAATAGATTTCAAGCTAGAAGTTAATCTTCCAATACTATGAACAATAATAAAGATGGTGATATTCGTCTGTATTGAATATAATCAGAATTATCATTATTCAATGTTTAGTTAGTAGGTCAATATTTGGTCATAATGCAATATTTGAATATTCATGTTTAGTTTTATTTTGTTCAAGTTTAATTTTGTAATAAAAATTAAAAACAAAATTTGTTATAAAAATAAATTCCAACTCTATGGCATAACATTCCTAGATGGCACTTGGCCTAATAGCTAACAACTGGTCTCACATCCACATGTGTTATTTACAGAGGTTGATGATCATCCAGCTAGTATAGGGATGACATGTGGTCAACATATCGAGCCCTTCAACTGTTATAGCTGATTTCCTCAATCTAGAACTGCTAGTTATTTTAGCTACCCAAATTCCATGTCTTACAACATTTCACCAAGGCATGAAGCCTTAAACCACTCAGCTATACCACAGAACATATAAAACATTAAAACTCATCTTTAATTCGTTAAAATAAAATGTAAGTTAATGAAAAGCATCAATCTTATTAGTGTAATAACATTATTTATTATAAATATTAATTATTTTGCATCAGTGCCCATGGATACTTTTTCTATATACATATACTTGAGAAAAATTTTTAGATGTGTCAAATCAAATTTGGAAAAACAATGAATTGATATTTTTGGGAAGTAACACTATAAGGTTTTAATTAACAGTCATTAAAATAATCAAGTTTTACATCTCATCTCATATTTTGTATCGTTTCTAGGATTAGTTTCAAAGTAATTTTCCTCTTTGCCAACTGGCATCTGAAACTAGTCCTGGAAAGGATACAAAATATAATTAATTTATTAATAAATTGCATTAGGAAGTAACATTATGAGGTTCTTCTTAATAAATAAGATCAATCCAGAGTCATCTTACCTCATAACTTGTGTTTTATTTGAACTTGATACACCAAACATGTTCAAATAAAACACAAGTAATGAGGTAAGATGACTCCGAATTCACCTTATTTATCTGATTGTTTAATGATTGTTAAACAATTTAATGCTGTGGAAGCCTTAACAAAATAGTAAATGTTAATCAGTATATTTATAAATGTAGTAAATGTAAAGTTTCATTATTTTATTAACCTTGAGCTTTTGCTGTTCAGTAGTTTTTTTGTTACTAAAATATTTTTGTTATTGCATACTTTGTAAATACATATGAAGTAATTTTTTTCTTAAGATCTAAAGTATTTGTATTTTTTTAGCACTGCGCAAGGAAATAGCATCCACTCCAACTTCCCCACAAAAGGAATTGATCTTATCTTTTAAAAGGAGTATATCTGCACCAGGAGGAGAGGATGAAAATGGTAAGTGCAAGGATACATAATTGATTTGTTTTCATTATCTTAGATTTTACTTTAGTATGTAATTTTGAAATGTTCATGTTCCAATGTTATCATTGTAGGAAAAGTTCCTTGAACTAGTCCTAGAAAGAACACAAAATATGAGGTGAGGTGTAAAATCTGATTCATTTACTGATTGTAGGAACAGTCTAGTCAAAAATCATGTTCAATTCAGAATATTAACTGTTAACATTTTTTTTTTAAATTTGCTTTCACAAAGTATTTCTGATATGCAAATTTCTATGTAGTCTTGAATGATTTTATGACCATTTTTTTTTCTTATTGTAGAAGTCATCCATGTGAAATGACTGAAATAAATATATTTTTAGAATAAAATTCAGTACTGCAGAAAAAAGTATCCTAGCTTTACTACTTTTCAATCTGTAACTATATCTGCTTCTATTTAATTACAAAATAACTGTTTTGAAATTGATCAAGTAATCATTCATTTTGTTGTTTAACGCACAGAGAGTGGTGTATGACATTCTCTACGAAACATGGTGACAAGCGGGCC
This sequence comes from Diploptera punctata, assembly GCA_030220185.1. Taxonomy (NCBI): domain Eukaryota; kingdom Metazoa; phylum Arthropoda; class Insecta; order Blattodea; family Blaberidae; genus Diploptera; species Diploptera punctata. The sequence goes on from JASPKZ010007878.1 coordinate 359,560, forward strand.
TGGCATCTGTGTTTGGTATTCCCAGTGAATGGATCCGCTATTAAAATTTAATTATTAATTTTGTTTACTAACTTTGCTCCACCTCACTGAATATTTTCATGATAAATACACTTGGGTTTCTCTATCCATGTTTATTCAGAATAGACTCCATTTCCCTAAAATCTTTTGACAAGGTCATCCTATGTGGAATGAGAACACTAGGAAATTAACATTGCAAAGGCACTAGTCCATAATTCTTCAGTATCAAGTACCACTGAACAAAATAAACATTTTGTTGTAATGTAAACAGCCAGAATAAATGTATTCACGTAGACTTTCATGGCCGGAGTTGCTATGATGATGTTGATGAAGATTTTCGGGCTGTAGGCCGCGGTCGTAAGGCTTGTAGTTCCCCGACGTTTTGCCAAAGACTGCATCTGGCAAAACGTCGGGAACTACAAGCCTCACGAAGACAACCCTTGAGGATGCCAGACGCAGTCTTTGGCGAAACGTCGGGAAACTACAAGCCTCACGACCATGGCCTACAGCCCGAAAATCTTCATCAACATCATCATAGCCAGAATAAAATTTTCATGATAGTGATGACTTCTAAATTCTTTAAATTTTCTCTTTATTTTATTTATTAGTGGAATTATCAGTAGTTTTTCCACTGAATTATTAAACATGAATGACATAGAGCCATTAAAAATCACTGGAATTCTTGATTTCCCTTTTTATAATCTTAATGATTTTTAAATTGATTTTTTATTTTTAACATGTGGCAAGTCTCTTGGTCTTGTGTTCAGAGCTTCTGACTACAGGTTATGGGGTCCTGGGTTTGATTCCCAGTCAGAGCATAGGAATTTTTCCTTAAAGAGAAGTTAGATTTAAGGTCTGTCGAGGCACTTCATTATCATCTATCAATAATCAAGCTAACTTAACTAACTTTCCATGCACCCCAGTCTATGAAGGGGTTACAATTCTGACATGTCAGGAGAGAATACCGAAATTTCATTAAGACAAACTGATAGCATTTGGGGGGGGGGGTTTATGTGTCTATCTGTATATTGTATAGCTTGAGATAAAGAATATTTCTATCTAATAAATAGTAAAAAGCCTAATTAATAATGTGTGTGTATTTGTATATACCTCATACATCCCATCCCTCATAGAGATTTGGGTTGCTACTCTAGCATGAGTTTCATTACCAAGCTAATTTTAGTTATGTTTCTACTGATGTCAGTGAGTGACATGTGGTCAGTATATCACTTCAATGAAACATCTTATAAGCAACTAAGGTATTACTTGGATGGATGGGGACGGATAGTTAAATTTTGTTAAGAATCACAAATTTAGGTTTGACATTCTTTAACGAGCCTGAAAATCTTCAGATTTGGGACCCACTGCTTAGAATTCCTCCCAAGGGACTTTGTCCATTGGATTTCTCCATCCTAAAAATCCATTAATCCCGGCCAGTTTTAAACCTGTTACTCTCATAATTAGAGACAATTAAATTAACCACTGCACCACCGAAACTGACATAAATAATATTAATAATAAATACATTGCTCTAAATATATATTTAAATTATACCATAGACCAGCTATCCTGTAGAACTTACCTCTTGTGCATTTTGTAAGCAAGGGCAAAAAAACCGAGATTAATAAAATTAAAATCTGTTTAGAAATAACATTTTAACGTTTTTATTTATATTATTAACTCAACCGCGGTGGACTAGTGGTTATGCTCCTTGCCTCTGGTCCCGAGGGTCGCAGGTTTAAATCTGGCCGGGGTCGATGGATTTTTTAGGATAGAAAAATCCAAGGAGCAAGTCCTCCGGGAGGGACTTTAAGCCATGGGTCCCGAGTTTGAAGATTTTTAGGCTCGTAAAAAATCTTTAAGCCTGAATGAAAAGGCCTCTAAGCAAAATTTACCGAATTTTCCCGTCCTAGTACTACTTTGGTTTCCTAGATGTCAGTATGAGGCAGAATGCTGACCACGGACCACTCAAAATGACATCTATATGAAAACAAGTGTAACTAAATTAATATGGTTCAAATTCTTCCCTCTAAGGGGAGAGCACCTAAATCTCTGTAAAGGGGAAAACATAGGCTTACAATAAAAAGTGGTAAAGTGATCCCACAACAGGCCTCAGGAGGCCTTTGGGGTAGTAGGAGGTTAAGGCTCCCACTTTTTCTAGACAATCGGCACTTGATGTCAGCCGGGTTGTCAGCCCTGCGTGACGGCCGCCTTTGCCCCAGAACAAGCGTCTGGTACTCATTTCCGTTAGAGGCTGAGTCGACCTCAGGGCCATAGTGCCGCCAGAGGGTTTGGGTCAGTTTAAAAATCCTGACCCCAACGGGACTTGAACCCTCGACCCTCCGGCTTGTAGCCCAGTGCCTTAACCACTACGCTACGGCGTGCCCCCTAGGCTTACAATAACAATACAATTTATATTATTATTTATTCATGTAATTTCTAAATGGAACATAGGACAGCAGTAATGTTCCTCCAGCGTACTCTACTTCCAGCCACCCATTTCATTTCTTTCCAGCTTTTCACTCTTTGCTTTGCTTCCTCCTCTACTGATCGCTTCCAAGTTTTCCTAAGTCATCCCCTCTTTCTTGCTTCATGCAGATTCCAATCTAGTGCAGTCTTCTCAATGGTTTTGTCTAGTTTTCTCAATGTCTGGCCTATCCAATTCCACTTTCTGTGTTTTATTTGGTGACATATTGGAGATTGGTTGGTTTTTGTCCACAGTTCTTCATTTGATATTATTTCCGGCCATCTTATATTTAAAATACTCCTCAGACATCTGTTTACAATGACATTTACATATTATTAATTATTTCAGCAAACTTTGAACTTACCTCTCCTTCAACTAGTGTCAGATCGCATGTATTGAACTTGCATTCTTTCTACAAATATTTGCTAATAGTACTGTTACTGTCATGATTTTGATATTATAAAAACTATTTTATTCGCAGATTTGTCAGTGGACCGAGATGAATCATTCTCAGGACCTAAAGTGGCTGTTCCAAGGCTGGATGATGAAACTTTTGTCTCATTCTTCAACAGTAATGTCTCAAGTGACACAAAATCTCAAAGCATGGAGAGACTCGACATCTGTCTGGAGGATCTGGATCAGATTGTCAGCCATTCCAGTAAATTGTAAGTTTGCATTGTACTCATTTATTAAACAGCTTTATATGTTAATTTCAGACTAAGGCAACACGATGAATTAATTTAGTACGTTAATGTATTAGATTGAGTGTTCATTTTTTTAAAAACAGCATCACAAATACTGTGGAATTTTAATAAAATAGTCATATTTTTATTGAGACTCCAATATTTTTAAGTTAATGTCTCACTCACTGTGATAACATATGATACAGATGTGGAGGACAGCTTTAGAAACAATTGTCATAATCTAGCTGCAAAATCCTTAAATGAGTCATGGCAAATGGCCAATCCGTGCCCAGTGATGGTATAATGAAATGATAGAGCTGTTCACTGTATGTTCCGGCCCTGACGTTTTCACAGTGTTGCTGATATGGATATTCAGTGGGAGGGGCCGCTTTATGTATGCGGTTAGCAGACATACAGCTGACAACATCTCAGCATTTTAAAACATTACTAGCGCGCTATAGCTGCTTCAACAGCAGCGATTAGTTGTGGCAGACATCTACTCCCACTCAACTATTTCCTTATTGGCAGTAGAGGGTGAGTTTCTCCCTTTACCCCTCGTATAACTAAACTTCAGAGCTGGAGATCCAGCAGTTGTAGTGTAGTTATGTGTACTTAACCAGGTAATTTAGTTTTGCTCATTTCCTACAGATGTCAGCAAGTGACAATTTTTTTAGACCAAAAAGTGTTCAGATTCGCGACCCACAGCTTAAAGTCCTCCTGGAGGACTTAACTTTGCATTTTTCTATCACAAAAATCCATCAACCGCAGCCAGATTTGAACCTATGACTTTCAGGACAAGAAGCAAGGAATTTAACGCCTAAAGCATCGGGTCTGATCAAGTCTATATGGCCTGCATAAATAGACCATTAACAAGCAGTACATAAACATTTGCACATATTAATACCAACAATTCTTTGTGCACACTGCATGGTCTGCTGAAATGAGAACATTGAAAATAGATCCAGTAATATCATATATGGTATTCAAAGCATGAAAAGTATAATAGGTTGTTTTCTACATGCATACTCTTACATTAGAAAATTTAATTTGTTTATTAAAGCCAAATGAATTTATTCAAATCAGAATTATTTGTCAATTAATAGAGTAGATGGTGGTGATATCCGGGAAAACTTTTGATTCAAGGGATAAGCTCATATAATATATAACTCTTTTGGTACACTTATGTGGAAATTATTGTTTCATATCACATTATTTGGAAAGTTTAAGTTTTCTGTATGCATACTGCAAACACGACTTATGCTGTAGGATTTACATATACGGCCATAAGTAGAAGTTCAGATAGGCCAACATAAATATCTAGGGACGTAAAGCATCGCAACTGTGTGTTAAAACAATTCTCATTTATGTTAAAATTTACTTATCTTTAAACAGTTAAAAACTATTATACATTATATTGGTTTATCATAATAGTTCTCATCCTAGTAAACTAAAATCATCTTCTTCAACAGATTACTGGGAAACGGAATTTTAGTTTCTTATTTATTATAATTCCCATTCTTTCATCATCAAGGCCACCAGAGATCCATAAGTTTCATAAATTCATAACAACACATAATCACTCACTTGTCCATCTAGTCCGTTTTAATTTATGTTTAGTAATTAAACTAATATAAATAGAGTTTTGGTTTATCAAAAAAAAACATATTTAACTGGTAGATAAGTTTCATGTGCATGCTCATTTCAAAATTATGAAAATATAATTGTACGCATTTGTTACACAAATATCTGTTACCATTATGAAATGCCCCATATCTTAATTTGAACATAGACCTATTGGTTTCATTATAATTGTATATCTAAAAAGGTAAGATAATTTCAAAATAAACAGTTATATTTATTTAATTTCTGTGCAATAATACAAATCTCTTATCATCATTGTTTATTTGTATGAGTTTCTCTTGATTTGCACATCAAACTGAAAAACAATAATATTGGCTCCACCAACAGACTGTTCAAATACAAATCTCCAGAACTCTCCAGGAAGTTCCTCGGGAAGTTGTTCTTCATCTATCAAAAAATCTTTTATTTCATATTTCATCTGTAACATATGACATAGTTTTAAGAAATGAATATAGGTCATATATAGGAATAACATTTAATGTCAAATGAAAGTATACAAGTACAGAGAATGTCAGACAGCTGAAAGCTTGAAAACCATTACAACCATTCTGCCAAATGCTTCATAAGCATACACGAGACGTCTGCATCACTCATTCTACTATTCTAACTCACAAAACGATGTCTTTTGTGACAAGTTGTTTCTAGTGAAGAATTATAGGTAAGCAACTGACACTTTTCAGGAAAATGTTTAGATCTCAGTTTATATCTAGAAAGACAAATACTCATGTATAAAGTTCTTCTTAGACAGTGTTAACAAATACATCAGAAACTTGGACCATGTTGAAATCTGATGAGGAATTATTAGGGCGTTTTGAAAGGAAGATACTGAGATCCATTTTTGGTGCCATGGAAGAAAATAATGTATGGAGAAAGAGATACAATAATGAATTGTATCAACTGTATAATTAATATATTGGCCTGGGCTGGACATATTATTCATATGGATAGCAAAAGGATTACAAAAATAATTTACGATGAGCAACCTCTATTGGCCAGAAAAGTTGGAAGACCGAAATTAAGATGGGAGGATAGTATAATTCAAGACATTAAGATTTTAAAAATAAAAAAAACTGGAAAAATGAAGCTCAGAATAGGGAAGTCTGGCGTAAGCTTCTGAATGCAGCCAATGCCCACTTGGGGCTGTCACCATTGATGATGATGATCTGACACTTTTAGTTTGATTATTAGAACACATGAGAAAGAGTCAGAGGCAGGCTGAGACAGAGAGCATCCCTATTCAGTTATGATGTCAGTCATGCTTTTCATTAATTGACAGCATCTGTATTTGCTTTTAGTTATGTAAGAAAATTGCATTACTAGTATTTTTTTTTAATATTTTAAAATATAGTCAGTATGAACAATTACGATTTTTTCCCTATGAATCGGTTATTCGGAATCTTCCTTCTCAGTTATATTTCTTATGTCAGAGAAGTATTTCTTACATATATATATATATATATATATATATATATATATGTTACATGTATCGGAGATTGTGTTCTACTAATTGGGAATCTTCCAATTTATTTAATGCTTATTCTGTGTTCAGAGACATGTCAAGAGCAAATTTGTTTTTGGGAAACACAAGATTGGAAATGAAACAAATAATCTAAAATAGAATTTTACTTTATATAAAATGTACTTTATTTATTTTTATTATATAAGTCTAAAACTTGGGAATCATAAAAAAAGTATATTTTAACTATTTCCTGTAGAACTTTTTTTCTAATGCTATATTTTCTTTGTTTTTTTTAATTAGCTACTGCAATTTCTATAACAGTCACATAATCTTCAGTGTTATTACAAAAATTAATAATTATTTTATGAGGTGAAGTATAAAGTTTCTGATTCATATTTGTATTCTATAGAATAATCATCAGTGGCATGCATTCAACCTCAGCTAGCCCAGCACTGCTGGGTTAATTAGTATATTCATAATTTTAGATTAAAATCAACTAATAGATATACCAAATCTCATTCAAATCAATTATATGTGAACATTAAATTTCAAATTTTCTGCCATTGCCAACAGTCATCTATCACATTTGGCTTGATGGAGCTTCCTGGTTCACATTTCCCCTTCTAATACTTACTTACTCACTGGCACTATCGAACCCGTAGGTTCATGGCCGCGCGGACATAAACTCTCCATAAATCCCTATCCTGAGCTAATGCTTTCCAATCATTCCCTGTATAATCTACTTCCCTCAAATCATAGTTAATGTTGTTCTCCCACCTCATTCTTGGTCTACCAACTGGGCGTTTTCCCTCTGGCTTTCCTACAAGAAGCTTCCATGCACGTCTTTCATTCCCCATACGCGCAACATGTCCTGCCCATCGCAGTCAACGAGACTTAACTGTTCTTATTATATCTGCCTTCCTATACAGACCATAATACCAGCTACTAAATTACAGATGAATTCATGCATGCATATTTCGATGTGTGGCTGATAAACCATCAATAACCCACACTAGCGGGTTATCGCTGCACTAGATGAAGCTTGCGATGAAGTCATTGAATACCAGCTAGCTGGGCCTGTCATCACAACTCGAAAGTAAAATATACAAGTTGCTCGAAAACCATAAGGTCATATGAAGTTTCGATCTATCGATTCATGAAGCATTCCTTTGCTGATGCGAGTCGAGAAATGTGATTGGTTGATTTAAAACAATTTGAAAAGTACAATTATCTCTAATATAATTTTTTCAAATTAATATTTTTATATTTATAATATTTTATGTATGCAAGTTATATTTTTACAAAACACAGAGAAACAATATGAAATCAAATTATATGTTATATTTTGTCAGCTATAGCAACTTATTAATTTAAGAAGCTTTATTTATATCATCTAATTGAATAACTCAACAATTGAATGATTGCGAACATTGTATATATTATTTGTGGAAACCAATAGTTGAAATAATTTAATATCGGCACTGAGTTTTTCAAATGCGGTATTAATTTGCTTTCATGAGTTTTAGTTAGTGTTACTGATAAATATGATTTGTCAGATTACTAAAAATGGATTTGAGTGATTGTATAATATACACTAAAGACCCATTTTAAGTGAATATCGCTGCATGTATTATTGAATTGTGCATATATGAGTATGAATTGTAAAATATTCTTTTTTATATACTCTACTATTATGATAGGTTTCTCGAAATACATTTACAATAATAAATGCTGATACTATTTATAAACCGAACAATTTGGAAAAGAAGTTGTTATACACCATAAGATATGAGTACATTTTCTTCATACAGCTGGAGTAATTGCTGTGATCATCGCATGCCACTGATAATCATTATATGAAAACCTCTCTTGAATGTTGATGTGACCAACAATAATGTAGGGTGTGGCATTTGTTTAGATAAAACACCATCTTATAGCTAAGCTTAATTGAGTCACATACTTAGTAGTATGCCAGTTACTTAACGAGTAAATTAATATTTATGTTTTTATTATTGATTTAACATTTCTCACTGAAAGATAAATTATATTTGAAGAGAAATTTTTTTTTGCCTAGACCGAGACTCGAACCCGGGACCCTTGGCTTTCTGGGCCAAGTGCTCTACCAACTGAGCTACTGAGGTGAGTTACGATGCAGACGCAAATTTTTCTCTTATATACGTTGTAATTCTCGGTCTAGGCGAAAAAATTTTTCTCTTCAAATATAATTTATCTTTCAGTGAGAAATGTTAAATCAATAATAAAAACATCATTAGAAGCCTTACTAGCTTTATAAAGTAATGTTAAATTCCCAATAAATGTCTTCTTAACTAAGAAGCCGCCATTTGCAAAGATAGAAGCAATGGTTTCAAAAGCATTTGGCGATAGGGAATTACAACGTATATAAGAGAAAAATTTGCATCTAGATCGTAACTCGCCTCGGTAGCTCAGTTGGTAGAGCACTTGGCCCGGAAAGCCAAGGGTCCCGGGTTCGAGTCTCGGTCTAGGCGAAAAAATTTTTCTCTTCAAATATAAATTAATATTTAATTATTTAACACCTTCAAATTAACTTTGATATACTTTATGATTACATCTTTTTTTCAAGGAAGCTCTTTATTTACTGTATGTGATTTAATCTAAACTTACAGCATTAATGGGGCACTCGTGAGGGTAGTTTCCTTTTGATAACAGTTCTTTCATAATAAATTCGTCAGTGTTGATAAAGTCACACCATGTTTGGTTGATTTCGTATCCACTTTCCATCCATTTGTTGCCATGGAGCTCGTAATTATGGACATAGACCTGAAATACAATATACTTATTTTATTTTTAAAAATAGATTTGCTTCAAATAGCAAAAAGAATGAATAGTTAAATGATCTTTTACCTGAGTTTCCTGAGGAAGGTCTTGAAGTTGATCCAGTAGAGCATTTATTGTATCTGTTGTATCATTAAATCTGTTCATCTCCATTATAGTTTCATCACTGTAATAGTCCTTGTTACTTGATTGTATTACTATTTCATTAACAAGTATTTTGTAGTTTCTCTGTGAAAATTGTTTAATTAAGGAAAAAATGGATACAATGAATCACTTAAAATTTTTGAGATTGTGATAGAAATAGTGAAATCATTAAGTTTATATTAGCTAATATATATATATATATGACATGAAATGAAAAATAAACATATATATTAGTTAGGAGTTTGGAGTGGATTCCAAATTGGAGGAAAAGGAGAGGGAGACCTATGAAGACCTGGATAGAGGGAATTATGAATTCAATGAAGGACAGGATACTGCAGGATGGTGACTGGAAGGATAGAGATGAATGAAGGAAGAGAATCAAAACTTAATATTGGGCATAGGAAGATGTATACATTTAAAATCTGTTGAAATAAAAAAAAGTATATATTTTAGTTGATATTAAAAAGAGCAGAACAAACACAAAAAATTAACAAGTCCTTTATAATACACCATAGTGGTTAAGGCAAGAAGCCTTGGTGCAGAGCTGCGAGACTTGCACTGGTTCAAGTCCCCATGGAAGAAGAAATTTTCTCATGGAATTTCGGCCAGTATGGGACCAGTGCCCACCCAGCATCGTGAAGCATTTGGGTAGCAATAAGTAGCTACTCTAGGTTGAGAAGACCAGCTATAATGACTGGGGGACCCAAAATGCTGACCACATGTCACCCCTTCACTGGCTAGATGATTGTCTACATCTGTAATTAACACATGTGGATGTGAGGCCAGCAGTCAGCTGGTAGGCCTAGGGCCTGCTAGGCCTGTTGCACTTGAAGTTTTTTCTTTCTTATATAATACAAAAAAAAGTTTTACCACACCCAATCAACAAACTTCATGAATCATGACCTTCCAGAATTTCAATGATTTATAGCACTTTAGATCTAGAAGAAAGATAGCTGCAAAATGAATGGTTAAAATAGTATTCACAGATGCCTCATTGATAACAACAGAAGAATGCAGGTGTAGGAGTTTACTGCCAATCATTTTCACAATATGTCTCCTTGAGCTTATATGAAAATAACTTGGACGCAGGAATAAATCCAATAGAAACCATATTAAAAACTTCATCTTCAGAATAAACAAAAATCATAAATTAGTAATATTAACAGATTTTAAAGCTGCAGTCCAAACTGTTTGCAATGTACATACAACCTACATCACTCTACACAATGATCAAACTTCTTACATCATGACTACAGGAGGTTGTGGTCCATTAGATTCCTGCCCAGTTTACATTGTTGGAAATTAAGTGGCAGATATATTGGGCAGAAAGAGAGCATCAATCATTAACCACAAAATAAATAGTTTTACTTTTAAAATAGAAGACATAACTGAATTCAAATAAAAAACCAACAAAAAATAAATAGAAAAGTAGAAGGAAAGAGGTATGTAAATATTCACTCCAGTCTCATATTCTGACAATGCCAGTAAAATCTGCTGTAGTTGTATTCTGCCTCTTCACTTGCCGTTACTGCTTACCTGACTATCTCCAAAAACTAGGAATTGTTAATGATGCCAAATGCACAATTTACAATGATTATTTAACTCATGCCCCAAATGGGAGTCAATGACCAATCACGTTTCAATGATTTCTGTTTTACAGCCAATCACAGTCGTGTTTCACCAAATATTTATCAATGTTAAATTTACCATATTAAAGAAAGCTCCTCCTTTTTAAATATTCTGAACAGGTCTGACCATTATTTTGCAGTGACTGATCCTATAAGAAATACGGCTACCAGATTGTATATATAGTGCATGGATGTCAACACATAGCGCTTGCAGGAGTTAATATAAAAATATTTGTAGCAATTGATTATACCACCAAAAAAAGAAACCACTGTTTGCACTTTCTTAAATGTATTTTTTCCCAGGTAATAATGCAGAAAAATATAATTGTCATATTTACATCATACGACATCAGAAATGAATTAATATTCAGTTTGATCTGTTTCATTTTTTCTCCACTAGAGAGCATTCTTACAATATTGCGTTCCATAGGCAATAAATACTATGATCTGGTTGCAGTGATAAACAAAAGAAGCAGATGAAGCGTAACAATCGTTTCTCATTTGTTTTCAAATATCGCCGTTTACATTAAATATATACATATTTTAAAATATCTATAGTTAAATAATGATTTGTGAGTAAACAGCTTAATTTTATTCGTTAAATAGTACTAACAAATGCCACTCTTGATTTCCAAATTCTCTAGATAAATTCACTCCTCACTTCGTGAGTCATGAATTTATCGATAATTTGGAATTCACTCGTGGCATTACTTATGATTATTTAACTCATGCCCCAAATGGGAGTCAGTGACCATTCACGTTTCAATGAATTTTGTTTTACAACCAATCGTGTTTCACCTCAATATTTATTTACTTCTGTTCATCATATTAAAGAAAGCTTCTCCTTTTTAATATTCTTAACAGGTCAGAGCATTATCTTGCAGTGACTGACTTGAACAAATATGTTGAATATAGCAAATAATGAACAGATTCCTTTGAACTACACATTTGATAATTGTGTATTCAATAATTGCGTTTTTAAATAAATATTTCCTAAAATATAATTAATAACCTATGATGTTGGTTATAATATACAGTTTGATGTGTTTCATTTTTTCTCCACTAGGGTGCATTCTTACAATATTGCAATCCTATTTGGCAATAAATAATATGCAGTGGATGAACAAAAGAAGTATAACCAAACATTTCTCATTTGTTTTCAAACATCACCGTTTACATTAAATATATAAATATTTTAAAATAACTATATTTGAATAATGATGTGTGAGTAAACAGCTTAATTTTATTTGTTAAATAGTCCTAACAAATGCCACTCTTGATTTCCAAATCCTCTAGATAAATTGGAAATGACTCATGGCATTACTTATGAAAAAGGACTACTCAGCAAGGAATATCTGACATGTACAGGAAAACACTATTCAGAGTTGAAATACAAAGTTTTTATTGGGAAGCAAAAGAAAAATGTGCACTAGACAATTAAAAGCCTCATCATTAGAGTGAGGAATTTTATGAAATTTCATGTTTTAAACTATTTGTCAGAGAGCGCTGAGACTAAGTATCTGTACATTTCATGATGTGTAGAATCAAATAAGACCAACAAAAAACTTCATATTTCATAATATTTTAGCAAAATGTTCATATTTTAGTGAAAATTTCATACTCCTTCATATTTTTCAACTTTGAAATTCCCGTATATTTTTTTTTCAATAAAAGTTCTGGGAATTCATTAAAATGTTTCTGGAAATAAATGTATTTATGTAATTTTTTAGTGTAATGTGGTAGACGAGTGAAAATTCTTCAGTATTCCTTCTGAACAAAATAGATAGCTTTTATAAAAGCAAATAATTGGATGAGGAGTCACAGAGTGACAGTGTTAGATGGAGGTTTTTGTCCTAAACTCGATCCCCAGACAAGAACATGAGCCTAGATGAATAAGTAGAAGAACAATGTTGGAATATTCTATAGTCAGGTATAATAGCTGTCAACTCGTTATTGCTACCTGAGAGCAGTCCTTACTTTGTGAACAGATTACAGCATTTAAATGTAGGAAAGACTGCTGCTAAACTTGAAGCAGTAAAGTAAAGTAATCCCACTACAGGCCTCAAGAGGCCCTTGGGGTAGTAGGAGGATAAGGCTACCACTTTTTCTGGACAATCGGCACTTGATGTCAGCCCTGCGTGACGGCCGCCTTTACCCCCAGAATAAGCGTCTGGTACTCATTTCCGTTTAAGTTCTTTGTGAAATTAGTAAAGTTCATGTAGGTAAGGGCATCAAACTATCGAATATAGCATGATACAAGTATGCTGCCATAATATCGTGTGATGTTGAGCATCATTTTTCATCGTGCAAAACAATTCTGACCTACAGGCCTTATAGTTTACTATCAGAAAATATAGAAAAAATAAGTATTACAAACAGAATTGACAATTCGATTGTTCGAAACACAATTAGACAAGATTATGGACACTATGTTAGACCCATTTCATAAAAAAAATCTTAAAATAATTCTTAACTACATTTCACCATGTTTGTAGTTCAACATTAAATGTAACTTTAATTGCAAAGAGAGTTCTGAAACAATCCCTGGAATCAATTATGGACTAATAACTTTTAACATCTTGTTTCTCCAAATATGACATCTGGAATGGTTTACTTGTATTTTAAATCGTCCAATTTAATGTTATTGTTACATTTGCATCTCCAGGAATTTAATATATTTATGGAATGTAAAAATAGCAATAATCCAAACTATACCTGTTCTAAACTTTGTTAGTGCTAGATTTAATGGAAACCTGTTTGTTTTGGTTACAATGTTTTGTTTCTTTGTATATATTTGGTTTTCATAATTAAATATCATTCAGTACATTAATTAATTGTATTATATATAACCTCTCAGTTTTTATTTATGAAGGCAAAGTGATTCCACTACAGTCTTGGGAGGCCTTTGGTGTAGTGGTATGTTGAATCTCCCATCTTTCTAGACAATAGACACGAGATGTTTGCCAGGTTGTCGGATCTGCCTTATGGCCGCATTTGTGCCAAGAACATGCATCTAGTACTTACTTCCATTAGGATCTGAGTCGACCCCAGGTCCATAATGCCACCAGAAGGTCTGGTCCAGCTAAAAATCTTGACAATATCGAGACTCGAACCCACAACTTTCCTGTTTGTACCACGTTTCCTTATACAACTACACTATGGCGTGATCCATTAAAATTGTTTCAGATCATGAATATATTTTATATTGGGTTAGAATTAATGACAAAGCTAATTAAAATCGAAATACAGTGAATATTTTGATTTCTTGAGCTATAAATAAGTTCTGTTTGTCTCATTTATGTGCTGGTATGTACACTTAGAAGTTATAGTGGGCCTATGTATATACATATAAGTAAAAAGTTTAGAAAATAGTAGCTTCATAATATTTTTGTGTCATAATTTTCATATTTTTCATATTTTGTCTTTACGATTTCATATTTTCGTATAATTTTCTTCATATAATTCCTCGCTCTACTCATCATCATTGAACAACATTATTTTTAGTTAAAATAGATAATTTTTAATTTAGAATCGGTTGGAGAACTTTTTTTTTATGTCTCACCTCATAAAGTTGCATGTTTTCATGATACTGGTTTCAAAAGTTACTTTATTTTCATCTTCAGTCAAACTCCAACTTCAGTTGGAGTTTGACTGAAGATGAAAGTAAAATGACTTTTGAAATGGGTATCGTGAAAACATGCAACTTTATAAGGTGAGATATAAAAAACATTTTCTCCAACTCATTCATAAATTCAAAATATCTCATAGTGTTACTTCCCTGTTTAATTTTTATTAAATATATAATTTTTGTTTCTCAATTAACTTATGGATGACCTTAAGTTTAGAAATAGGATATATTTTTAATTCATAATTGTAAAATGCCACATGTTATAGCAATAAGAAAAATTATAACTTCTTTAGGAAAGCCAGAGGGAAAGTATCCAATGGTTAGGCCAAGGATGAGATGATGAGAATAATATTAATCATTGAAGGATGTGAATTATATAGGGAAATAGTTGGAAAACTTGAGCTCAGGAAAGGAATTTATGAAGAGCTTATGTCTGCATGGTTATGAATCTCCAGGTTTGAAAGTGCCAGTCAGTTAGTAATAGTTACTATTATTGAATTTCTTGTACTTACTTAATGGCTTTACAGCCCTTTGAGTCTAACCATAGCCTCTCCTTTGTTAGGAGTTTTTAGATTAAACTAATTTAGTTATGCTATTTTCCCTACATATGTCATAAAAGGCGTATGGTCAGAGTACCAATCCAATGAGACATCTAGTAGGTAACTGAGGTATTACTAGGATGATGAAGGTTGATAAATTTTGCTCAGAGAGACCTCTTTTTCAGGCTTAGGATTCTTTTATGAATCTAAATCTTCAGATTTGGTACCCACGGCATAAAGTCCCTCTCGGAGGAATTTTTTCTTGATTTTTCCATCCTAAAAATCCATCACAGCATAAAGTCCCTCTCGGAGGAATTGTTCCTTGATTTTTCCATCCTAAAAATCCACCACGGCATAAAGTCCCTCTCGGAGGAATTGTTCCTTGATTTTTCCATCCTAAAAATCCATCACGGCATAAAGTCCCTCTTGGAGGAATTGTTCCTTGATTTTTCCATCTTAAAAATCCATCATGGCATAAAGTAACTCTCGGAGGAATTGTTCTTGATTTTTCCATCCTAAAAATCCATCATGGCATAAAGTCCCTCTCGGAGGAATTATTCCTTGATTTTTCCATCCTAAAAATCCATCACGGCATAAAGTCCCTCTCGGAGGAATTATTCCTTGATTTTTCCATCCTAAAAATCCATCACGGCATAAAGTCCCTCTCGGAGGAATTGTTCCTTGATTTTTCCATCTTAAAAATCCATCATGGCATAAAGTAACTCTCGGAGGAATTGTTCTTGATTTTTCCATCCTAAAAATCCATCATGGCATAAAGTCTCGGAGGAATTATTCCTTGATTTTTCCATCCTAAAAATGCATCACGGTATAAAGTCCCTCTCGGAGGAATTATTCCTTGATTTTTCCATCCTAAAAATCCATCACGACATAAAGTCCCTCTCGGAGGAATTGTTCCTTGATTTTTCCAGCCTAAAAATCCATCAACCCTAGTCACTTATGATCATGCAACTCTCTGGACTAGAAGCAAGGAACATAACCACTAAACTACCACAGCAATTAAGTTTTATGCCTAACACTAGTGAGTGTATTTCGTGGAAGCATATTATCACTGTTTGTCTAATCATAACTGCTGTTGAAAAGGGAGCACTAACTCACTCACTGACACTATTGAAGCCAGTGACATAAGCTCTCCATATTTGTTTTCCAATCATCTCTTGAATAATTTATCTCCACAAATCATGGTTAATGTTATTTTTCCACCTCACTGTTGGTCTACCTAATGTACACTTTCCCTCTAGTTTTCTTACAAGGACTATCCATGTCCCTCTTTCATTCCCTATTCTTGCCACAGGTCCTGCTGATTACATTCTATGAGAGACTTAATTGTTCTTATTACATCTGGTTTCCCATAAAGATCATGAGCTGACTGGTAGGTAGTCTTCTCTATTCATCCATCTGTTCCTCTCTCTTTGATCTAAATTTTTTCCTTAGAACTTTATTCTCAAGTACTAATAATCTTTTCTCCTCCCTTAAAGTAAGAGTTCATATTTTGCATCATCCATATAATATAACTAGAAGAATAACTATTTTATATATTTTTAATAATTTCTGTTTAGAGAAAAATTGGGATGACAAGAGTGCATGAAATGCATAATAGAAAACATTTTCAGAATTGAACCTATGTTTAATTTCTCTTTGCATCTCATTTCTATTTGTAATTATTGTTCCTAGGTATTTGAATTCAGCCACTTCTTCAAAATTTGCTTAATTTTTCATAAACTGACCATTTCCATTATATGATGCATTTCTATGTATGACCATATAATTAGTTGTAAAGGGAAACACTGGAGGGAAAATTTTCTATAGGATCGTAACAGGCCTTGGCCTAATACTTGGAAGGAAGAAGAAGAAGAAGGGATTGGAGCTATTAAAAATGGAGTAAATGCCAAACTCCAAAGATACTTAATTCATTTTCAAGACATTGAAAAGGAATATCTTATTTCTCAAATTGTTTAACCTCAAAAATTGTAGGCCTTCATATCGCCTATTAGCAGTGATCTTTAAGTGGCTCTATACTTTAATCTCAGCTGTTGCTCTACATATAAAAAAATAGTGATAAATTGATTTTACCTCTGCATGACATGATACCATGAGGAACAGATGTATTAGGCACAAACTGTAGAAATTCATACTGAATCACTTACCAATGATTTTAACTATAAAGTACTGAGATTATTTATACATATGCACACACAAAATTAATGTGGAGGTGTGAATTCATTAAAAAAATTCCAACATGCAATATGTAAATTATTCAAAGCATAAGTGACATATGTAATAAATTGCTAATCCTATACAAATAATTTTCAGATGTATTTCTCCATAATGCATTCCCTAAAGTGACTTAAACATTTTCTCCCTACAGCTCTTAAAATAATTTTAATCCAAACCTTAGTGATGCCGCATTTTGACTACTGTGACGTTCTACTAACTGACATAAGTGACAGATTGTCGGACAAACTGCAGCGTGTCCATAATATGTGTATCAGATTCATATTTAATGTTCAAAAATACGATCACATTTCTCCATTATTCCACGAATTGTCATGGCTACATCTAAAAGAGAGAAGAAAATTGCACTGTCTAATTCTCTTATTTAAGATCCTACATACCTCGATTCCCAATTATTTATCATCCCGTTTCCAGTATCTATCCTCAAACCATAACTTAAACACAAGATCACAACATAGTCTCTTGCTTAATATACTGCAAAATAGGACATCACATCACTCCATGTCATATACCATCTTCACGTCTCGCAACTGGAATTCTCTACCACAAGAAATAAGGGGCTGCCGGACATTGGCATCTTTTAAAAGAAATCTAAATTTATATTTGCTCTAACCTCGACTTCATTATTACCCAGTGTAAGGTATATATATTAATTGGTGTTTCTCGTATAATTTATCATATTTATATTATTATTATTATTATTATTATTATTATTATTATTATTATTATTATTATTATTATTATTATTATTATCGTATCATTATTGTTACTACCCTATAAAATGTTGTTTGTTCATGAAATTTACTTTGCTACATATATTGTATATTTAACTGTTTATAATTAGTATAGTGTATATCTATATTTGTCAAATATTTATTTGTATTTGTGCTGGTTGAGTGGAAGAGAGGGCCTTATGGCCTTAACTCTGCCAGAATAAATAAAGTATTATTATTATTATTAAGGATTCATGAGTCATGATATACTGATATCTTCTTTGCGGAAATGTACCTTTATCATAAGTAATGCCACGAGTGATTTCCAAATTTATCTAGAGAATTTGGAAATCAAGAGTGGCATTTGTTAGGACTATTTAACGAATAAAATTAAGCTGTTTACTCACAAATCATTATTTAACTATAGATATTTTAAAATATTTATATATTTAATGTAAATGGCGATGTTTGAAAACAAATGAGAAACAATTGGTATGCTTCATCTGCTTCTTTTGTTTATCATTGCAACCAGATCATACTATTTATTGCCAAAGGAACGCAATATTGTAAGAATGCTCTCTAGTGGAGAAAAATGAAACACATCAAACTGTATATTAATTCATTTCTGATGTCGTATGATGTAAATATGACAATTATATTTTTCTGCATTATTACCTGGGAAAAAATACATTTAAGAATGTGCAAACAGTGGTTTCTTTTTTTGGTGGTATAATCAATTGCTACAAATATTTTTATATTAACTCCCGCATGCGGCATGTGTTGACATTCATGCACTATATATACAATCTGGTAGCCGTATTTCTCACAGGCTCAGTCACTGCAAAATAATGGTCAGACCTGTTCAGAATATTAAAAAGGAGGAGCTTTCTTTAATATGGTAATTATAACACTGATAAATATTTCGTGAAACACGACTCTGATTGGTTGTAAAACAGAAACCATTGAAATGTGATTGGTCATTGACTCCCATTTGGGGCATGAGTTAAATAGTCACTGTAATTTGCAATAATTGATTAAAATATAATTTATGTCATAAAAATAATTTTGCAGGTAGTTTTGATACATACATACACTATTACATAGATTTGTTCAGATTTTTTTAACAATAATTTTTTTTTAATTTTAGAATTTTTTTGAAAATTTTGTTTTTCCTTTTTTCATGTACCTTTTTTTGACAAACTATTATTTGGATTGGTTTAAAATGTATACTTTCTGTTTCAAGAGAGTTGATTAGGTGTTTGCTGCAAGCAATTTTGTTTTTGTTTCCTCCTTGTCATTTTACAATTGTTTGAATTTCTGTGATAAAAAAGTATGCCTTGACATTCTACTTTTTCTACTGAAAAATAAAAGTAAATGCCCATATTAAAATTCTGTTGCAGTGAAATGTGTATTTAGTTACTCTGAACTAGTTTGCCCAGTTTCATGCAGATATCTCTAACAGTTTCTGAGAAAAGGGTACATAAAGTATGAAAAACGTAAGTTTTGGAAAACTAAGCTCAAAGTTTTAGTCAATATTTAGTTACCTTATATGTCAAATATCTAAAATTGTCCATAACCATATTCTTCAGCCACCTCCTCATCTTTTGTTTGTTTCCTCTTCACTCTTTTCTCTTTTCTGGCTTCCTGACACAGTTTTTTCATTGATGCCTCAGCTGCCTCTATGCGTTGATTATCAATGTCATGGAAAATTTTCTTTCCAAAGACTCCAGGATCAAGGCCTAGGTGTTGGATGATCTTTGCTCTCCCTTTGTTGCCATTATTAAAAAAAACAACTGCATCATATGTGCCAAGTTCATCAACAATCTTTGATACAAACTTAGTTTTTGGGCATCATTTCCAAATTAGGTTATTGAAACTTTCATTGGCGTTCTGGGTGCAACCATGAAGACACTTTTTTAGCAAATGAGGATTAGCTAAAAACTGGAATGTTGGTTTGATTGCAGACATTACAGGTCCAGGGAGACTGTGTTTGTGTTTATATTCCTGATTACTAAATTGTGTCTTCTTGAAAGCACACCACGTATCTTCACCATCAGGACACAAACCGTGATGTTGTACTGCATCTGTTGATAGTTTGTGGAAATAGATTGCCCACACATCACGTTTCATATTTTCCAGACTACCAACATTATCCCTTATGGCCTTGCCATAGTAAGTTTGAAGGTTATTTATTTCCTTCTTTGTCAGGCGATGAAATCCTCCTAAGGGTGTACCATCTTCTAACATTTTCCCCTTCATTTCCTTTGTAAGTTTCAGAAGTTGG
This sequence comes from Diploptera punctata, assembly GCA_030220185.1. NCBI lineage: Eukaryota > Metazoa > Arthropoda > Insecta > Blattodea > Blaberidae > Diploptera > Diploptera punctata. The sequence goes on from JASPKZ010007878.1 coordinate 379,831, forward strand.
CCAGCCATCATTTTTTGTATGTGTCCAATACATTCCAATTTTTCAATACTAACATCAGATATATATATATGGTTGATTTTCTGAAACTTGTTTGAATGCACTAGAATCTCCATCTCTACGAATGCTAGATATTTCAATGAAATGTTTTAGTTAAAGGAGGCGTGGCAGCATACGAGCTTCTGTAATTTAATTTTTAAAAACCATTTACAGATGGAATTAAGCTCTAAAAATTTGTGAGCATATTCTTAAAATATTACACTATTAAATAAACATATTTAAAAAAATGCTATTTTTTACCACTTTTGACCTACATCTACTTAAACTGTTTTGAGGGAGGTGAATTATACAGGATGTATAAGAGGGATGTATGGGGAGAGCTTATGTCTGCACAGTTATGAACCTCTGGGTATGATATTGTCAGCGAGTTAGTTAATTAGAATGAAGGAGACATTATTACTAGATATCAAATAATTATATATTATTGTTAAGAGGTTAAATCTGCTACATAAAAAAACCTATTAAGTGATTTAAGTTTTGGTGGATGAACAAATTATTAGATGCATTGAATATTATTTAAAATGATCATATAAACTCAAATTAAAACTTCTGAAAATTTATCATTGATGTAATTTATGCTACTTTTACAGATTGTACAGGTGTGTGAAATATTAGTTATGAGATATCAAATAATCTGAATGTGTCATTAGTTTCAGGTTGTAAAATTCCATAATGTTATCACATCTCATCATCTTGCCTAACTTTCCATGCCCCCTTGTCACTGGATACCATTAAATTATTTTCAGTAGATTGTTACTGCAGCATAATACCCACTTTTTTTTTTGTAAATACTTTTTTTTTCTGAAGTTCATAACACACTGTATTGTAGTTTGTCTTTGTGTGACAAATGACATCAGATAAAATAGGACATTTTTTCATCATACACTATTCATGATTTTTAGATCCAGTATTTTATCGGAGAAAACAAAGCTATAACTTCAACAATTCTTAAGGCCTATTGTAAGTTAAGGAAACAAAACATGAATAATATTCAAAGCAGCTGATGAATCTTTGAAAAAATGCTTATAATATTTGGTTGTAATTTTTTAAGGAGAATAGGAGGAGATTTAATAAGGAATTTGGTGAATTATTCAGATCTGAGAATATTATAGGATTTATTAAAGCCCAAAGAATAAGATGGTTGGGACATGTTGAAAGAATTAATTATAATATAATGAATAAAATTATTTTGGAATATATTAAACAGTACCAACTAAATTGGAAACACCATCTTGAAAGAATGAGTTCAAATCGGATCCCCAAAGCTATTTATAATTATATACCAAGAGGACGAAGATCACTGGGCCGTCCTATGAAACGCTGGAGGGAAAATTTTCTATAGGATCGTAACAGGCCTTGGCCTAATACTTGGAAGGAAGAAGAAGAAGAAATTATTTTGATTTTCAAAATTGAAGTAGAAGGAAAATATGATTATCTAGGAAATGTTGTCTTAATAATGTAGAGAGTGATCTGTGGAGTCTGGGTGTAAAAAATTGGAAGATGCGTGCTTGAGATAGAACTTAACGGAAGCTATAACAATTAATCCTCAATATTCTCAGTGTGTCTTCTTGGTTTCACAAAATAGAGTTTGTGACCACAGTGCAATGTAACTTTCATATTCAGTACCATAAAGATCCTCCATCTATTTAGGGATTTTTACATTATGAGGTTTTCTTAATAAGAATCAAATTAATTGTTTATTTGATTCTTACTACAATTTACTCCTGGACACAAATTTTGTTGACTGTGACAATTCTCCTCCAGTTTGCCTGTAAACTTGTGATACTGCTGTGAATGAGTCAGGCACATCTTCTCCTGCAGTCCAAGAAAGTCAATGAGACAAGCTTCTAGTGAGCTTGGTATACCACATATGACAATTTGGTGGGCATTGTGAAAAAATTTAGGGTTATGAAGCCATACAAGCTGACAATGGTACAATACCTTACTGATAGAGATAAAGTAATTTTTCAAGAATTCTGTGCAAAAATGTTAGATCAAATTGAAACCATTAAGACATTCCTGGAAATATCATCTTCAGTGATGAATGAACTTTTCATATCACTAGGAGCATTAGCACTCACAACTTGGTATATGGGGTACCGAAAAGCAAAAGCCATATGCAATTGTTGAATATGTTCAGAGGGCCCAAAATTATGTTTTGTGCTTTCAGCAAATTTAAAGTGTATGGTCCATTTGTATATGAAGAAAACTGTAGATGGTACTATAAATATGGAAAAATATGTATAATCAAAAGATTAAGAAAACAAATTTTGAAGCTCCTGGTGAGTAAGATATGATCTCAGTCTTCACCGGGTTTCACGAGAAAAGCTGGCCTTAATGACTTATTTCAAACAGTCGGAACTTTTTTCATACATCTCAGAGTTGTATGAAATGAATAATAGAAACATTGATAGAAGCTGTGCTGGCTTTATAATGTAATATAAAATTCCCAATTAAATGTCTTCTTAATAAAGAAGCCACCATTTGCAAGATAGAAGCAAAGGCTTTGTAGCATTTGGTGCATGGGAATTAATAGCATATATATAAGAGAGAAATTTGCATTTAGCTCGCATGGTAGAGCATTCACCTAGAGTGCAAAAGGTCCTGGGTTCAAAAACCCCAGTCCGAGCATATAACTTTTCTCTTCAAATATAGTCAGAATTTAGTTGAGAATAATGGAGATGATGATATTCAGATGAGAGGATTATATTTTATGAGGTGAGGTGCAAAGTTTCCAATTTCTATTTGCATTCTATTAAAAAAAGTGAACTTCATGTTAAAAATTGTAATTTGGTGGACAGCATAAAGTAGATGAAACATAACAGGAAAATCTTTATTTCCTGTGGCTAATGTTTGTATAATAAGTCTGATTAATTATATATTTTGTTTTCTTTGCAGATCTGTACAGAAGCGTTCTGTGAGGGTCCAAAGGAAAGCAATGTCGTCACGTAATCCTATAAAAGCTCTGGCTGCTCGCACAGATCTGCAGGAGGAATATGTAGAAGTGAGGACAGGTGTTGCAGAGAAGGAGCTCAAGAGAATGAAAGTTGAAAAATGTGAGTTGCAAATATATTGAAATTCCCTACTCCGTTATGTCAAGAGATTTGAGAATACTTTTTACACTCTAATTGTTATTGTTTAAACCAAGAATATTTATACAAAAACTGTCTTAATGTAGCATTCTGTAGTTTCCACAAAGGGATTGTGGCATCAATAAAAGCTTTCCATAAATCAAATGCAAATTGCAATTTTCGATTCAATGTTGGAATTGCCATTGGAAGCAGAGAAATATTTTTACCAGTAGCCTCGTAAAGTGAATTTTTGTGTTTGGTAGTACTGACACACTGAGAAATGAAATATTTCTTTTTGTAGTTCACTGACTGCTCACATATTTTGCACAGAAGTATTTTATTGTCAGTAAAAAAAAACTGCATCTGAAAGTATTAATATAACTTTCCAATTTACTGCTTAAAGGAACACTGGATTTTTGCATATTACTAGCTACCTAGCACAGCAATGTCGCTAAGAAAACTGAAAGAAAAATAAATTTAGAACAATAATGAAACCACGTTTTAGCTCCGGCATCATTGTTGATTTTTAAACAGAGGTATGAAGCCAAGTATCATCATCATCATCCTGCCAGGTATTAGTCCTAGAAGAACTGTTACGGCCTGAGAAAGCGGTTTTCGTGCCATCTTTTCATAGGTCGACCAAGTGACTGTATCCCATTTGGACAGTAGTTCATTATTGCCTTGGGGATCCTGGATCTAGCCATTCTTGAGACATGTTCCTTCCAGTTTAGCTGATATCTGGAGATATAGTCCAGTATTGGTGACACATTAAGTTCTTGAAGGATTTCTACATTTTTCTTTCGATCCCATTTGGTGTAGCCAGCTGTTTGGTGCATAAATTTCATCTCACAAGCTGTTAGTCTGCTTTCATCTCTTGTCCTTATAGTCCACGCTTCACTCCCATAACATAGGACTGGTCGAGCCATTATTTGATAAAGACGAGTACGAGTTGATTTTTGCACTAATTAAGGTTTTAAAACTCTATTAATGATTCCCATTGATTTGTTGAATTTCACAATTTTCTCTGATAAATCCAAATTTTCAACAAAATAGAGTTTATATCCTAAATAAGTAAACTCGTTAACTCTCTCTAAAATTTTGTTATTTAAACAAATTTTGCTTGGTATTGGGGATTTTCCACAAAAGGTCATTATTTTAGTTTATTGGTAGATATTTCCATTGAATATTTCTGGGCTATTGAAGCCAAGTTGACTTGAAGCCAAGTAAACATCAGCAATAATTAAAACCCTTACCTTCTGTTAATTCTTTTTACGGCGACACTTCTAAATCACTCATTGTTGCTTGTAAAGAGAATATGAACTGACTGGAAGGCAATAATTCATAAATAACATGGTTTCAGTGCAGTCACATTCTTTATATTGGTTACAGAAATAAATTAAATACACATGTAGGAAATTTTAGGTAATGAAGGAATAAATAATAATACAAAAAGGCATTTATTTTACTATTAGGCATTTATATAAAAAAGGCAAAAATAGGCAACATAAAACTGCTGTGTTTCAATTACAAAGATGTAAATCGTACAGATTCACTTTCAAATTGAAGATAAGATTTAACACATTCTGCGAAATTTCTAGTCTCTGGATATTAGGATCTAATGTCTGGTTGGCATCAATCACTGATTGACATCATTATAAATTATTACTTAATTTTCAATATAAAACGTGCATTCACATACTTTATCACTGTCAAATTTATTATTTAAAGCTGTGCAAACAGATCAGGCATTGCTAAAATCTTTTGTACCATCCATCCATAGTAATTCTGCCTGAGGGTAGGTCTTTCACTGCAATCATAGCATTTTCATGCTATGCTTTGCAGCTTTACTAGGGAATTATAGGTATGGTAGTTTCCCATTGCTTTCCACACCGGTGAAGGATGATAATGATGATGGCTGGATGATTTTTGGGGACCATTGGGCCCTAAGCTACCTGACATTTGTCTTACAGGTGAGGAAAAACCCTGAAAAAAAACCTCACCCAGGAGCCTGTCCTAACCCGGGCCTGCTGCTTGACAAGGCAACACACTACCTCGAGACCACAGCGGTGGGCTATCTTTTGTACTGAATCTCGTAATTTTGAATTTTAAATGCCACCTCCAGTTTTCGTTTTTTTCTGCTCTAACTTTTGTAACTTTTCTTTTGATATTTTCCAAATAAGATTTTAGTTTTTCAGCTGTTCTTTCTGTTGTCTTTAATCGGTAGGGGTGAAGTAAAAATTTAAATCATGACACTCAGTTAACATAATTTAAAAGTCATGCATTTACCTGGACTGGAATTAAATTCCTCTTGTATTTGCTTCCAAGCCCAAGCTTTCTTTCTTACACTAAGGTAACCCATTTCTTTTTATTCTCTACAATAACTTTATATTTCTCAACTATTTCTATTAATATATTAGTCTCACATTGCGAGAAATTTACTGTTCATTCTTTTTTCTCAAGAGGCTGCATTATCCTCCATGTTTATTTATTTAAACGCTACAAATGAAAGCTATAACAATTAACCCTCTGATAATCTTTTTGTTTTTCCTGCAAAAGCAGTGCTTACTATTTACATTTTATGGTTCCATACTTTCTTACTGCAGTTTAGGAAACATTGAACAGAAATGTTGAATAAAAGACTGTCAATAAAGACATTGTGCATTCAGATTCATGTTCAGGTTTGTATGTAGCAGCCCCAAGCAAAAAAGAACTAACCAATGAGTTATTAGTATCGCCTGCCAGGAAATATCGATTGGGTTAATGTTAGTGGAAATGATTGGAAAGCATTAGCTCAGGATAGGGATGTATGGAGAGCTTATGTCTGCGTGGCCATTAACCAATGGGTTCGATAGTGCCAGTGAGTAAGTAAGTAATGTTAGTGGAAGATAATGCTTGTAAAACTTTACAATTTGTACGTAATAGCTGAATCTATGTCGTTGCACCGGGCATTAATCTGTTAACATAGCTCCTTGCTTCTAATTTTTGTGATGCTGACTAGTCGAGAAATAATAAAATATGATAATTGTCTCTGAACTATGTGAAATCAGGCACATAGTTAACTTCCTAAATTAATTTTCTTTTCTAGTGGCAAAAAATTCTACATTGGCTGTGGAAGCATTGGCTGGCCTAGCAAGTCGAGAGGACTTCACAGCTGTATCCCTGAAGAAGGCTGCATCACCATTAAATGGGAATATGCTGCCATATAAAGATCTGATGTTACTTCAAGTGAAGGGCCGACGTCACGTGCAAACCAGATTAGTGGAACCTGTAGCAAGCAGTATTAACAGTGGTGATAACTACGTTCTTGTTACACCTACTGAAGTAAGTGTTTTTGTCTTTAGTTCAACTCAAATGAAAGTTCATATCTTTTCCCTTCTAAGGCAAACAAATTACATTTATCAATGATTACCGCTAATTTAGTGGTAAGTATTGTCTGTCCAACGGATCTATGCCCCATAAGATATGCGAACTAAAGCCTACTTCCTTTTCTGTCTCGGCAAATCATTTCCCTCCCTGCATTCCTATCTCTCTCTTGTACTTGCACTCCAGTGTTCTCAACTCAATTCCAACCTTACATTATTCAATATTCAAGAGCCGTGACACTGGGGGAAGTTTGACGACATCCCTACTCAATAAGTTACCTGTGGCTGCCATTTGACGTGGGGGAGGGGAGTGTGGTGAAATGATGGGAGTAGAGATGTGTACTTTTCTAAGAACGATGTCAGCGCACAGATTCGTGGGTCTGAGTATAAGTACAAAAGTAAAAAATATTATTGGAGTTTTTTAGTAATATGCATGCCATCTTTGTTGCTTAGATCATGCATCTGTCGCTAGAGCTGCATATAAAAAAAAAATGGGAAATACTTTACTACATGTGATATGAAAATTTTTCTAAGTTCCAATCATACACCATGCACATGCACCAACAAACGCGAAGCGGTTTACACTATGAAATCACTGGATGCAGCCAACATATAATGGTCGAAGAAACATGGACTTAATCTAAATACTGACAAGACACAGTGCATAATTATAGGACATCGGCGAATCCAAAGCATTATAAATTACGAAAATATCCCTACCATTCTCCTAAATGACAAAAATATCCCCTGCAGCTCAGTAGTAAAAAATCTGGGTATCTATATGGACCAACACCTAGACTGGAAAATCCAGGTGAATAATACCTGCAAGAAAGTGTTCTCAAGTCTTCACTCCCTAAATAGTTTTAAAAACTTCCTTCCTACAAAATTAAAACAAATACTTATACAGACTCTTATAATGCCACACTTCGACTACTGAGACATATTACTGACTAATCTGACAACTGATCTATCTGACAGACTACAGCGTGCTTATAATGCGTGCATTCCATTTATATTCAATCTCCGTCGTTATGACCACGTGTCCTCTTTCATTTCAGGCCTTACCATGGCTACGCCTAAATGACAGAAGAACTTTTCTTTCATATATCTTACTACTCCAAAATCTGCACACATATTTACCAAGTTATTTAACAACACGTTTTCAAAATTTAGCGGTTCATCACAATTTAGGAACAAGATCACAAGAGACTTCTTTACTTTTGATATCACAGCACAGGACATGTCTATACTCTGAATCTTACACAATATCTACGACTAGAGCATGGAACTCACTTCCCAGTCATATCAGGGACTGTCAATCGCTATCATTATTTAAATACAAATTAACTAATATCTTAAGTTCGACACAATGAAAACATTAACTGCATAACAACTATATAGAACATTCCATTAATAATCATCTAGGAAGCTACTTACTTTGTTTTATATCATTTTAATTTAATTTTATTCTGTGTTTTTGTTAGTATTAGCTAGTATTAGATCACATCATCATTGTATTTTGTTTAGTCTGTATTTTAATAATATTTTAAATTGTAATGTGTATGTAATTTTTGTATAATTCTACTATTCGCTGGTTAAGTGGAAGAGAAGGCCTTATGGCCTTAACTCTACTAGCTAAATTAAAACATTATTATTACTATTATTATTATTATTATTATTATTATTATTATATACACAATATTTAACGAACCTAAAAGCTAACTCAATTTAAGTATTCTAACTGGTGAAAGACCAACCTTAAAGCTAACTAATGCAATTTAAGCACTCTAACCTGTGAAAGAATGCAATGCCCAAAAATAAATAGTAAGTTCTGAAATTCTGAAGTAAACATGTACAGTTATTAAATTAATATTAAGAAGCTAAAGCTGTTACTATGATTGAAATAAGTATATTAAAGCACACTACTAAATTATTGTAATCAAATCAATCATGTGGGACCAAGACAGTAAGGTAAAGGAAGGATTTGTGCTTGGATGGGAAGGAAGCCTGGATTAGCTCAATGGTTAGAGCATCAGCACGGAAAGCTGAAGGTTCGGGGTTCGATTCCCGGTTCAGGCATAAATTTTTCTCTTTACCATTTGATGTACAGTTAATTAGTACATTCTCTGTTGGCTACACTAGAATACATCTTTGTTGGCCAGATAGAATATTTGTTAAAATCATTATGGCTGCCATGTTTTCATGCTACGTATATAGTTAAATGTCATAGAAAAATATGAAGAATGAGTTATTTTTTATATCTTACCTCATAGTTTATGTTTTCTTAAACATGGGAACTGCAGTTTTCAAAAGGAAACATCCCTTCCATTTTCAACCGACATTAGTCATATCATAATGTTTATGTTTAAGAAAACATAAACTATGATGTAAGATATTAAAAATGACTCATTCTTCTTGAATAAGAACCTCATAATGTTATTTACCATATTTAACCATGAATAGAAAAATATATTGAAATAATCATTAGAAAAACTGTAAAAATCATTGTAAATGGTGGGAAATAATTTGAAAAATGAAACCCTAAGAATAACATTTGACAGGAGTTCATGAAGGAATTAAAAACGTTGCATCACAGGTTGTAAAGTTTAGCTAAACTTTATGTCTATAGTGAAAACTTCAAACTATATCTCAGTGAAATTTCAACATCCCAGCCCCAATACCAACATAGAAAAAAAAAAGAGTATGCATTACTTTCCAATCCACCCTCATATGCTATGTTTATATATTATTGTTTGTCTCTTATTCAGGTCTATAATTACATTGGTCGGTATTCCAATGTGATTGAGCGTTCACGCGGAGCAGAGATTGCTATGAACGTCCAACAGAAAAAAGATCTCGGTAGTACTAGCTGTCGCCAGGTGATCACAGTGAGTGAAGAGAAGCCAACATGTTCGAGTTCTCAAGTTGACAACTTTTGGAGGTTGCTTGGTGGCAGTGAAAACCGTCCAGCAGGAGCAGGGCATCCAGACGAAGATGAACTGTATGAGTCAGCCATCATTGCCACTAACATGGTGTATGAGCTGCAAGATGATGAACTTGTACCTATGAATGAGTATTGGGGAACCATACCCAAGATTGAAATGTTGGATCCTAATAAGGTAACAATATTACTATTAAGTTATGTAGATAGGAAATAACACTATGAGGTTTTTTAATATTGTTTATTTTTTATTTTTAATATTTCACTCACCTCATACTTCATAATTCATAGCAGACCCTCGGTTTCTTCACATCTTTTGTGACATTCTCAATGCTGTGTCATGTGACACAGCATTGAGAATGTCACAAAAGATGTGAAGAAACCCAGGGTCTGCTATGAATTATGAAGTATGAGGTGAGTGAAATATTAAAAATAAACAATATTAAAAAACCTCATAGTGTTATTTCCTATCTACATAACTTAACAATATTACATTGAACTTTTATAGGAAAAAATCACTATGAGGTTTGATTTAAGATTAAGGTGAGTGAAATATTAAAAATAAACAATATTAAAAAACCTCAGTGTTATTTCCTATCTACATAACTTAACAATATTACATTGAACTTTTATAGGAAAAAATCACTATGAGGTTTGATTTAAGATTAAATTAAATGCTTCATACCTCACCTCATATCCAGTCTTCTAATTAGACCGCGGTTTTAAAGCCTTTGGCTGCTTCATCTTCAGTAATTTCTTGTCGACGGATGTTATGTCCCCGAGAGGGAAGAAGTAGTAGTTCTTGTGATCGACATAACATCAGTTGACGAGAAATTACTGAAGATGAAGCTGCGAAGGCTTTGAAGCCACGGTCTAATTAGAAGACTGGATATGAGGTAAGGTATGAAGCATTTTAATTATAATTTTAACAATATTATAATTTTTATTAACTTTTCAGTTCTCATAATTTATAATAGTTTTAAGTATTCAATGAATGAATGAGTCACTTCTTTCCTTACCTAATAGTTTATGTTTTCTTAAACACGGGAACTGCAGTTTTCAAGAGGACATCCTTCTCATTTTCAACCGATATTATAACTACCGGATTTTCATTGGCATCTCCATCTATAATGTTGCCATCTGATGTTAATTTTGATGAACTTTGAGATCAGGTTCTGTTCATCAGGAATTTTGAAATTCATGGATCTAAATTTGTTCTTCTGAATATATATCTTCTCCCAAACTGTCAATTCTAAAGGTTTTTCCAAATGTTTTAGAAGTTTGGCCTCTTTTTCAATTTTATGACTCGCCAACAAACTATGTGCTGCAATAGCTGTTTTTTTCAATTTCACCATTTTTAATATTTCTAAAGTGAATAAATTTTAACTATTGAAAATTTTAACTATCAAGAGTGAATGATTTCATTATCAAGTGTTCCACATTAGATACCAACCAACCAACCAATTTTAACTATCTTCAGTTTTCAATTTTAACATCTTCAGTTCAAAGAAGGACTTGAACAGAATCCAAGGTACAGAAATGAAAATCTTACATGGAATGGTATATAAATCAAGGAGAGATGAATAAGGAATGATAAAATCAGGGAGACATTAAGTGTAGAAAAATATTAACAACAGACATAGAAAAAATAGACTAAACTGTTTTGGACATTTAAAAATAATGGAAAAGAAAAGACTACCACAAAGACTGTTAAATCTCAAGATACAAGGAAAATGACCATGAGGTAGACCAAGAGAAAGATGGATTAACCAAGTGAATAAAAATCTGCAAGAGAGAGGATACGATTGGGAAGAACTAAAAAATAAGCAATGCATGAGAAGATAGAGATGGTTGGAGGCATATTTGGAATCGACCTTCCGAAAGGAAGACACGATAAGAGGATGATGATGATATCTTCAGTTTTTAAAAAATCATCGTTTTTAATTGGCCGTAATGTACTAGTGGTTCCCAGTGAAAGAAAGTCTGTGTGTGGAGATGATGGTCTAGATCAGAATGGGGGTTGTTGAGTTTACAAGGAGGTGAATTCTTCAAATATCATTGGTAGTGATGATGTGGCGATTGTATGATTGTAATACTAACAAATTAGATTAGATGATACAGATTCCTGCTAATGAGCAAGGTTTATTGTAGAATTGTAGGCTTTCCTGGCCGGTGTTTTGACTTTCAAAGTTGGTCTTCCAGGCTGATTGGCCATGGTCCAGTTTTATTTAAACTCGACGTTTCATCTACTGCTATGGTTAACATCTTCAAGAGATTATGCATGCTCTCTGTTAAATCCTCGACTGCAGACTGGCTGGGCATTGGAAACAGTTTCCTTATTTATAGGGAGGCGTTGGTGGTGGTGTTCTCTAGGTAGCCTGTTTCATGTAAGCTATTTTCTGATTGACTGCCTCTGACAACAGGAGCAGAAATCATAGGCTTGGTCCTTGTGTTTAGTAGGGCGAGTATCGAAATTTTGTTGATTTTCATAGTTTCTTCTTTTTTATTAAATTAATTTTTTTTTATAATACTCCTTCATCAGCATATACCAACAATTGAGGCGTTGACATGGGAAAGCTAGTAAGTCATAAAAATCAAATTTTACAGGGAAAGCAAAAAAACAATTTTGACATTTTTAAATTTAAATATATTTTGTAAAGCTAATATGGATATTTTGTAATTATTTTGCAAATAAAATTTCTTGTTTAGTAGTGTCAAAAATTATATTAAAATTCCATCCATAGTAATTTCTGCCCGAGGGCAGGTCTTTCATGCAACCATAGCATTTTCATGCTATGCTTTGCAGCTTTACTAGGGAATTGTAGGTGTGGTAGCTTCCCGTTGCTTTCCACACCGGTGAAGGATGATGATGATAAGGATGATGATGATGGCCATATGATTTTGGGGACCATTTGGGCATAAAGTTTACCTGACATTTGTCTTACAGGTAAGGAAAAACCCCGATAAAAACCTCACCCAGAAAAACTGCCCTGACCAGGAATCGAACCCGGGCCCACTGCGTGACACGGCAGCAGGCTACCTCGAGACCACAGCGGTGGAGATATTAAAATTAATTTTGGGAAAATTGTTTTTTGCTTCTCCTGTAAAATTTGCTTTTATGACTTACTACCTTTCCCATGTCAATACCTTAAATTATTAATACCTTTGAGTTGTATGGTCGGCCGCGGTGGACTAATGGTTATGCTCCTTGCCTCTGGTCCTGATGGTCATGGGTTCAAACCTGGCTGCAGTCGATGGATTCTTTTAGGATGAAAAAATCCAAGGAGCAAGTCCTCCGGGAGGGACTTTAAACTGTGGGTTCTGAATCTGAAGATTTTCACATTCATAAAAGATCCTTGAGCCTGATCAAAGAGGCCTCTAAGCAAAATTTACCAATCTCAAATATACTAGTAATACCTTAGTTGTCTGCTAGATGTCTCATTGAGTCAGTGTGTTGATCGCATGCTACTCATGTCATTTTCAGGCAAATAAGGTAATTAAATGAATTTTATATTTGAAGAGAAAATTTTTTGCCTAGACCGGGACTCGAACCGGGGACCCTTGGCTTTCTGGGCCAAGTGCTCTACCAACTGAGCTACCGAGGCGAGTTGCGATCTAGATGCAAATTTTTCTCTTATGTACGTTGTAATTCCCTCGCGCCAAATGCTTGAAACTATAGCTTCTATCTTTGCAAATGACGGCTTCTTAGTTAAGAAGACATTTATTGGGAATTTAACACTACTTTATAAAGACAGTAGGGCTTCTATTGACGATTTCTACTGGCTTTATAAAGTAGTGTTAAATTCCCAATAAATGTCTTCTTAACTAAGAAGCCGCCATTTGCAAAGATAGAAGCTATAGTTTCAAGCATTTGGCACGAGGGAATTACAACGTATATAAGAGAAAAATTTGCGTCTAGATCGCAACTCGCCTCGGTAGCTCAGTTGGTAGAGCACTTGGCCTGGAAAGCCAAGGGTCCCCGGTTCGAGTCCCGGTCTAGGCGAAAATTTTTCTCTTCAAATATAATTTATCCTTCAGTGAGAAGTGTTAAATTAATAATAAAATCGTTAATTAAATGAAATTGATCTATAAACTCCTGACAAAGGAGAGGCTATAGCTCAACAATGAATGGGCTACACCATCATTCTTTGAGATGTATGCCTTATTTTTCATCTAAAGATAATGGAATTTATATTTAAAGAGAAGAATATACACTCAGACTGAGGTTTGAACCCAGGACTTTTGGCTTTCTATACCAATGCTCTACCAACTGAAAATGGATTTTTTTCAAATTTCATCCTCTGCCTGAAATTATATCTATGCAAGAGTATTATATTTATATTTTTGTGTTTACAGATATTGGTTTTTGACTTTGGTGCGGAGATGTATGTTTGGAATGGCAAAAATGCACCTCTGGATAAGCGGAGAGTTGCTCAGAATCTAGCCAAGGAGCTGTGGGCAGATGGGTATGATTATTCTGAGTGTGATGTGTGTCCTATCACTGCGGCCAGCATGCTTGGTGCTCGTGAAGACGGCCAATCAGAGAACACAGGTCCTGCAAGACCCTCCTGGGCTCTGCTTGCAAAGGTTACCCAGCATATGGAGACCATACTCTTCAGAGAAAAGTTCCTAGACTGGCCAGACTTCTCTCGTGTCATCAGAACAAAGGGAGGAGATGATGATGAAAAACAAGTATGTATTTCAGATACTATAGCAAGTCCCATATAATGCCTCATTTGCCAGAACTGTTTTTTAGTGCATATTGTCACCACAAAATTGTTAAAAATGTAATATTAGTACAAAAAAAATACAGCAGAACTATCAGTTATTAAAAATCATTTAATTTTATAGTCAATGACTATACTAGTCACTGACTATACTAATTGTGTGCTAAGTTCCAGTTGTACTGTAGACAAACTTGCATAAGATATTACTCCGCCAACTCTATATATTGGGAAAACCATGGTGCTACTTTTACCCACCATATAACTGAATTATGTATGGAACTGTTATCGATAGAAACATTGTTCAGGGCAACGTTACATTTTATACAAAATAAGACTGAATAGGACTACAAGGTAAGATTGTATCAATAACATAGCTCTACAAAAAAAACTATTTTTTTTTGTTGCCCTGGATATCTCTGCGAATTTCTATGTTTTCAAGTGCACAGTTTATGAATAAATTCATGAAAGTGCTGAATGTGCTCTAGTTTTTATGATTTTGTGTATCTTATATTTTAAACATAGAGCGAATGATTTCATTATGAAGTGCTCGACATTAGATACCAACCAACCATATTTTAAACAGTAAACGGGTTGTCACTAATAAAATATATGTTTCTAGTCATGATTTGATTTCTGCGCATTTTTTCGCACATACAAACATCACGTGATCCCCACTCTCGCATCCCTTACTCCGCACATCGATCATGATCGCAGCCATTTGACAAAATTATATTACTTACAACATGCATCTGGATAAGTTTCCATGTATAAATACATGTGGATACACAAAATACCCTTCTTCATTTGTTTGTGGGATAGTAGAGCAAAGCAACTTCAATGGGAACAAGATTGTGGCGTTTGAGAAAGTCCTTAACTGTCGCTAAAGCCAAAGTAATAAACAAACCTTTACTAAGCAGAGACAAAATCATACTTCCACCATTACATATCAAGTTAGATATGATAAAACAATTTGTCAAAGCGTTGGACAAGGAAGGAGAATGTTTCAAATACATTTGTAGAAAATTTCCTAAGCTCAGTATGGAAAAGTTAAAAAGCGGTATATTTGATGGTCCTCAAATTTGGCAATTGATGAAAGATGCAAATTTTATCAAAGTTGTGACTGTTCCAGAAAGTAAAGCTTGGAAGGGTTTTGTATTGGTAGTAGAAAATTTCCTAGGTAACTATAAAGCACCAAATTATAAAGAAATTATGCAAAACATATTAACAAGTTTCAAGATTGTAGGAGCAAATATAAGTATAAAGTTACACTTTCTTCACAGTCACCTGGATAGTTTTCCAGATAATGTAGGAAATTCTAGCGACGAACAGGAAGAGCGTTTTTACTAGGATCTAAAAGTAAATGGAGGAAAGCTATCAGGGTATATGGGACCGTCACATTATGGCAGATCACTGCTGGTCTTTAAAAAGAGATTGCCCCCTAAAAATTATAGAAGAAAATCTTATAAAAGGCGTTTCACTGAAGTATAACATGGGTTTTCGACATTTTTCTTTCTATTTACATTGGTGTATACTAATTAAAAAAAAACACTTGGCATTATAAATATATATATATTTTTTTTCATATTTTCTGATTTTTGTAGTGTAAAATTATAATAAAGATTTTAAAAAACCAGAGCAAATCTTCCAAAATCATTGATAGTTTCATGAATTGTGAGCATAAATATATCCAAATTTAATCTTATATCAATGGCAATAAAACTACTGTTGACCAGTGTAATTAGGAACTTCCATTTCTCATTTATTTATGACAAAAATTATATATGGGCCTACCTATTCAGATGTTTACACTTTTTCCATGATGTCAATAGATATCCCTTATCTATAATTTCATTACGAGCAGAATTTAATCTCCATGCTTATTCAATGTAAATCCTGCTGTTATTTTCACCACATCCTCAATTGCTACACTCTAATTCAACCCAGGAAGTTACTACAGACCTCACGGGCTACGCCAGTGTCCCCCTACGTACAGGGGGTAGATGTTGCCAAACTCATAATAATGGTATTGGGGAAGGTTAGTAGTACTTTTTCCAAATCTATGTACTATACATTTAAAAAACATAGTTTTTCTTTTACGGCATGCAAACTAGTTTTATAGTAAATATGAGAGTTTGCACTTTCACACAGGATAGTACAGGTCCGTTCGAGCTCAGTGACAAGTGGTAACTGTTTTTTTTCTTTAAGAGGGGGTGGCTTGGAAGGCTACAATTTACAACTCTATACCTGCTGTGTTGCATATTTCAGTTTTAGTTAAGGATTCCTCTCAAGAAAATACTGTTAAAATGGCAACCCAGTTCCCTATTCCAAACACATAGTAACTTCCTGGGTTGAATCTGACTGTAATATTGGGCATCTTTCACAAAATTGCTTGAAAACGTTCAAAATAATTTCTTTATCTCCACTTTACAAATGCTTTCCTTTCCAATGCTTCAAGAAATTCTACAGAAAGTGACCATTTTGAAACAACTAAAATACCAACATATTCTGCATTATGCATGTGTAAGAGTAAAACAGTACTTGATAAGGGTAAGAAGTTAGATCTTTTGGAGGCTGTAGAAATTAATAAGTTTAAAAGTAGTAAAAAACTGTTAAATTCTCAACTTGATTTGAATGAATCCCCTTTGTTAAATTAAAAAATTTAAATAAATATTGTTGTATTGTTGCTTAGATCAGTTGGAACACAATTCATAATTTGTTAACATGTCTGAAGAAGGTACAGTGTACCGAAACAGCTGTCACTGAATTATATAATAAATATGAAAATCAAATAAAACTACGTTTTATTTTCATTTAATTAATACTTGATGTTTTTATTATTAATTTAACACTTCTCACTGAAGGATAAATTTTTCTCTTCAAATGAAACAATACTTATTTAATCTATTAAAGTTTAAGATTCTCTGATATAACTTACATAGACATATGCTGGATAATGTGTATTTTTATTATTTTTAGTTCCTTTATTTCGAGTGTTAAAGAGGGAACTGTTTTCTTACACGCTTAAAGATAAAACCATTATTTGATCAATGAAAACATTGTCATACATCTGGTTCATATACATTACAACTAGAACTTAGCTCAGAATAGGTGTAGGAGATCAGTAACCACAGGTTGCCATGGCAATGTGACATGGCATGCCTTTCTCCTCACCCCTAACTTGAACATGTTTTCACTAGCAAGAAAATATTTTCTCTTGACTTGTCAGTCCTTCACAAATATTGTTAGAAAAAGATGGAAAATTAGATCTATGATAGGTACCACCACTCAGTGATACACAAAACATGTCCTCATTAAGGTTTTTAATTTTTGTGTCTGTATGTTCTTTGTCTGTTGTTTGAGGAATGAGCTGCCACTGCCATCAATACAGTGTTAATTTATCTTCTCCTAGATTTGAAGATTGTTCTGTTTATTGCAGGTTGATGCCAGTATAGATGTGAAGCCATGTGATGTGACATTGATGTTGGAGCCTAGTGTAAGTGAACCCGACCTCCAGCTGGAAGGCAGTCATGTTGGTCGTGGTAGTCAGTACTTTGATGAGGAGGTACTTAACATTTCAAACTATTTAATATTTCAAGGAAGTAACACTATGAGGTTTATTTTAGATAATGTACTCACCTCATATTTGTAGCTTTTTTTGAAGGCTCTGGGTTTTTGATGCCTTAGGCATCATTGTCAATTCTTTCTAACTGTTGAAATGACAGTTGGTGATTCTGTACGTTGATTTCTGCTCCCTCTGTTGGATGATCGATGAACTTCCAAATCAAATTTTTTCTCCAGGAATTTCAAAATTCATTATTTTCTTTCTATTTTTGTGTACGTAAATTTTCTCCCAAATTGTAAGTTCCTTAGAATTATCTAACTGTTTCAATAATTTGGCATTTGTTTTGATTCTGTGTTTTTTTTTGACCATTCATGTGCAGCTACTGCAGATTTTTCTATTTCTCCACTTTTTACATTTCTAAGGTGTTCTTTCAATCTTATAATATGATCCATTATTGGAACTATGTTAAAATATTAGAAAATGTTAAATAACATCTTTCAATCTTGTATTAAAGTTTATTTTTGTTTTTCTATGTTTTTCATAGTCTGCAATTAATTTGATAAATTACCGATTTGTTGCCTTTATCAATCTTTTCATTTTTGTTGGTTTTAATTAATCTATTAAGGCTACTGTATAATAATTTTTTGGTGCTAAATTAATGTTGAATTTTTTAAAAACTTTTTTGGAATTTATTGTATGCCAAAAGATGGTACGTAAATTTCTTGAATTTTGTACTAATTCCTTTATCTGTCTGAATGGTACTGATGCCTAAGGCATCAAAACCCAGGGTCTTCAAAAACTACAAATATGAGGTGAGTAGTGCATATCTAACTCATATTATCTATTTCAAATTATATTTTGTTATAATGTTAAGAGTTTCACGATATCATATGAAAATTGTCTTAGGAGATTTAAATGCAAAAGTGGGGCGGGAAGATATATTCAAACCAACAATAGGCAAATTCAGTCTTCATGAAGATAGTAACGACAACGGGGTTAGATTAGTCACATTTGCCACATCAAAGAATCTCATTGTTAAGAGCACAACATTTCAGCATAAGGATATTCATAAATACACCTGGACGTCCCCAGATGGAGAAACTCGGAACCAGATAGATCATGTATTAGTGGATAAACGCTGGCACAGTAGCATCATTGATATTAGATCAGTTAGAGGGACAGAATGCAATTCAGATCATCATCTGGTCAAGGTGAAAATCAGACAACGGCTATCGCTTATGAGAGGAACAAACGCTAAAGATGATTCTGTAAAATATGAATTAAAAAACTTGAAAAATGATGAAATGCGGCAAGAATACCAAATCAAAATTGCTAATAGATTTGAAGTACTGGAATCTTCAGATGACAATGTGGCAAACGAAGAAGAAACTGATATAAATAAAGAATGGGAGGCTATAAGAGATACTATTAAATTGTCAGCATCAGAAAGCATTGGTTGTTTAAAAAAGAGGCAAAACAAGAAATGGTTTGATGAGGAATGTGCCGACATTGTAAAGAAAAGAAAGCTAGCAAAAATGAAATGGTTACACGAGCCAAATGAGGTAAATTTAGAGCAATTGGGTAGTGTTAGACGGGAAACCACCAAGTTACTAAAGAGTAAGAAGAGGGAATATTTGAGAGAAAAGATTAATGACCTTGAAATGAATGCAAAAAATAGGAACATTAGAGAATTATATCAGGGAATTAGTATAGAGAAGAAAGGGTTTCAGGCTAGAACAAACATAATTCGGAATGAAAATGGGGATATGATTGCAGATTCCAAGAGTATATTAAATAGATGGAAAAGTTATTTTAATCAGCTATTAAATGTACATACAGAACAGGACATTGAGGAGGATAAGTTACAGACAGCAGAAATGCTAGTCGCAGAGCCAAGTGCATTAGAGGTTGAAATGGCAATTGAAAAATTGAAGATGTATAAAGCATCAGGTTCAGATGAGATCCCAGCAGAACTGATAAAATCAGGGGGAGAAAAATTGATGGACAAGATACGCTGGTTGCTTAGTATGATTTGGGAAAAAGAAGCTCTTCCAGATGAATGGAAGGAATCAATTATCGTACCAATTTATAAGAAAGGAGATAAAACTGATTGCAACAACTATAGGGGCATCTCATTACTTTCAACTTCGTACAAAATTCTAACAAATATATTAGTAAGCAGACTTACTCCCTATATTGATGACATTCTAGGAGATCATCAATGTGCATTTAGAAGAAACAGGTCTACAACAGATCAGATTTTTAGTATAAGACAGATTTTAGAAAAGAAATGGGAATATAATGGTACTGTACATCAACTATATGTAGACTTCAAAAAAGCATATGATTCAATTAAGAGGGAGAAGTTATATAGTATCCTGCTGGAGTTCGGAATTCCTAAAAAGTTAGTTAGACTTATACGAATGTGTCTAAATGGCTCAACGAGTAGGGTGCGTGTAGGCAAACAGTTTTCAGACACTTTTGAAATCCAGAATGGGTTGAAGCAAGGAGATGCACTATCTCCTCTACTATTTAATTTTGTACTAGAGCATGCCATTAAATCTTTAGAGAATGAGGAAGGCTTACAACTGAATGGTATTAATAAGCTGTTAGTTTATGCTGATGATGTAGTACTACTGGCCGATAGCGAGGAGATACTAAAGGCCAACACGCACACACTATTGAGTAACACTAAGAAATTAGGACTGGAAGTAAATATCAGTAAAACTAAATATATGGTCACACGTAGAAATACATTATATAATGGAAATGGACAGCTAATAACAAATGAGGGAAATTTTGAGGAATTGGCTGAATTCAAATACCTAGGAACAATAATCACAAATAGGAATGAGATGCACAAAGAAATTAAACATAGGCTCAATTCTGGAAATGCATGCTATTATGCATTGCAGAGACTTTTGATGTCCCAACTCCTTTCAAAAACATTAAGCTGAAAATATATAAAACTATTATTCTACCAGTTATATTATATGGGTGCGAAACATGGACTCTTACTTTAAGGGAGGAAAGGAGATTACGAGTATTTGAGAATAAAGTTCTTAGGAAAATTTTTGGACCAAAGAGAGATGAACAGACAGGTGAATGGAGAAGACTACATAACAATGAACTACATGGTCTTTATAGGAAGCCAGATATAATAAGAACAGTTAAGTCTCGTAGACTGCGATGGGCAGGACATGTTGCACGTATGGGGAATGAAAGAGTGTGCATGGAAACTTCTTGTAGGAAAGCCAGAAGGAAAAACGCCCAGTTGGTAGACCAAGAATGAGGTGGGAGAACAACATTAACTATGATTTGAGGGAAGTAGATTATACAGGGAATGATTGGAAAGCATTAGCTCAGGATAGGGATATATGGAGAGCTTATGTCCGTGCGGCCATGAACCTACGGGTTCGATAGTGCCAGTGAGTAAGTAAGTAAGTATAATGTTAAGAGATTCCGGGCTATGTTGCCGTGGTCCATGACTGGTGTTCCTTCCAGATGTTTCTCCCTCAACTGCAGATTTATTTGATTCTCATTAATTAAACCTCATAATTATATTTAAATTAATATTGGGAAGTAAACATTATGAGGTTATATCATTAATAGTGAGTGGAGAACAAATTTTAATCGACTCACCTCATACATTTTCAAACTTCTTTGATACCGACGGTTTCAAAGAAGTTTGAAAATGTATGAGGTGAGTCAATTAAAATATGTTCTCCACTCACTATTAAACCTCATAATGTTAAAATTCCCAAATTTATTATATTAAGTTTTAAGTAATTTAACATTTAAAGGAAGTGAACACTATGAGGTTTATTTTAAATAAATAAAATTATCTAATTTTAACTCAGTTGAGGAAGATAGTACCTTCACAAGTATAAATTTTACAATAATTAAATGAATCGTGATTTTTTCTTACCTCATACATCTATGTAAAAAAAACATATATGAGGTAAGAAAAAATCACGATTCATTAATTGAACCTCATAATGTTAAAAATTCCCAAATTTATATATATAAAAATTTTACAATTTGATATTATAAAATTTTATAATTGATTGATACCTCAATTGAATTTGACCATTATTTTAATAGCATAGACTAATTTGTATAGAGTAGTATAAAAGCAACATGAAACAATATTAAACAGTTATGAATTTTAAACTTAATTGATTTTTCTAACAAACATTTACAGTTTTTTCTTCATATCAATTCCTTCCAAAATGCTGTAATACTTTTTGACTCTAGCTCAGCCATAATGGCACTAACACACAACCAGACCATCCAAGACCATAGAATAATAGAAGCCAAAAATTGCATCAGGATGTTGAAAAATCTAAACAGAAATGTTGTTCTACAATGGATTCCAGCACATTGTGGCATGGAAGGTAATGAGAAGGCTGAATGCTTGCAAAAAACAGTACACTCATCCAACAGAGTAAGATCAATTACCTATCTTACAAATCAGTACAACTTTACACCAAAATGAAAATAAAATCCCAATAGCCGAACAAAACAAAATCCAATGTGAAACCAAGATATGGAAGACATTACTAGAACCAGATACAATACCAAACAGCCCCTGATCAATTGCAGTTGCATCATTTCATCTTGAAACTGGTCATGATTGCTTGGCAGCACATCTACATAGAATTAAGCTACTAGACTCTCCACACTGCATAGTATGCAAGGACACAAATATGATAATGAACAAGGATCACTTGATGTTCTGCGCTGATCTTCAGAAAATAGTTGGAACACCATTCCAAATTGCCGAATATTATTGGGAAGCCCGCAAGCGAATGATGACAAATCAAGAGCTTCAGAACATTTGAATACTACTACTACTACATTTACAGTTTAATTATGTTCTTTATACTGTAGAGACAAATGTATTATTTTTCAAACTATCTAATCATTGTTCTTTCAAGATTAAACATTGTCCTTCTATTAAGTTATGTCTAACTTACAAGATTAGAAAAAAATATAATTTAAATTAAAATAATATTTTTTTTGCTGCTAAATGTGAATTCTTTACACTCTGTTAGATTCTTTTTTCTTTTTCACGGTGGTACAGGCCTTAACCGACCAACTGGTTACTGGCCTCACATCCACTTTATTCTTTAAATGTAATTTAAGCACATATATGTTGGTTGATTTATTGTGGACTAGTGATTATCATTCTCACCTCTGGTTTAAAGTTTAGCCAGAGATTATGTATTTTTATGGGTGTAAAATCTGAGTGTGGCTTTCTTCAGAAGCCAAGTAAAGCCATGGGTCCTGTATTGTAAATTTATGTCATTTAAAAGAATCCCAAGCCTGAAATAAGTGGCCTCGGAGCAAATTTATTGGCCCTTTTACTCCCAAATTTGAATTGCGACACTAATGACTGTTAAAGTGTATCATTAAATGAAATATGCTAACTTACTTATGTGATAGCTGAATTACATGTATATAATTTCAGAATCGCAGGCATCATGAGATAAAAACACTGGAAGTATGCACATATGGAATATGTATGGCACATATTGGAATATGAACACACTGAACTTCCGGAGTCTTCTGTTGGCCAGTTTCACAGCGGGGACAGCTATGTTGTTCGATGGTTGTACAACATTACTGTCACAGGTACATATACACTTAGAACCTTCAATGTAACTGAAGATAATGATTTCATTAAAAACAGGAAAGCAACTTTACAAAATAAAACTATACTGTGAATTAAAAATAGATAATGCACTCTTCATAAAATACATTTAATTAATGATGTATAGACACACAATAAAAACTAAATAAACAATTTTAGTAAGTGAACACAAACCAGGGATTCAAAAATGGCTAAGTAAGGAAATCTGAACTTTCTATTAGCTTAACAGCAGATTTCATGTATTAAAAAAATGTTTCGTATATTACTATTAGAAGATGTTATCAAAAATACTGGGCCTTGACAATGAAGCCATTAGCGTTCTTGCTCTTCAATATGGATCCAAAAGGTAATACTTCACAGTGCTATTAGAACATAAAAGAGATGATAATAATTGCACAAAAACATTAAGGGTTGCATGTTTGGACGCATTAGACAGTAAAATGCCTTCTCTGCTGAGCAAGTTGTATGCTAATACGATTTTGCTTACTCAGAAATCTGTTCATGCGATAATAATTGGTTAAATTTGTAAGCTACCTGCGGAGGTACCTTACATGAGCAACTCAAATTAAAATCCCGAAGGGAACCGAACGGGAACCGATGGTAATCGATGTACTTTGCTGCTTTATCCAACATTTATCCAAGATGTCGGACCTTGAAGACTTCGATCATGTTTTCGGTATACACGGAGAAGAGGAATTTGATAGAGTCTACCAAAGAATTCAACTGGAAGAACAGGAGAATCGGCGTAATATTGCGTGTCGCAGACGTGTTTGTATACGGTATTATTTGCGGGATGCAAGCATAAATGCATTCCTCTATAGCAGACGAAAATAACGGAAGTGGTTTTATCGCTGAGAATTCTGGGTAATTCGTTGCCAATATTACGAAAACGTCGACTCTCGTGCATGACCGTTAAGTCGGCCGTTAATTCGTTCTCAGCAATTGCTCACGGTGAATCAGCTCACTAGTGATTGGAAGTAATTTGAGTAGAGAGTAATGTTCTAACATACGACCCTAAAAGTTGATATGATAAAATCAAAATATATTCATTGATATTTAAAAAAAAACATGCACTCTGCTTAAAATTGTACCATCTTTTAAAGAAAAAAAGTATTTTTTTAAATAATAGCCATTACAGTTTATTTCTGTTAATAATGAACATTTTTTTATCAAAATGAAAAAAAAGTAACACTATGAGATTTTTTATTAAGAGCTTGAAATGAAAATATTCACCCCTTCTTGTATTTTGTTTTTGTTTTCTCATCTGGACATGTTTTAGCAGAGCATCATCGCCATTCTCAACCATCTTTTAAAGAAAAAAAGTTTTTTTAAATAATAGCCATTACAGTTTATTTCTGTTAATAATGAACAATTTTGATCAAAATTAAAAAAAAGTAACACTATGAGATTTTTTTTATTAAGAGTTTGAAATGAAAATATTCACCCCTCCTTGTATTTTGTTTTCTCATCTGGACATGTTTTAGCAGAGCATCATCACCATTCTCAACCAGAATCAAACTATATAATTATTTCTTAAGACTTGAGTTGTCTATTTTCTTAACATAGGAAGTTTACTAGGAGGTTTAAGAGCTTGAAAATGTTCTAGTTGAGAATGATGATGCTTTGCCAAAACTTGTCAATGTGAGGAAACAAAATATGAATTGGAGTGTATACTTACAATTCAATCTGTTGATGATATTTTTGTGGAAAACAACGGGAAGCTACCACACCTAAAATTCCCCAGTAAAGCTGCAAAGCATAGCATCAAAATGCTATGATTGCAGTGAAAGACCTGCCCTCGGACAGAATTACTATGGAATGGAATGATATTTTACTGGTTTTGCATGCACAATATTGTTAGTAAGATTTTGATATATTGGATTGAATAGAATTTAATTTGATATTTGATAGGCCGAGAGTTAAGTGGACAGCCATCTCGACATTCAGTTTTGGGAAGGGACAGATGTGCATACTTCTGCTGGCAAGGCAAGGAAGCATCACTAAATGAACAAGGAGCAGCTGCATTGCTGACTGTGGAATTGGATCGGGAGAGAGGACCACAAGTGCGAGTGGTACAAGGCATGGAGCCACCAGCATTCCTCTCACTCTTCAAGGGTCAGATGATGGTGCATGCAGGCAAGAGAGAAGAGGAGGAAGAATATGAGAGTTAGTATATAGAAATAACAAAATACAGGGATATTCAGAAAGAAGGAACATTCTTCAAACATTTATTTCTTCCAAACTACAAAAAATGTAAAAACGTTCCTGGAAATAGAAAAGTTCAAATTTCACTATTTTATACATTCAATATGAGCACCATGTGTTACATGACAAATATCAAAACGGTGGCTCATTTCTTGCCACACACAAATCAGCGGTCTTTAGTTACCAATTCACAGATTCAACAATTCAGTGTTGCAGATTTTCAAGAGTGTCAGGCATAGGGGGGATAAAAACACGGTCTTTTACATAACCCCATAGCTAAAAATCACACAGAGTTAGGTCTGGTGACCTGGGAGGCTACCGGTAATGAAGTTTATCTTCTGCTCCTCCTCCTCCAATCCAACGTCCTGTTGTGTCACCATTTTAATACAAACAATCAACATGACAAACAACAGCGCCAATGCGGCGTGATCAGAACTTCAAACTTTTTTCTCCTTCCAGGAATGTTGGAATTGTGTTTCTGTTTTCTGTAGTTTGGAAGAAATAAATGATTGAAGTCTGTTCCTTCTTTCTGAATAGCCCTATATTATTGGTTTATTTTCCTAGTTACACAACAAAGTCTGAAACCTTATGCATGGGAGATCTGTATGAAAGATTACTTTTTGAAATATGAGCTACAGCTGACAAATATTTTCAATACAGTGATTTTGAGTATTATGGTTCTATTACATAATCTGAAAAGTAATATAAATTTATGTAGTCCAAAAAAAAAAAAATTGGATGGCAATGCCTACATGCCAAGAACATTAGGCTCTGTAGATGCTATGACATTATTAAAGTTAACTTTTATAAGATTCATGATGTGTTCCGTTGAGGTAATATTCAAAATTAAAATATAAAATTATGGAATATTCACCTGAAAGGTTCATCTCCTCAACTTAATTAGTTAAATAACACAATATAAATTCAGACACTAAATTATTAAAACAGTTAGAAAATACAAAAGAGCTGACTAGTTGGGAAAAAATTTATATTCAGAAGAACAAAAACAGAGTTATGAATTTTGATATACCGATGGAGCGTGACCTTGTTTCGAGGTTCTTTGGCCAACCACAGGATGGAGCTGACATCGACATCCAGGTTGTGCAACATAATGCAATATAAATAAAACCAGTCTGGACAAGCTGACGATAAAACAGAATTGTTTTGAAACATGTTCAAGAACAAATCAACATTAATATTGACCTAAGATGATCAGACTAAAATAATATAATTACAACAGTTTGCTTAGAACATTTCTGCAAAGCAGTTTGTCACTAGTAATCAGGTACAGTGCATCCCTTTGTTTTGGGGTTGTAAAAACTGTGTTCCAAGAATTTTGCAGAACTAACGGGAAAATAAGTGTTCTTATAAAATTACAATAGGAAGTAACATTATGAGGTTGTTCTTAATAAATAAGGTGAGTCTGTAGAAACTTATCTCATAAATAAATAAATTAATGAGTCATTTTAACATCTTACCTCATATTTCATGTTTTTCAAACACGGTAACTATAGTTTTCAAATGATCTTGTCATTCATTTTCAACCGCCATTATGACCGTCATAATGGCGGTTGAAAATGAATGACAAGATCATTTGAAAACTATAGTTACCGTGTTTGAAAAACATGAAATATGAGGTAAGATGTTAAAATGACTCATTAATTTATTAATTAAGAACCTCATAATGTGTTTCCCAATTTTAACTTTGAATTATCTCATAAAATTTGAGTGCCTTTATGACATGTTTCAAAATAATTCTGTTTTATCTTTAGCTTGTCCAGACTGTTGATTTTGAAGTTGTTGGCCCTGGATGTTGACTCCTATTCCATCTTTTGGTAGTCCAAAGAACTTGCATATCAAATCTCTGTCTCTCACCGGAAATTTCAAAATTAATAATTCTATCCCTGTTCTTCTGGATGTATAGTTAGAAAATACAAAAGAACTCACCATTTGGGAGAAGATCTACATCCAGAAGAACAGCAATAGAATCACAAATTTTGAAATTCCCAGGGAGAGAGATTTGATACGCAAGTTCTTTGGACCACCAAAAGATGGAGTACGAGTCGACATCCAGGACCAATAACTATAGTGCTTCTTCAAAGTTAAAATTGGGAAACACATTATGAGGTTCTTAATTAATAAATTAATGAGTCATTTTAACATCTTACCTCATATTTCATGTTTTATCAAACACGGTAACTATAGTTTTCAAATGATCTTGTCATTCATTTGAAAACTATAGTTACCGTGTTTGATAAAACATGAAATATGAGGTAAGATGTTAAAATGACTCATTAATTTATTAACTATAGTGCTATTAATGCAGCAGATAACTGCAATTATTGATGATATGTTAACTCATAAAAAGCTGGCTTCATGTTTCCATTTGCTTTATAAACAAAATACAGCATCACTCAGTCTGATTTTAACTGTGTTCAAAAGCAGAAGTATTGTAAAAGTATAATTACAACAAACAAACAAAAAAAATAAAGATAATGTGGCTCGATGTTTACTGTTATTAACAAATAATAAGGTTCTTTACTAAGTTATGTAGATAGGAAGTATTTAATAGTTTACCACACAGACTTGTGAATGTCCCCCCATGATCCAAGAAAATTACCATAAAGATAAAGAACACCTCATCATAACAAATTGCTAAGGATAATGGGTTTTCACAAGAGAAGATGATACACAAGAAAATAAATAAATTCAAAGAAACAAAAAGTCATCAATGAAAGTACTCTTCAGACAGATAAAAAATATAGGCAAAAAATTCAAGAAGTTCACATACCATCCTTTCGTATTTGACAATTTCAAAAAATTTTCAACAAATTCAACATTAAATTAGCACCGAAAAATGATTACAGCTTAGGTAATTTAATAAAAACCAACAAAAATGAAAAAATTGAAGACTGCAAAAAATCGGGAATTTATCAAATTAATTGTAAAGATTGTGAAAAGATATACATAGGAAAAACAAAAAGGAATCTAAATACAAGATTAAAAGAACACCTCAGAAAATGTTAAAAATGGAGAGAACCGAAAAATCTGCAATAGCTGCACATGCCTGGTCAGAAAAACATTAGAATAGAAACCAAAACAAAATTACTTAAACAATTGGAAAAACCGAAGGAACTCACAATTTGGGAAAAAATTTACATATGCAAGAATGAAAATACAACTATGAATTTTGAAATACCCGGTTATAAAGAAAGAGGCCTGATTTGGAAATTCTTCGGTCGGCCACCAGATGGCGCGGAGGTCAGTCTGCAGGATAGAAGGCCGTTGGACGTCAGTTGTGAACATGACGCAGCATTGACAATGTCACGAATTACGTGAAGAAACCCTGGGTCTGCTATAAATTATGAAGTATGAGGTGAGTGAAATGATAAAAAATAAACAAGGTTCTTTACAACTGATTTTTCTTGTAATTTTCTTAAGTGTCAAGAACAGTGTCTTTTCTAAACCAGCACATGTGACACACATACAAATATGTCTAAGGGAAAGATGTTGCAGATGAAAGCCTAAGCTCTCATAGTTGGTTACATTTTTTTTTTCAAAGAACTCTTATCAGAAGTATATGCTAACACCATTTTCTCTCATCTTTTTTATTTTCTTTATTTACTTATTTAAACTATCCTTATATTAACTCTGATGTAAAAAAAAAATGCTGTTTGGGTTGGTGTTCTTGGGGCTCCATGCATTGTCTCTCTCTTTCTATAAATTGTAACTCTCAAGGATTCTGACAACACTACAGTGAACCTCATGTACTATTGGAGCAGCATACATGCCTTCTTAATTTGTATGCTCTTTAGTTTTGGTGAAATTAAAATTTAGACAAAAACCCCAAAACCATAAATTGGAATATTGAGTCAAAATTATAGAAATATTTATATGGTATTAAAGAAAGAGTATGATATATTCCCTAGTTTTGGTTAGTCATAATTTGGAAAAATCCCATCCCATAGCTGAGCTGTTTAAGATATGTTGTCTCAGTGCAGAGCTATAGGACTTCGGATGGTTTGAGTCTTCATGAGGGAAGAAATTTTGGTCAGTATTGGACCAATATCCACCCAGCATCATAAGGAATTTGGGTAGCTACAATAAGTAGTGGCTCCAGATAGAGAAAACCAGCTGTAACAACTGGGGGATCTGACATGCTAACCACATGTCACCCTTTATACTGGCCAAATGATTGTCCATCTCTATGATTAACACATGTGAATGTGAGGCCAGCAGCCAGGATGTAGGCTAAAGACATTCTTGGCCTTTGTGTCATGGAGTACTAAGAGTTTGGAAAAGCCTTTATACTAAGTACAGTATTACATGTATGATAAATTATATTTGAAGAGAAAAATTTTCGCCTAGACCGGGACTCGAACCGGGATCCTTGGCTTTCCGGGCCAAGTGCTCTACCAACTGAGCTACCGAGGCGAGTTACGATCTAGACGCAAATTTTCTCTTATATACGTTGTAATTCCCTATCACCAAATGCTTTTTGAAACCATTGCTTCTATCTTTGCAAATGGCGGCTTCTTAGTTAAGAAGACTTTATTGGGAATTTAACATTACTTTATAAAGCTAGTAAAATTTTTCTCTTCAAATATAATTTATCTTTCATTGAGAAATGTTGAATCAATAATAAAAACATCATTAGAAGCCTTACTAGCTTTATAAAGTAATGTTAAATTCCCAATAAATGTCTTCTTAACTAAGAAGCTGCCATTTGCAAAGATAGAAGCAGTGGTTTCAAAAAGCATTTGGTGATAGGAATTACAACGTATATAAGAGAAAAATTTGCGTCTAGATCGTAACTTGCCTCGGTAGCTCAGTTGATAGAGCACTTGGCCCGGAAAGCCAGGGTCCCGGGTTCGAGTCCCGGTCTAGGCGAAAATTTTTCTCTTCAAATATAATTTATCTTTCATTGAGAAATGTTGAATCAAAAATAAAAACATCATTAGAAGCCTTACTAGCTTTATAAAGTAATGTTAAATTCCCAATAAATGTCTTCTTAACTAAGAAGCCGCCATTTGCAAAGATAGAAGCAATGGTTTCAAAAAGCATTTGGTGATAGGGAATTACAACGTATATAAGAGAAAAATTTGCATCTAGATCGTAACTCGCCTCGGTAGCTTAGTTGGTAGAGCACTTGGCCCGGAAAGCCAAGGGTCCCGGGTTCGAGTCCCGGTCTAGGCAAAATTTTTCTCTTCAAATATAATTTATCTTTCATTGAGAAATGTTGAATCAATAATAAAAACATTATTACATGTATATTTTTGTAATTTCCAGCTGTTTGGAGATTGTATATAAGTAGAGGAGAATTAGAACAGGAGGCTGTGCTGATTGAAGTGCCATGTTCTGTGAGACAACTTCGTAGCAGGGCATCACTAGTTCTTGTTAACACCTCCACTGGTGTTATATTTGTGTGGCATGGACAAAGACACAGCCACATACTTGTAAGGTAAGAATATGTTAATACTATTTATTTATACATAAATATTGCAAAATATGTTTATAAACATAGACCAAGAAAAATGTTCATTTTAAAGTGGATTTGATCGAAAAGCTTTCTTCCTGTTCAGTTCAGGCATAAATTTTTCTCTTTACCATTTATTGTACTTAATGTTCATACACAGATTTTTATTTTGTTTACAAAATCATATGTTTGCAAAAAAACTGTCATTCTCTTTTGTTTTCAGCATCCTATTTTCTACAAAGTTTTCAAACAGCTTTTATGGCTCCAATAAGTCCTTATTAACCCTTTTCACCTTCATGAATCACCTGTAACTTTTCACTCACACTTAAGGTTTTCAGAACTTGCTTCTTCTCCATAGTGCAAACTTTACTGTAAACTGTTGGTCAGTAATTGGACTTGCCTACAGTAATCCACACTGAATTCTTTAGAAAACAATGTTTTTACACTTTTGTGAAGAACTTGAAATTCCTATAGGTAGAAAACAATATTGTTTATTTTTTATTTCACTCACCTCATACTTCATAACTCCTAGCATACCCAGGGTTTCGTCACATCCTTTGTGACATTCTCATTGCTGTGTCACGTTCACAACTGACGTCCGGCTGCCTTCTATCCTGCAGACTGACCTCTGCGCCATCTGATGGCTGACCGACGAACTTCCAAATCAGTCCTCTCTCCTTATAACCGGGTATTTCAAAATTCATAGTTGTATTTTCATTCTTGCATATGTAAATTTTTTCCCAAATGCTTGAATTACAACGTACATAAGAGAAAAATTTACGTCTAGATCGCAACTCGCCTAGGTAGCTCAGTCGGTAGAGCACTTGGCCGGGAAAGCCAAGGGTCCCGGGTTTGAGTCTCGGTCTAGGCAAAAA
The DNA here is from genome assembly GCA_030220185.1 of Diploptera punctata. Taxonomy (NCBI): domain Eukaryota; kingdom Metazoa; phylum Arthropoda; class Insecta; order Blattodea; family Blaberidae; genus Diploptera; species Diploptera punctata. The sequence continues at coordinate 411,763 of JASPKZ010007878.1, forward strand.
TTTTTCTCTTCAAATATATTATTTCAGAGCTTCTTAGCTCCATCATCAGCGATTACAAGTACCATCTTGCCGACTGATGTTACGTCAATCAGAAGAACTACTTCTTCTTCAAGAACTACTTCTTCTTCAAGAACTACTTCTTCTTCTTCCCTCTGTTGGTGGACCGATAAACCTCTGGTTTATGAGGTTTATCGGTCCACGAAAGAGGGAAGAAGAAGAAGTGGTTCTCCCAATTGACATAACATCAGTTGACGATGGGTTTGCCATGAACCCGAAATCGCGATCTGCTTAGAAGATTAATATGAGGAGAGGTATGAAACATTTGATTTTATCTTAAAAGATACTTGATCTTAATGAAGAATGAGTGATAAAATTGAGAAAGAAAAATTATTTCTTAGATTAATCATAAATAGGTGCAATTAATTTTTTTAAATTTACAAAGCAATTAATTGAAAAAAATTGATAAAAAATTATCAGTTTTGTATCTATCTAGAAAGGCGTTAGCCTCTCCTTTCTTAGGAGTTACTAAACCAAGTTAATTTAGTTATGCTTATTTCCCTACAGATGTCCATGAATGGTATGTTGCCAATATACCTACCCACTGAGACATCTAGTAGGTAACTAAGGCATTTCTAGGATTATAAAGGTTGGTAAATTTTGCTTAGAGGCCTCTTTATTCAGACATAAGGTTCTTTTACGAGCCTGAAAGTCTTCAGTCTTGGGACCCATGGATTAAAGTCTCTCTTGAAATACTTGCTCCTTGGATTTTTCCATCCTAAAAATCCATCGATCCGGCTGGATTTGAACCTGCGACCCCGGGACCAGAGGCAAGGAACATAACCACTAGTCCAAGGCTATTAGTTTTGTATATTCTACTTTAAACAGTATAATGCGAGAGAGAGAGAGAGAGAGAGAGAGAGAGAGAAAGCAAAAGAAACTAAAAGAAAATAAAAAGAAGTTCCGTAGCTCATAGCTCACAGGTTTTAAATTGTTTACTGAAATGTGGCCATTGCTGATATTGGAATACATTGCAGCTTGTAATGTGACAAAATTCATTCAAGACGGAATTTGACCGGCCATCAGAACTAAGTCCTTCTTTGTGCTAGTTTCATGGATTAATGTACCCACATGGAGAAATTTGGCACATCATTTCCATCCATTCAACTCCATTTTTCTCGACATTCTTCTTAACTTTTCTTCTTTCTTCAAAATCTATAACTCTTAGTTTCTTCCCTCCTAATTTAAATTCCAGTGCTTGTCTTGGTATTATTCCAATATTCATTCTTTTAACTTGGACATAATCTAAATCTAATAACATCTTATTTTACTATCTTCTGTTTTATCGTGTATATTATCCAACTTTAAAATTACTGTTACTTTATATTATTTTTGGTCTGGACATCTTACCTCAATATTAATGTTGATTTGTTCTTGAACATGTTTCAAAACAATTCTGTTTTATCTTCAGCTTTCCCAGACTGGTTTTATTTATGTTGCATTATGTTGCACCACCTGGATGTCGATGTCAGCTCCATCCTGTGGTTGGCCAAAGAACCTCCAAACAAGGTCACCCTCCATCGGAATATCAAAATTCATAACTCTGTTTCTGTTCTTCTGAATATAAATTTTTTCCCAAATAGTCAGCTCGTTTGTATTTTCTAACTGTTTTAATAATTTAGTGTCTGAATTGATATTATGTTTTTCAGACCAAACATGAGCAGCAACTGCAGATTTTTCAATTTCTCCATTTTTAATATTTCTTATGTGTTCTTTGGTTCTAATTTTTAGGTTTCTTTTTGTTTTCCCTATATATATCTTTTCACAACCCATGCATTCAATTTGATATATTCCTGACTTTTTATTTTTATCAGTTTTTTCATTTTTGTTGGTTTTTATTAGTTTATTTAAACTGTAGTTATTTTTTGGTGCTAATTTAATATTAAACTTTTCAAATATATTTTGAAATTTATTATGTACCCAGGGGTGATATGTGAATTTCCTATATTTTTTCATAGGTGGTTCTTCTTTTTCAAGATTACTTCTGTTTATCATTTTTTGTTTTTTATACTTTTCTATCCTTTTATGTACCATTTTTTCATCAAACCCATTTTCTCTTGCTACTTTGGGTTTGATGAAAAAATGGTACATAAAAGGATAGAAAAGTATAAAAAACAAAAAATGATAAACAGAAGTAATCTTGAAAAAGAAGAACCACCTATGAAAAAATATAGGAAATTCACATATCACCCCTGGGTACATAATAAATTTCAAAATATATTTGAGAAGTTTAATATTAAATTAGCACCAAAAAATAACTACAGTTTAAATAAACTAATAAAAACCAACAAAAATGAAAAAACTGATAAAAATAAAAAGTCAGGAATATATCAAATTGAATGCATGGGTTGTGAAAAGATATATATAGGGAAAACAAAAAGAAACCTAAAAATTAGAACCAAAGAACACATAAGAGATATTAAAAATGGAGAAATTGAAAAATCTGCAGTTGCTGCTCATGTTTGGTCTGAAAAACATAATATCAATTCAGACACTAAATAATATTAAAACAGTTAGAAAATACAAACGAGCTGACTATTTGGGAAAAAATTTATATTCAGAAGAACAGAAACAGAGTTATGAATTTTGATATTCCGATGGAGGGTGACCTTGTTTGGAGGTTCTTTGGCCAACCACAGGATGGAGCTGACATCGACATCCAGGTGGTGCAACATAATGCAACATAAATAAAACCAGTCTGGGAAAGCTGACGATAAAAAACAGAATTGTTTTGAAACATGTTCAAGAACAAATCAACATTAATATTGAGGTAAGATGTCCAGACCAAAAATAATATAATTAAAATAACTTCAAAATATAACTTCCTAAAATTAAATATTAATTACTGTTACTTTATTGTTCTGTATTCAATCTCTTCTGGTTTTCCAAGCATGCTTGGAAGATATACCAGGCCTAGCAAGCTTGGAAATGGATAATATTCTGCTTTCAAAGGAGAACTAAACCTTGGAAAGATAGATACTTTAAGAAGACAACTTGGGAAACAAAAATTATCATAAGTAATGCCACGAGTGATTTCCAAATTATCGATAAATTCACGACTCACGAAGTGAATTACCCTTACTTTATTGTTCTGTATTCAATCTCTTCTGGTTTTTCCAAGCATGCTTGGAAGATATACCAGGCCTAGCAAGCTTGGAAATGGATAATATTCTGCTTTCAAAGGAGAACTAAACCTTGGAAAGATAGATACTTTAAGAAGACAACTTGGGAAACAAAAATTATCATAAGTAATGCCACGAGTGATTTCCAAATTATCGATAAATTCACGACTCACGAAGTGAGGAGTGAATTTATCTAAAGAATTTGGAAATCAAGAGTGGCATTTGTTAGGACTATTTAACGAATAAAATTAAGCTGTTTACTCACAAATCATTATTTAACTATAATTATTTTAAAATATTTATATATTTAATGTAAACGGCGATGTTTGAAAACAAATAAGAAACGATAGGTACGCTTCTACTGCTTCTTTTGTTTATAACTGCAACCAGATCATACTATTTATTGCCAAAGGAACGCAATATCGTAAGGAGGAGCTTTCTTTATATGGTAATTATAACACTGATAAATATTTGGTGAAACATGACTCTGATTGGTTGTAAAACAGAAATCACTGAAACATGATTGGCCATTGACTCCCATTTGGGGCATGAGTTAAATAGTCAATAATAATTATTAATAATCTGGCTGCCATGTTAAAATTATTCTAAAACTTTAATTTTATCTGGCAATACATGCATATTACACATTGCTTCATGTCGAGCAGATTAATTTGGTCATGTTGTACAGCCTAACTTTTTTTTGTTGGAAAAATGAGTAATGATATTCTATCTCACTTTCCTTATTTACAGATAGCGTTATTATCAGCAGAGATTTTGAAAACCAGGAGGCCTGTTGAAGTGGGTTTCGCATCTGGTGTAGACATCACAATTCAGGAAATTCATGAAGGAAATGAAAACAGTAAATTTTTTAGGGGTGAGCATAAATTTTCATTTTTATCAAAATACTTTGTTCAGATTCATTAATGAAAACAAATAAATAGAAAACAATGGTTACTAATCTAAGGTGTATTAAGTAGCTGATTTTATATTTTTACAATTAATCTGAATAAAAATAGACTTTATTTTGAAAAGAAAAATTAACGCTTGAACTGGGATTTGAACCCTGGACCTCTCATTCTCCATGTGAGATGTCCAGAGTTCAAATCCCGGTTCAAGCGTTAATTTTTCTTTTCAAAATAATAAAGTCCATTTTTATTCAGTTTAATTATAAAAAATGACATGAACTACTTACTACATCTTAGGTCGAGGGTTTAAATCCAGGTTCAAACATTAATTTTTCTTTTCAAAATAATATTATCCAGTACTGGAAAGTGTTAAATTTAAAATATTTAATCAAAAATGAACTTATATTTTTTTAAAGAAAAATTAATGCTTGAACCAGGAATGGAACCCCGAAACTCCGACTGCACACTGTTATGTAGTGTCAGAGGTTCCCAGTTCAAGCATTCATTTTTCTTCTCAAAAAATAAATTTGTCCAGGACTGGAATATGTTAAACTAAACTTCGAGACCACAGCAGTGGACTAGGGCTGAAATATTATAAGGTTAAAACATAATGGAGTTCTGGCTATCCGAAATAAAGGGGGCACAGCTTTTTGTATAACAAGTTTTTTCAAATAATACTTGGCAACTGTGTTTTGTTGTGAAAGAACAAAATTTGTGTGCTATAATTTTAATTTGTTGTAATATATGATTTAAGTCCACCGCTGTGGTCTCGAGGTAGCGTGCTGCCTTGTCACGCAGCAGGCCCGGGTTCGATCCCCGGTCGGGGCAGTTTTTTCTGGGTTAGGTTTTTATCGGGGTTTTTCCTCACCTGTAAGACAAATGTCAGGAAACTTTAAGGCCCAAATGGTCCCCGAAATCATATGGCCATCATCATCATCATCATCACCCTTCACCGGTGTGGAAAGCAACGGGAAGCTACCACACCTACAATTCCCTAGTAAAGCTGCAAAGCATAGCATGGAAATGCTATGATTGCAGTGAAGGATCTGCCTTCGGGCAGAATTACTATGGATGGATATGATTTAAATCTTATCAATAATGAATTTAAAATATACTACATTTATCTTATACACAGTAATCAATTATGTGGAAAGCAGATTTAATGCATTCCTAAAAATTTAATTCACGTTTGTGAAACTCGGTGAAGTATATGTTGTATCTAGAAGGAAATTAAAAAAAAAAGTAAAACAATTTTTTTGCGTTTTGGATTTTACTGTATATAATTTTGTAACGTTGACTATTACAGGTATGGGAGGAGCTAATAGACATTTCTATGTTTCTCTTTTGGACAACCCAAGGCCATTCAACAAAACGCCTCGTCTGTTCCACCTGAGCAGTGTGTCGGGCTCATTCTGTTCCACCGAAGTGTTGGGTCCCTATCGCAGCACTCAAACTGTCACAGCTTTCCCATTCCTTCAGTCTGATCTCTATTCTGCCAGTCAACCAGGTATTTTGATATCATTCTAATTCTGGCTCCTAGATTTTAAATATACCATCTTATTTTCATAACATTGTTTCACATGATTACATCAGTTTAAAAAAAACTGATGTAAGTAATAATATATTACGATGCGAGGTTGGGAAGTGGTTTTTGCAGAAGCGAGAAAAATATTTAGCGACATATTTGTTGGAAATATTTGTGTTCATTATAAACAGCTGACTAACGTTAACAGTGGACAATGTTTATTAGTTGAAACTACAGGAGGCCGTGAGACATTATTAATGACAAAATGGTGGCAAGTACATATTTATTATTTTATGTTGTTTCAAATAGAGTTCAGTTCATTTAAAATGCAGTGATTTGTTTCATATAATGTATATTAACACTACCTTTTGGATATTTTTTTATATATACATTGTACTTAGTATACATAAAGTCAGTGGTTTTATTTCCCACACGTTGTAATATGTAATATTACAGTATAGTTATTTTATTACAGTATAGTTGTTTAGGTTGGCAACCTGAAATGTAGGAAGTTGAACTTTGAATCATGGTCGCCATTGCTGTAAGTACGATAAAACGCACTATCGTGCAAAAATTTTCTTATATAAACACTGAAAAACAATACAGTATTGCAAATAATTCTCAATAAATGCTAATCATGGGTAAGTATTTGAGTTTGTATTTTTTAACATGTCGGCCGCGGTGGACTAGTGGTTTATGCTCCTTTCCTCTGGTCCCAAGGGTCGCGGGTTCAAATCCAGCCGGGTAGATGGATTGTTAGGATGGAAAAATCCAAGGAGCAAGTCCTCCGGGAGGGACTTTAAGCCGTGGGTCCCGAGTCTGAAGATTTTCAGGCTCGTAAAAATCCTTAAACCTGAATGAAGAGGCCTCTAAGCAAAATTACCGAATTTTCCCGTCCTAGTACTACCTTGGTTCCTAGATGTCAGTATGAGGCGGAACGCTGACCACGTACCACTCAAAATGACATCTATATGAAAACAAGTGTAACTAATTATATTATTTTTGGTCTGGACATCTTACTCAATATTAATGTTGATTTGTTCTTGGACATGTTTCAAAACAATTCTGTTTTATCGTCAGCTTTCCCAGACTGGTTTTATTTATGTTGCACCACCTGGATGTCGATGTCAGCTCCATCCTGTGGTTGGCCAAAGAACCTCCAAACAAGGTCACCCTCCATCGGAATATCTAATTCATAACTCTGTTTCTGTTCTTCTGAATATAAATTTTTTCCCAAATAGTCAGCTCTTTGTATTTTCTAACTGTTTTAATAATTTAGTGTCTGAATTTATATTATGTTTTTCAGACCAAACATGAGCAGCAACTGCAGATTTTCAATTTCTCCATTTTTAATATTTCTTATGTGTTCTTTGGTTCTAATTTTTAGGTTTCTTTTTGTTTTCCCTATATATATCTTTTCACAACCCATGCATTCAATTTGATATATTCCTGACTTTTTATTTTTATCAGTTTTTTTCATTTTTGTTGGTTTTTATTAGTTTATTTAAACTGTAGTTATTTTTTGGTGCTAATTTAATATTAAACTTCTCAAATATATTTTGAAATTTATTATGTACCCAGGGGTGATATGTGAATTTTCTATATTTTCTCATAGGTGATTCTTCTTTTCCAAGATTACTTTCTGTTTATCATTTTTTGTTTTTTATACTTTTCTATCCTTTTATGTACCATGTTTTCATCAAACCCATTTTCTCTTGCTACTTTTATTATGTGTTTTTTCTCATGTTTGAAATCTTCTTCGTTTAAGGGTAAGTTTACCAATCTATGAGTTAAACTATTAAATGCTGCTAATTTATGTCCAATTGGATTGAACCCTGTTGATTTTATAAAATTTTCCGTATGAGTTTCTTTCATAGATTCATAGGAAAGAAACTCATATGGAAAATTTTATAAAATCAACAGGGTTCAATCCAATTGGACATAAATTAGGCATTTAATAGTTTAACTCATAGATTGGTAAACTTACCCTTAAACGAAGAAGATTTCAAACATGAGAAAAAACACATAATAAAAGTAGCAAGAGAAAATGGGTTTGATGAAAACATGGTACATAAAAGGATAGAAAAGTATAAAAAACAAAAAATGATAAACAGAAGTAATCTTGAAAAAGAAGAATCACCTATGAGAAAATATAGGAAATTCACATATCACCCCTGGGTACATAATAAATTTCAAAATATATTTGAGAAGTTTAATATTAAATTAGCACCAAAAAATAACTACAGTTTAAATAAACTAATAAAAACCAACAAAAATGAAAAAAACTGATAAAAATGAAAAGTCAGGAATATATCAAATTGAATGCATGGGTTGTGAAAAAGATATATATAGGGAAAACAAAAAGAAACCTAAAAATTAGAACCAAAGAACACATAAGAAATTAAAAATGGAGAAATTGAAAAATCTGCAGTTGCTGCTCATGTTTGGTCTGAAAAACATAATATAAATCCAGACACTAAATTATTAAAACAGTTAGAAAATACAAAAGAGCTGACTATTTGGGAAAAAATTTATATTCAGAAGAACAGAAACAGAGTTATGAATTTAGATATTCCGATGGAGGGTGACCTTGTTTGGAGGTTCTTTGGCCAACCACAGAATGGAGCTGACATCGACTCCAGGTGGTGCAACATAATGCAACATAAATAAAACCAGTCTGGGAAAGCTGACGATAAAACAGAATTGTTTTGAAACATGTCCAAGAACAAATCAACATTAATATTGAGGTAAGATGTCCAGACCAAAAATAATATAATTAAAATAACCTCAAAATATAACTTCCTAATATTAAATATTAAGTGTAACTAAATTAGTATGGTTCAGAATATTCCCTGTAGGAGGAGAGCGCCTAAATCTCTGTAAAGGGAAAACATAGGCTTACAATACAATACAATTTTTTAACATTCTTACCTCATATGTTTATTTTGTTGGACGATCGTTACGTATGAGGTAAGAGTGTTAAAAAAATACAAACTCAAATATTAAATTAAACCTCATAATGTAACTTCCTAATGATTTTAAAATGGGTTAAGTATGTTGAAAGTATGTGGTCAATCCCAGCACATTAATGGTTACCATACTTGCCTCTAATTCCAAGGTTCGCAAGTTCATACCTAACTGGGGTCAATGGATTTTTCAGGGCATAACATTTTTGAATATGGGTTCTTTCTAAAGGGGAGTAAAACCATGGGTCCTATGTTGTAGATTTATGATGGATACAAGAACCTCAAGCCTGGAAAAAGTGTCTCTTAGGAAAATTTGTTAATCCTTTCACACCCAAATTTAAATTGTGAATTAATGACCTTAGTTGTTAAAACGAGTGTCAGAAAATTAAAATAATAACATATGGCACAAATGACACTTGAAAATTTGTGAAAAAATCTGATCAGACTTTTCATCTGTTCTTTGGTCCCTCATCTTTATAGATTTAACATTTTTTAAATGTTTACTAATGATTAATGGGATTTATTGCAATTTGTAATCCTAGTTATTGGGATTCCCAAGAAATAAGAGGAAATGAACATTAACTAAAAAGAGCAATTCATCTATAAGAAGAAAGTAATTTTTGTATTAGGTTATTATCTTCAAGAATGATTTTATTTTACTAATCTGGAATATTGCCCTGTTGTACTCTTGTAACATATGGGGCCTAATAGCTCAGTGATAGAGCACTGGTGTATAAAACCAGAGACATTGGGTTCAAATCCCAGTTTAGTCATACTTTTTTTTTTATTTTATAATTTTTTAAGAGAAAAAATATACACTTGAGACATTGGGTTCAAATCCCGAATCAGGCATATATTGTTCTCTTCGTATACAGGGCTATTCAGAAAGAAGGAACACACTTCAAACATTTACTTCTTCCAAACTACAAAAAATGTAAACACAATTCCAACTTCCTGGAAAGAGAAAAGTTCAAATTTCACTATTTTATGCATTCAATATGAGAACCATGTATTACACGACATATATGAAAACGGTGGCTCATTTGTACCCACACACGAATCAGCTGATCTCTAGTTATCGAATTCACAGCTTCAACAATTCGTTGTGTCGCAGATTTTCAAGAGTGTCAGGCATAGGAGGAATAAAAACACGGTCATTTATGTAACCCCACAGATAAAAATCATACGGGATTAGGTCGGGTGACCTGGGAGGCTACCGGTAATGAAATTGAACTTCTGCTGCTCCTCCAATCCAACGTCCTGTTGTGTCGCCATTTTAATACAAATGATCAACATGACAAGCAACAGCGCCAATGTGGTCATAATCAGAACTTCAAACTTTATTCTTTCCAGGAAAGTTGGAATTGTGTTTCTATTTTTTGTAGTTTGGAAGAAATAAATGTTTGAAGTCTGTTCCTTCTTTCTGAATAGCCCTATATAATATCCCATACAATTTGTTTTTTTTTTTATATAACAAAATTTGAGTACAAAATCAATTGTGTGTGTGTGTTCAAATACAACCCGCTGAATTTTTCGTGCTTTGGGTTCTGCTCTAGTGAGATTGATGATGTTAATGAGGCAGACCATGTTATTTAGGTGATATGTACTTGTAATTGTGTATAGAGAGGAGTGTAGAGTAAGTGTATGTGAGGAATGATAATGAAGAGGAGAGTAAAGGTGTAACCTGGTGCAGATACCTTTATTGTCAAAATGTGGGAATTACATATCCCACTACAGGCCTTCCGGAGGCCCTTAGGGTAGTAGGAGGTTAAGGCTCCCACTTTTTTCTAGACAATCGGCACTTGATGTCAGCCCTGCTGTCTTTACACCAGAACAAGCGTCTGGTACTCATTTCAGTTAGAGGCTGAGTCGACCCCAGGGCATATTGCTGCCAGAATGTTTGGGTCAGTTTAAAATCCTGACCCCACTGGGACTCAAACCCTCTGCCTTCCAGCTTGTAGCGCAGTGCCTTAACCACTACGCTACGGGAATTAAGGGATTAATTTGACAAGCCAGATATTCTGATGTTGAATATCTAACTTTTGTCATCTCAACTTCTCTCATACAACATTAAACTGAAAATATATAAAACTGTTACTCTACCAGTTATATGGATGCAATACATGGACTCTTACTTTAAGAGAGGAGAAAAGATTACAAGTTTTTGAGAATGAAATTTTTGACCAAAGAGAAATGAACAGACAGGCAAAATAGAAAAAACTATCTAATGGTAAGCTATGTACATGATCTTTATGGGAAACCTGATATAATAAGGATTTAATAATTGGGAATTAACAGCGTATAAGAGAAAAATTTGTGTTTAGATTAGCCTAGAAAGCCAACAGTCCTGGGTTCAAACCCCAGTCTGAGAGTATAATTTTTTTCTTCAAATATAATTTGTCCTTCAGTGAGAGATTAATAATAAAAACATAATAATAAGGATTAAATTAACTCTCGTGGGTTATGATGAGCTGGACATGTGACATGAATGGGGAATGAAAGAGGACATGGAAACTCCTTGTAGGAAAACCAAATGGAAACAGCCAGTAGATAAGAGAAGAATGAGATTGGAGAATAACATTAATCACGATTTCAGGGGGGTAAATTATACAGTAGATGATTGGATAGCATTAGCTAAGCATAGGAATGTAAGAAGAGCTTATGTCCATGTGGTCATTAACATATGGTTTTGATAGTGACAGTGAGCTAATGAGAGTTAGAAAGGAAAGTTAATAACTATACCTGCATATAACATTGATAACATAAGAAAACAATATTTCCAAATGAATACTGGATGTCAACTCATACACCCTCTTTTTGTGATCCAAAAAACTTGCATAGGAATTGTCCCCAAGAATTTCAAAATTCATGATTCTCTTCAAAGAACTTGCATATTAAATTTCAAAATTCCTGGAGAGAGAGATTTAAAACTCAAGTTCTTTGGACCACAAAAAAGAGGGAGTAGGAGTCAACATGTCGGCCGCAGTGGACTAGTGGTTATGCTTCTTGCCTCTAGTTGCAAGGGTTGCAGGTTCAAACCTGGCCAGGGTCGAAGGAATTTTTAGGATGGAAAAATCCAAGGAGCAAGTCCTCCGGGAGGAACTTTAGGCTGTGGGTCCCGAATCTGAAGAATTTCAGGCTCGTAAAAGATCCTTAAGCCATAATAAAGAGGCCTCTAAGCAAAATTTACAGACATCAATGTCCTAGTAATACCTTAGTTGCCTGTTAGATGTCTCATTGTGTCGGTGAGTTGACCGCATGATATCTCTGAGCAAATAAGGTAACTAAAAGTTAACTTGGTCCAGTAACTCCTTACAAAGGAGAGGCTGTGGCTCAACAATGGGATATGTCATTATAGATAGATGGATAGATATGAATCGACATCCAGGACTGACAACTTAAAGATCGTCAGTCTTTGTAAGATGTGGTTGGTTGGTATCTAATGAGCACTTGATAATGAAATCATTCACTCTCTTGCACTCCAATATTTAGCAGAAACGCTGGTCTCTTCATATTTGTATTGGAGTACAATAAACTAGTTGTAACCGTTTAATAGTAGGCATCACATGTGGCGGTTTGCGTCACCCGTAGAGAGAAAGTAGGTGTAGGAAGGAAGGAGAAATGAACCCATCAGGGTCGAAAGAAACAAGAGGTAGTGAAGGAAGACTGGATAGAAAAGTTGAAAGAGGGAATTGGTATGGGAAGAAGAAGTAATACCAATTCGGTCAAAAAAAGAAAAACTCACCAAACTGACCAGTGCTTATTGGTGAGTAGCCCTTCCCTTTCGTTAATCATGCATAAGCATGATTACTAACAGCTGCACCACGAGAAGGTGAGGGATTGGACACTAGGTTACTGTCCAGGTTGGTTCCTTTAAGCCTTCGATGGAAGGAATTAAAGGGTCTCCTCCCTGTTAAAGACAGTAAGCCTTTCTGCAGCCTCTTTGTAAGATGTAGATAGAGCAAAGATCTCTGAAACATGTCCTACAAGAAACATCCAATATTAGATAAGATGACAGCAAACTCAACTTATTTATTAAATACATGAATATCTAAATATGTAAGAATCAAGCGAATCGTGAATTCTTTATACCTCATAAATCTATGTTTTTTAACACAGAACTGCAGTATCGGGAAACATATCATTCCCATCTTCAGATGTTTTCACGACTGTCAATTTTTCATTATGCCAGTAATTTTCTAAACTGCCATCTGGTGTACTTTTGAAGAACTTTGTAATCGGTTTGTCTGGAAACTCGAAGTTCATGGTTCTAGTATGGTTTTTTGAATGTACATCTTTTCCCAAACTGTTAATTCCAAAGGTTTAGATAGATGTTTCAAAAGTTTTGCCTCTTTTTCAATTCTATGATACTCTATTAAACTATATGCTGTTATTGCTGATCTTTCAATTTCACCATTTTTTATGTTTCTAAAGTGTTCTTTTTTTTGCGAGTGTCTAAATTCCTTTTTGTTTTTCAAGTATTTACTTTATATTAATCTAAATATCTGTGTATTGTTGCAGCTCTCTTCCTGTTGGACAACAATGCAGGAGATGAGTTGTGGCTGTGGCAGGGCTGGTGGCCCGACTATCAGGGAGAGGAGACAGAAGGTTGTGATGCCAGAGGTTCAGCAGCAGTGCGATGGCAGGCTGAACGTCGTGCTGCCATGCAGACTGCTCTTGACTACTGGTGCTCACAACACGCTGAAAAAGAACATCCAGTAGCTTACCTTGTGTGGGCTGGACTTGAACCTTTACAGTTTACTAACTTGTTCCCTATCTGGACGGACAGAGATGACATTGCAGAAATTAACATTAGGGTAAATATTATTTCTATTCAGGAACCTTGTAAAAATGAAGTCTTAAAATCATAGATTATCTCTTTTTTAATACTATGTCTATTTCAGTACTTTACAGTTTTACAAAAAAAAGCCAGAACATGAAATATTACAGTACTATGTAATTTACATAAATGGAATGAACCTTCACCTACATGTCAATAAACCTTAGCAGATGTAATTAGTAATTTTGGAACTAAACAAACCACGGTATTCAATAGAAATTATGTGGATATAAATAATAAGTTCATATCAGTAGTACTTAGTCCACTGCTGTGGTCTCGAGGTAGCATGCTGCTTTGTCATGCAGCAGGCCCGGGTTCAATTCCTGGTCAGGACAAGCTTCATGGGTGAGGTTTTTTCTGGGGTTTTTCCTCACCTGTAAGATAAATGTCAGGTCACTTTGAGGCCCAAAAGGTCTCCGAACATCATCTGGCCATCATCATCATCATCTCTTGGTGTGGAGAAATTGATTTTACTGGGTTGTTTCTTAAAAAAAGTTAATTAATAATCTGTAATGTTGGTTATAATATAGAATTTGATGTGTTTAATTTTTTCTCCACTACGGTGCATTCATACAATATTGTGATCTTATTTGGCAATAAATAATATGATATAGTTGCAGTGGAAGAACAAATTAAGCATAACCAAACATTTCTCATTTGTTTTCAAACATTGCTGTTTACATTTACACTACTTTAACTTGCTGACCACATGTCACCCCTATACTGGCTGATTGATCATCCATCTCTGTGATTAACACATATGAATTTGAGGTCAGCAGCTAGCGAGTAGGACAAAGGGACTTCTAGGCTTGTCGTGCCATGGAGATGAACTTTCCGTATTACTAAGATTCTTTATTTTAAAATTATAATTAGAAAATATTGTGAGGTTAACATTCTGATTTATGATTAATTTATCTACAGGATGGAAGAAAGCCAGGTGAGGTATTGAAAGTTGAGGAAGAACTTGCCAGACTGACCCGATCTACATATCCTGTAGCACAGTTGTTGCAGAGACCTCTACCAGATGGAGTAGATCCTACCCACTTGGAAATGTATCTTGACCCACAACATTTTGAGGTACATAGCAATTACATTTCTGTGATTATGTTCTTTAACCCATTGGAGACATGTTTAAAGCGCCTAGCATGTTCACTGGGAACCCATTTAAATCTCCTCACCGCTACTCCGGCTGCGCTGGACTTTAAATCAGAATACAAAATACACATACTGTGTTCTATCATTTATGTTTTCAGATATTTTGTTTACCTACTGAATTTCTTTTATTATCTTGTACTTTTACGAATAGCAAAGGAATGTGGCCTGCCTGCTACCTTCTTTTGTGCATTGTAAACCGTTATGTTTTGTTATTTTCAAGGCTGTGAAAGTTGACAAACATTTCAAAAACCATCTTTTTGTAACAGTTCTCGGACATTGCCTTGAAAGTAAACATAAATCATATGTTCAAACAAGACCGGAAAAAAATAACAAACGCACTATAATACTGTACATAATAAAAATAAATATATATAATATAAATAAGCATAGACCTATACATTATAAAATCAGGAAAAGTTCTTCGTATATTCTCTAATTATCTTAGTTATATATCGACCTGTCAATTATAAAATATTATAGATAAAAACTGGACGAAACTCACCTAGTATTTCTACCATCAGTAGCATGCACTGTTACATTGTCACTGTATATTATTTCATCGTTCAAACCTTCGTTCCATGATAATTCACTTCAATCACTGTCACATAACATTTCATTCACTACTTCACTTAGTTTCTCAATAGCAATACATTCTCTCATATTTGCGGACATATTGCAAAAAAAAAAATTTACAACTATGAAGTTTAACAAATAAACACTGAATTTAAATTCACTTATATTTTACCGTAATAAATGCCTAAAACTATAGTCTACTATTCTATAAATAATAACTAAAATAAACTATACAATACACTAGGCCTATACATATTTACTTTACATAAACAAACAACAAATTTTACTGGTGGTGAACCGAAAATTTAAACCACTAAAAAAACCTAACTTCTTACAATAGAGGTTATAACACAACAACGAGTGTAAGTCGTGGTGGAGCCGTTTGGACTTTCTACCTGCTCACGAGGGAGACTCGTTAAAAGTGTCCAATGGGTTAAAGGCTTAAGGCCCATTTATATAGAAAATTTTAACTTGAGGTGAACATACAGAATGATATGAACTTAATATTCAGCTTACTGTTCATAAAACCAACTGAACAATCACAAAACAAGAGTTTGTATTCATCCAATATATAAAAATGAATGTTTGTTTGTTTGTTCGTACTTTATGCGTTGATCCGATTGTAATGGGGCCTTTTTTCAAAATGTTAAGGAGATTCCTGGGATGAACATAGGCTACATGAAAGTTGTGATACTCAACTTCTACACCTTACAAATCGCCCTTTGTAGTGGAAAATGTGAAAAAAAATAGGTCTTCGGACACTTAAATGGCTTATGCTGCCTAAACCATAACAAATACACAAAATTAATGTACACAGAATTGAATATCTCAAAAAGCTCTACAAAAAAGTCCACGACAGTATATGTTTATCTCTTACGGATAACTCACAATAATGAATTTTGTCTTTTAGCATATTTATGCCAAGAAGATTGAGATAAGTAGATTCCCAGGCAACACCGGGTAATCAGCACGGGGAATCTTAAAATAAGTACGATATACATTTATAATTATTTTTCATTTTACTTATTCAACTAATCATAAGAAGTACATTAATTTTCGTCTTTCAGCTGATTTATGCCAAGAAGATCGGGATGAGTAGATTCCCGGACAACGCTGGGTAAACAGCACAGGGTATCTAAAGATAATTACGATATAAATTTTTCTTTTAACTTATTTAATTAAATTAAAACACATACATTTTTGTATTTCAGCTCATTTATGTCAAGAATATTGGGATAAGTAGATTCTCGGGCAACGCCGTGTAATCACCACGGGGTATCTAAAAAATATAAATTTATAATTATTTTTCCTTTTACTTATTCAACTAAACATGAAAGCATATTAATTTTCATTTATTTATGCGTAGCAGCGCATGCTGGGTATTAGCTAGTACTGTATATTAATGTTGGGAATTTTACATAATGAGGTTTTTAGTCAGTAAAAATCAATTTAAATCATGTATATTCCCAAATTTAATATATTAATGTATATTCTTACCTCATATTTAACACAGAACCATGATATCAAGAACTATTGTTCCCATCTTCAGCTGTTTATTTTTAGAACATCTGAAGATGGGAGCAATAGCTCTTGACACTGCAGTTCTGTGTTAAATAACGTAGAAATATGATCAAGTTTTTGTGAGAATTGGAAACATCATACCTCAAATTAATGTTGGTTCAGTTTGAACATGTTTTGATAAAATCTTCTGATGATGATATAGATTATATCAAAACATGTTCAAACTGAACCAACATTAATTTGAGGTAAGATGTTTCCCATTCTCACAAAAACTTGATTAAAAAAACCTCAAAATGTTATTTCCTAAAATAAACCAATAGCAATATAAGGTAAAAATATACACAATTCAAATTGATTTTTATTAAGAGTTAAGTAACCTAAAACATTGGATATTTGAGTAATATTATCAAGGCTTTCCGACGAGTAAATTTTAAATAACGTTTTATAGAATTCCTAGGAATGTAGCTATTGAGGTTGTTCTCATGAAAAAAAAAATTGAAAAATGTTTTACAAATCTTCATTGATCTTTGTTAGTAAACACCAAAAATGTATATACACATGACTGTTAATGCTCTAGGAGCTGCAATTTTTTTTTTCAGAACCAAACTTTGCATATACTCATAGCAGCTAATTAAGAAAAGTGAGGTCGAGTTCATTAACTAGCAAATCAGACCATTAGGAGTGGGGGGGTTTATGTGAAATAAAAATTTATAAATTGCTCTAGTGGCCTAAATTTATATTTTTTGGAACAAAACTTGACATATGACAATGAAATTAAATAAAAAATTCCAAAAATCAGCAAAATCTGACCATTGGGAGTGAGGGGGGGGTTACCTAGAACTGAAGTTTAAAAATGGCTCTCATGGCCGTCATGTTTGTTTTTTCACAACAGTTGGATACATACAATTTAATTAACTAAGGAGAGGTATATTCCATAAACCAGTAAAACCGGCACATATATTTGACTTGCTGAGGAATTTGCTTAGTTTGTGCAGTTCTTGATGATGACTTTAAATATTTAGAATGGTATGTTAAGGTGGACACCGGTTAATTCGACATTCGATAATTTGAATAATTGGGTAATTCAAATATAAGTACAATCCCCTTGAAACTCCTATTTAAAATAATGTTAAAATCCATGTTTAATTTGACGTTTTGAAGCCAACGTTTGGATAATTCGAAGCTACAATTAAATTTATTGATAATGAAAAAAGTAATCTGAATTCTATAAAAGTTGAAATATGGTTGAAAAATTCCAAGAATTCATCTAGAGCCCATATTCTTCCTAGTTGCTTATTGGACCATATTGTCCAGTGCTTTGTGTTGTCAGGCACAGTACGTAGACACCCACCCCTCGTTCATAGCCCAAAAACTGAGAGTAATGCATGTAACCTCCTTTACTTTTATAGTACAGGTACATGTACACATACAGTACAGTTAAAAACTTCAGTCAGTACGAATGTGTTAAATGACCCGATTCACAATGTCGAAAAGTTGAAGTGCTCAGGGAAGTAGAAAAATGTACAAAGAAGAAGTGTGGCATTGCCAAGGTATATGGAATACTTTTATATATTAAATTTGGGAATTTTTAACATTATGAGGTTCAATTAATAATAATTAAATGAATCGTGATTTCTTCTTACCTCATACTTCTATGTTTTTTTAAACACAGCACTGCAGTATCGGCGACACGTTGTCGTCATCATCAGCTGTTTTCACGACTGTCAATTTTTTTCCCTTTTGCCGGTAATTATCTAGACTGCCATCTGGTGTTCTTTTGAAGGGATTACTCTTCAAACTGCCATCTGGTGTTATTTTGAATGAATCATTTTCGAAACTGCTATCTGTTGTATTTTTGAAGAACTTTGTAATCAAGCTCGGTTTGCAAAATTACCGGCAAAAGGGAAAAAAATTGACAGTCGTGAAAACAGCTGATGATGACGACGTGTCGCCAATACTGCAGTGCTGTGTTTAAAAAAAACATAGAAGTATGAGGTAAGAAGAAATCACGATTCATTTAATTATTATATGGAATACTGCCAAACACTTTATCCATCTATATAAAGAATAAAGAAAAAATAATGGAGAGTTGGAACCTACAAAATGGTGGAAGTTGGAAATGCATAAGAGGAGGTGGATTTCCTGACGTTCATGAGTGAGTGTTCAAATGGTTCAAACAATCGCATGATCATCACATACCATTGAGTGGCCTATTAGTGCATGCCAAAGCTGAAGAATTTGCAGAAAAGTTGAGCATTAAAAATCTTAAATCAAGTAGAGGTTAGTTCAGTGGTTTTCAGAAAAGAAATGGCATTTCGTTTAAAAACATGTGCGGTGAGAGTGCGACATTTTATGACAAAATATGGAAATTAAAAGGGTGTGTTACAGAGCATGTTAGTTGCAGTATTTGCATGAAATAAATTTATTTCAGGGTACAGTAATATGTAAAATAAATGTCTTTTGTTAATTCGAAGTTTTGATAAATCAAATTTTTAAAAATTCCCCTTTGAGTTCGAATTAAAAAGTGTCCACTGTATTTTAACATGTCCTACCCTGGACCCATTTCTTAACACAGAGCTATGGTTTCCATGTTTTTATTATTCATTTCATACATCTCATTGATGGATAAATCATATTTGAAGAGAAAAATTATGTGCTCAGACTGGGACTCGAACCCAGGACCTTTGGCTTTCTAGGCCAATGCTCTACCAACTGAGCCATCTGGGTGAGTTCCAACCTCCCAGTCTGAGCATATAATTTTTCTCTTCAAATATGACAGAGCTCTGGAATATACACTGGTTCAAGTTCCCATGGGGAAGAAATTTTTTCATGAATTTTTGGCCTGAATATGAGGCTGGTGCCCACCAAGTATCTTCAGAAAATTTGGTGTCTGCGAAGGTAACATTTGTAAGTGCGACAAATTAAAGAAAAACTGAGAAATGTTAATTTATTCTGAAAATCATTTAGTGGGCCAAAAAATGGGAAATATTATGAATTAGAACGAAAATTCTCAAAAGTGTCTTTATAATGGGGTGGGGTTGTTTTATAGTGGGTAAATATGGTAGTTTATAGATATCTATTTTTTTATGAATATAGAGAAAAAAATATTAAGAGTTATGACAAGATTTAATTAAACTATAATTTTAAAATCATTAGGAAGTTATATTATGAAGTTTAATTTAATATTTGAGTTTGTATTTTTTAACATTCTTACCTCATATGTTTATTTTGTTGGACGATCGTTTCAAAGCTTTTCTTCAAGTTGTCGGCCCTCGGTCTGTGTTCCAAAGAACTTCGTAATGAGGTTCCTTTCTCCAGGAATTTCAAAGTTCATAATTTTCTCCTTGTTCTTCTAGATCTTTTCCCACATTGTGAACTCACAATATGGGGAAAAAATCTATATACAGAAGAACAAGGAGAAAATTATGAACTTTGAGATTCCTGGAGAAAGGAACCTCATCACCAAGTTCTTTGGAACACAGATCCAGGGCTGACAATTTGAAGAAAAGAAAAAAACCAGTTTGTGAACAAGCTGAAGATGGAGCAATAGCTTTGAAATGATCGTCCAACAAAATAAACATATGAGGTAAGAATGTTAAAAAATACAAACTTAAACTATAATTAAAATTCATCGGAGAACATATTGTTTAAACAACTCACCTCATAGGATTCATGCTTCCATGATATCGCGATTTCAAACATAATCATGTTCATCGTCAGCCATAACTGACGATGAACATGATTATGTTTGAAATCGCGATATCATGGAAGCATGAATCCTATGAGGTGAGTTGTTTAAACAATATGTTCTCTGAAGAATTTTAATGATTATACCTCATAATTATATTTAATTAATGTTGGGAAGTAAACATTATGAGGTATAATCATTAAAAATCATCGGAGAACATATTGTTTAAATAACTCACCTCATAGGATTCATGCTTCCATGATATCGCGATTTCAAACATAATCATGTTCATCGTC
Source organism: Diploptera punctata (assembly GCA_030220185.1). NCBI lineage: Eukaryota > Metazoa > Arthropoda > Insecta > Blattodea > Blaberidae > Diploptera > Diploptera punctata. Next base: position 432,411 of record JASPKZ010007878.1, read on the forward strand.
AGCCATAACTCCGACTGTTGAAATTCTTCGGCCGTCAACTATTCTATTGTCGCCATCTTCAGTGCTGCTATCTATGGTTGAATTTATGAACTTCGAAATCAATGTAATTTCGTTAGGGATATCAAAATTCATTGATCTATTTTGTTTTTTCTGAATGTATATTTTTTCCCAAACTGTCAATTCCAAAGGTTTCTCTACTTGTTTTAAAAGTTTAGCTTCTCTTCCAATTTTATGATGTTCTAATAAACTATGTGCAGCAATTGCAGATTTTTCAATTTCACAATTTTTAATATTTCTGAAATGTTCTTTTGTCCGAATTTCCAAATTCCTTTTTGTTTTTCCTATATAAACTTTATTGCAATCTTCACAATTTATTTGATAAATTCCAGATTTCTTACTGTCTGGAACTTTGACTTTTTTATTGGTACTTAGAAGATTACCCAGACTAAATTTATTTATTGGTGCCAAAAAAATGTTGTATTTGTCAAAAATTTTTTGAAATTTCCTATGCATTTCAGGATGGTAAGTAATTTTCTTGTATTTTTTCTTTTCTTTGCAATTTTGTAAAGTAGTATATTCATTAAGTCTTTTATTGTGTTTGAATTTCTTCAACTTATTTATAATTAATTCTTTATCAAAACCATTTAATCTAGCAGTGTTTAAGATATGTTTAAACTCTTTATTGAAATTTTCTTCGTTTAATGGTACATTTGTCAATCTGTAAATTAAGCTATTGAATATTGCATGCTTATGAGCAATGTGATTGAAGCCTGATGATTTAATGTAATTATCTGTATGAGTTCCTTTTCTAAATATATCAAATTCAATTTTCAGTGTTTGATCATTCCTAATTATACATAAATCCAAAAAAGGAATTTTGTTTTCTTTTTCTAATTCGACGGTAAACTTTACTGATTCATCCTGAAGGTTTAATAATTTAAGAGCATCTTCAATATCCTTAGAATTTATCAAATAAATTGTGAAGATTGCAATAAAGTTTATATAGGAAAAACAAAAAGGAATTTGGAAATTCGGACAAAAGAACATTTCAGAAATATTAAAAATTGTGAAATTGAAAAATCTGCAATTGCTGCACATAGTTTATTAGAACATCATAAAATTGGAAGAGAAGCTAAACTTTTAAAACAAGTAGAGAAACCTTTGGAATTGACAGTTTGGGAAAAAATATACATTCAGAAAAACAAAAATAGATCAATAAATTTTGATATCCCTAACGAAATTACATTGATTTCGAAGTTCATAAATTCAACCATAGATAGCAGCACTGAAGATGGCGACAATAGAATAGTTGACGGCCGAAGAATTTCAACAGTCGGAGTTATGGCTGACGATGAACATGATTATGTTTGAAATCGCGATATCATGGAAGCATGAATCCTATGAGGTGAGTTATTTAAACAATATGTTCTCTGATGATTTTTAATACCTCATAATGTTTACTTCCCAACATTAATTAAATATAATTAAACTATAATTATTAACTTAATATTTAAAGGAAGTGCATTATGAGATTTATTAAATGCATAACTTATTCATTGTTATAATATTAATTTAAATGAGATTCCTTTAAAATACAAAATAAACATCTTTATGTTTTTTTTAACTTTTATAGGAATTAATCACTATAAGGTTTAATTTATGGTGAAATTAAATGTTTCTTACCTCTCCTCATAAATATTTTCTAAGTTGATCGTGATTTCGAGACTATAACTGTCTCATCATCAGAACTTTGTTGGCGACTGGTGTTATGTCGATCGGAAGAAACTCTACTTCTTCCCTCTGTTGTTCATTGGTCCACCAACAGAGGGAAGAAGTAGAGTTTCTTCCGATCGACATAACACCAGTCGCCAACAAAGTTCTGATGATGAGACAGTTATAGTCTCGAAATCGCGATCAACTTAGAAAATATTTATGAGGAGAGGTAAGAAACATTTAATTTCATCTTTATGTTTTTGTTCATTTTCTCTGTACCCTTCATCTGTGTATACTCAATGGTATAGAATTTTAATGTAAGACAATTGTTTTAGGAACTACTTGGTATGTCCAAGGAAGAGTTCTCGGAATTGCCTACATGGAAACAAACCAATATCAAGAAAGAAGTGGGTCTTTTCTGATTTGAAAAAGTTGGTAAGCTGCAGCCAAGAACCACAGAGCTTAATTTTATCACAAATGTTTTGATACTTACATATACAAATAAAACTATTTATTTTACTTAGATGTAGACGTGCTCCAAACCTTCAAAAGCTTTTCACTTAATGTGCCCATTTTTAACTTACATTACATTTCAAATTGTTTAGGCTGTCGTCTTTTTTTTTTTTTTTTGGAAGGTGAGGAATATGAGTGTTCATAATTTCTAAATTTTTTAAAGATGTGTGATATACTGATATCTTTTTTTTTAAAGAAAATATTTATAAATGCGAATATATAGGCCTCATAAATTATATCCATATTGTTATTTATTTAGTATAAACAACATGATTTGTTTATTATGCAGACAGAAGTATATATACAAAAAAGTCCTCTAGGAAAATGAGTTGTCAGAGTTATGAAAATATTTTATTAAACAGAGAAGATAGTTTCTTTATTTTAAATAATAAGTTTGTAGATAATATTGTATGATAAAATTGCTTTAAACATGTTACCAAGCTTTTCTTGTTGCTATATTTTTTAACATAAATTATTTTTTTTTATTAAACAATTCAAATAATACATTTTAGTTATTGTTTATTTTCATCTTTGTTTAAAAAATAAATAAATGGACTTTGCTTTACGAGGGTCACTAAATAAGTTTTGACACATGGCAGTGTGGTGAGAGGAATGCAATTAACTAATATACCACTTGAAAGCCCAACCCTCAAACGTCAAAACCATAGCAGGTAGAAACAATTTCTTTCAGTTGTCTCTGAGCACTACCCTTGTGAAGTAATCTGTGTGAGGTGAAATCAAAACTGTCCTGTGGAGCTTGAGAAGAAGCATTTTCGTGCTCTGATTTTATATGATTTTAAGTGCAGTTTAAATGAGTCACAAACACTTGAGCGACTCACAAGAGCATTTGGGGACCATGCTCCTTCACATGTAACAGTTTTCTATCGGTTTGCTGAATTTAAAAGGGGGAGAACATCCCTTAAAGATGAAGGGAGATGTGGAAGGCCAACAACAGTGGTGACAGAAGAAAACGTCCCTGCAGTGGAGACTCTGATTATGGAATATCCGCAACTGACCTATAAGGACATTGAGGGGACCCAAGGGATTAGTTCGCCAAGTATTTCCACCATCCTGCACCAATACTTAAGAGTCTGTTCTCGATGGGTGCCAACACCACTTGTCAGAAGGGCATAAACACACTAGAGTAGAATGGTGCAGAGAAATGCTGGAGAGATTCAACAATGGGGACTCCCACCGGGTGTCAAACATAGTGACAAGTGACGAAACTTGGATCTACCAGTATGACCCTGAAATAAAGCGCCAATCATCGGTGTGGGTCTTCCCAGATGAGCAGCCTCCAGCCAAAGTCAAAGGGCATAAGAGTGTGGAGAAGAAAATTGTGGCCACTTTCTTCTCAACAAGTTGTCATCTGGCTACAGTTGTGCAAGAGGATCAAGGGACAGTTACTTCTAAATGGTATATGGAAGTTTTTTTCTTTATTCAAACCCAAGGTTGTCATTTCGACATTTCTGGTGTTATCTCCTGGCATTGGCTTAATTGTAACCCACCTCTGAAGATGGGACGCCTAGAATTCGGAGTTACATTACCCTGATGTCCACTGCTGTGGTTTCGAGGTAGCGTGCTGCCTTGTCACGCAGCGGGCCTGGGTTCGATCCCCGGTCGGGACAATTATTCTGGGTGAGGTTTTTATCAGGGTTTTTCCTCACCTGTAAGACAAATGTCAGGAAAACTTTAAGGCCAAATGGTCCCTGAAATCATATGGCCATCATCATCATCCCTATCATTATCATCAACATCCTTCACCCCAGTGTGGAAAGCAACGGGAAGCTACCACACCTACAATTCCCTAGTAAAACTGCAAAGCATGGCATGAAAATGCTATGATTGCAGTGAAAGACCTGCCCTTTGGGCAGAATTACTATGGATGGATAGATTACCCTGATGTTATGATGGATGATAAATTATAATGAAGCACCAGGAGAGTTCTTAACCCAAACTTAACCTAAATTCCAGACCATGGACAATCACAGGAATGATTCCCTTTAGGGAAAAATTCCTATGTTTTGACCAAGAATTGAACCCAGGACCTCATGAACAGTAGTCAGAAACACTGACCACTACCTCATGAGGCTGGTCATGGTATACAGAAGTTTGTCTACCCAAAGTCTTCTCAAAGATCAAGGAGAAACTGGACTGCGGATAATTCTGCTTCACCATGACCACGCCTCTTCACACACAACCAATGCAACAATAGGGTTTCTAGAAAAGATATTTGAAAAGAAAAATATACGCCTAGATCTGGGTTTGAACCCAGGACCTTTGACTCTCTATGTCAATGCTCTTCCATCTGAGCTACCTAGGCCTCCAGATGGAAGAGCATTGACATAGAGAGTCGAAGGTCCTGGGTTCAAACCCCGGTCTAGGCGTATATTTTTCTTTTCAAATATAATTTGTCCATCATTAAGATGTTTAAAAACGAATAATATTAACATTCTAGAAAAGATGCTGGTGAAATTAATGTCTCATCCTACCTACAGTCTGGACCTAGCCCCTTGTGACTTTTTCCTATTCCCCAAACTTGAAGAACTGCATGTGCGGACATTGATTTCCTAGTCCAGAAGGTGCTGTTGCTGCCTAAAGGGAGGAGTTTAGTACAATGTCTGAGATTGAGGTGGCGTGGCTACTTCCAGAAGTGGTTCCAGAGGATGCAACGGTGTATAGAATATGCTGGAGAGTACTTTGAAAAAATGTGATAGGTATGGAAATTCTATCACAGCCCATTGTTGCACACCTTAAAACTAGTGACCCTCGTTAAGAACAGTAATTACCTAGATGAATGGGTAATCATCATCATCCATGCAAGTATTAGGCTGTGTGGCCTGTTACGGTCTCAAAGAGGAATTTTCCATCCAGCGCTTTTTTGGACTCCCAGCGATCTTTTGCCCTGGGGGCAGTAGTGAAGTATGGCTTTTGGAATTCTATGAGACGGCATTCATTGAAGATGGGCTTCCAGTGTTCTGGTCGTTTTGTGTATGGTGAAGAATGGGTTCTACATCCAACTCTTTCATAATTTCCTCATTTCTTTTATGGTCCCACTTTGTGTAGCCTGCTGTACGGCGCATAAATCACATCTCATTTGCTGTTATTCGGCTTTCATCTCTTCTTTGTATTGTCCATGCTCCATACCATATCTTAATACTGGTCTTGTGAGAACCTTATAAATCCGTAATATTGTGTTCTTCTGTACTAAAGATGGTTTCATTATACTGTTAATTATCCCCGTTGTTTTGTAAAATTTGTGATTTTCTTTGATATATCAGCTCATCTTGAAATGTTAAATTATAACCCAAATAATTAAATTTGTTTACTTGTTCTAAAATTTCATCATCCAAAACAATTTTGCTAGTTATAGGGTATTTCCCACAAAAGGCCATCACTTTAGTTTTCTTTGTATTGATTTCCATATTGTACCGTTTTGCAATTATATTAAAATTGTGTATAGAATACTGTAAATCTGTTTCTGTTGGAGCTATTAATATTAAATCATCTGCAAAAAGTAAAGAGTTTATTTTATGGTTTCTATTAATTTGGGTAGAACCGCTCATAAGTAATATGGTTCTAATGTAATGTCTGGTGGAATTTTGAAGGTGTGATTCACTGGGAGTTTGTTTCAAGTAGACTTGCAGTCGATGCAGATCTTTATTCTCTACAACTAGAATAAGTTTATGAAATTTTGACGGTCGTAGCTTCAAACCTGACTGCACACCACACTGCATGAACAACCATTACTAAAATTCAGGAATTCTGAGGAATCGAACTGTTACCACACACAGCATATAGCCCTGATCTTGCACCTTCAAATTACCATCTGTTTCAATTCATGGTCCATTTTGTTCATATTGTGCATGAAATTAAAAAAATAAATAAATAAATAAAGCTGTGGAAGTGACTCTCAACAAATTCTTTACTTAAAAAATCAGAGACTAGCTTCGTTGTGAGATAAACCTTGCTGAAAGATGGCTCAAGACTAAAGAAGCAGATGGTATCTACTTTGAAGAGTATTTAATTTCTTTTCAAGAAAAAAATTAGAAATCAAATTTTGTTTAAAAAGCGACATTACTTATGGGACAATATCTATATTTTGTTAAATGTTACAATAGTTGTAAAAAAAATTATTCACCTCCAAGACAAAAATGTATTTTCTCTTAATTTCTCTTAATTCCTCATATTTCTAGAAGACTAATTTTAATTATATACATACATAGTGTTCTGCCTGAGAGCAGGTCTTTCACTGCAAATCAGAATTCTCCACTCTTCCCTTAACTCAGCCTTCCCTTTTTGTATCTGCATACAAACCATTTATTTTAATATTGCCTATCATGTAATGTTTTTTTCTGCCTCTAACCTTCTTTCCGTTGACCATTTCTTCTAGGGCATCCGTCAGCAGGCAGTTTCTTCTTAGCCACTGGTCAATCCAATTTCTTTTCCTCTTCTTTGAGTTCCAGAATTGTTCTTCCTTCGCCCACTCTGCTTAACATATCATTATTTTTTATTTTGTCTGTCCATTTTATATGCTCCTGTTTCTCCATATCTACATCTCAAAAGCTTCCAGTCGCTTTTCCTCATTCCATCGTAATGTCCAAGTCTCTGCACCATACAATGCTACATTCCACACAAGCACTTCACTAGCCTCTTCTGTAATTCTTTTGTCAAAGATCCGCAGAAAATGCTTCTCTTCTTGTTAAAAGCTTCTTTTGCCATTATTCTTTGCTTTACTTCTCGACACCAGTACATGTTATTGCTGATAGTACAACCCCACAGAGTACCAGAGAAGAAAGTGGACGAGTTGCGCGTACATGCCACAGGCGGCGCTAGTGTAATACAACTAACGACACCTAAATTTTTTCGGTTCTTTTTTTGGTACTAATATGAAATTCAGCACCGCCTGGTGATAAAATTATGAATTATAATTATATAACGCCATCTGGTGAATAATTATGGAATTTAACTTTTATAGGAATAAATAACGTATTAATTAATCTTAAATTGTGGAATTATGTATACCCAGTCTCTCAGACCTACAGATTTTCTTTAATTTTAACAGAAAGGAAGAATGGAAATAAATAAAACATGTTAATTTATTTTCGTTTATTAAAATTTTAAAACGTGCATTATGAGCTCTTTTAATAAACATGTACAATTGACCTACCCCCTTATTCTCACATACATATCTTATACAATATTTATTAAATAACCTTAGCCATGTCGTACATCTGTCCATTATAAAGTCACATTTTTAAAATGTTTATTAGAAATGGCTGTACACTAACATCACTCTTCCTAACCTACAAATCTTAGAATTTTATCACTTCTAGTAGGTTTATCTTTGAAAATAGATTCACATTAAAAATGTAAACAAGCTTGAATTTACTTACAAATTAGAGTAAAATAAAATCTAAGTAATGATTTTAACTTTCGATAATTTACAGTACCGTCTACATAGAACGAAAGGATAGCAGTTAAAAATTTAAATTTACAAAATGGCTAACTTCCCATAATCCCGAGTGAACACCGTTAAACACGCCGTGATCGACGCCGTGTGCCTTGCATTTGTTTTATTTAGTTACATATTCTGTTACTACGAAACAGCGCTACCATTGTAGTTTGCTCATTGTAGTTCATCGTAAACGACCGAAATTTTTTAGATGTCACTGTACTCAGTTTCCCCTCTATTCGAAGTTTCTCTATGGTACAACCCAAGCATTTTGAAGCTCTCCACTTGCTCAATGGCCTCATAATTAATTCTCGTGTTTATCTTCCTTGGTTTCCTTCCTATAATCATGGCCTTCTTTGTATATATATTTATCTTCATCCCATAATCCTCGCATCTGTCATTTAGCTCCAGCAGCATGTTCCTCACTGTCATTGTATCTTCTGTTAGCAAAGCCATATCATCAGCAAATCTTATGCATTTGTATTGAAGAGAAAAATATTTGCTCAGACTGGGGTTTGAACCAGGACCTTTGGCTTTTTATGCCAGTGCCCTACCAAGTGAGCTACCTGAGCTCTCCAATCTAAATGCAAATTTTTCTCTTGTTAATTCCCATTTTCATTTCTTATGCACTTAATTCTTCTTCCTCCCATATTCCTGAAGCGGTTCTTCATTGTCTTCCAGGTAGATGTTGAAGAGAGTAGGTGATAGAGGACATCATGATGCAAAAAAAAATCTATTAGTTGATGAAATGATAAAAAGTTTAAAATAGGATGACCCACTTATTTCTTTAAAAATTGAAGAAGTTAAAAAGATGGATTAAAAAAGATAAAAACAATTTCTAAATTAAAGTTTTAAATTTATCAATCAATTAAATGTCAATTTTGATCAAAATTTGTTCTCAATTTCATAAAATCGACACCAGATGTCAATTTGGAAGATGGTGTTAAAGGTAAAATATTGACAGTTGAATTTGACTGAAGATTAAGGTGAATGACCTTTGAAACTGGTATTGTGAAGACATACAACTTTATGAGGTAAAATATAAAAACATTTTCTCTAACTCATTTATAAATGGAAAATGCCTCATAGTGTAACTTTCTACTTTAATTTTTATTAATTTTTAGGAATTTGTCAACAAGACTTTTGGGATTTACAATTTTTTAATTCTTCTATTTTTGGATGTCTCCAAGCTCCAATAAAGCTAAGAGAATTGTTTCTCTGTCTTAAATTTTTCTAGAGGACTAAATGTTTATTTTGATATTTTCGTCACATAATGTATTGTTTGTATAGTTTATTCTTGTTACTGTCTTGCTCAATAACGCAGGAGATACTTTTATTTGTACAGCAGCCTGCATAACTTTAAGGTCAATGAAAACTAGTCAGGTTTCCTTTGTCCTCGTGCACCGTGTTGTGTTTGTTCCTATAAAAGTCGAGGAAGGAGTATATTGTGTGAATACTTGTCATATTGGTGGTGCCAACAGGTTGCTGATTCTTCTGCATTTCTTGTTTTAAGTGTGGAATTAGGTAAAATAAAGATTCCCTGTGTCACTTTGAAGCTTTTCTCTCTTTTTTATTTATTTGTGTTTTTTGCATTTAAAACTGCATAAATATTTCCTGTGCCTTTCATGTGAATTTATAATTTTGATATGGTAAAAACATGGCATTGAAATTTTATTTAGGATTAATATAATGTGAATTATGATATGTGAGAGTGAATTGTTTTTAAAGAGCTTGATGGAACTTCACATGAGACAGTGCATATAAAATGAAGAAAATGTTCCAGGTTTGTTTTCAAATTATAACAGTATCTGTGAGGTAAAATTCATGAAGAAAATTTTGCACTATGTTTAAGAGATGTCATAATAACCAAAACTTATGTGCTGACTTACTATTTGGGTAAATGTAAAATTAAATATTGGTATGTCTAAACTACAAACCACTCCTTGACTCCACACTGAAACAATTTTGCTGTTCATTTAAACCTCTGTATGTAAAAATGTTTTTGTAAGTGGAAAGTTGTTTAATGACTTTTACTGTTTCTGTATGTATAGTATTTGTTGAAAAACAGCTATTTTGTGCTTGGTGAATTTCATTGTATTAATGTAATATTTCCAACAAAGTTAAGTCCTATATTTAATTTTTTAAGCTTTAAAATAATTGTAATATTTTTCTTCCTTAAAACTGCCTAGAGATGGTTCAATCTGTAAAATAAGAAAGATGCAGTATTCTGTGTTTAACATAATGTTTAAAATTAATATTTTTGTTTCGATAACAGATGTCTATGTGTTCAATTATATTTTAAAATATCAAATACAGGCAATTATTAGATAGTGCAAGGACTTAAAAATTCATAGTTTAGGTTTTGTCACTTTTAGTTGAAAAATTAAGAAAATAATATCTGTTTGACATAATTAACTCATTGGCACTATTGAACCCTTAGGTTCATGGCCATATGGACATAAGCTCTCCATACATTCCTATCCTGAGCTAATGTACCTCTGGAAAATTTTACCCCATTGGAACCCAAGACCGTGCTTCGTGACGGTTGTATTTTTACAGTGAAAGATCGTTGCTCTTTCAACCACGATACTTTTTTCATCTGGCTTATTGCCTTTAAGCTCTTCGGCACAGTAACGCTTTTGGCAGCAATGCTACTGCCAACATAGCTCATGGGGTAATTTAAGTATGCAAGCCACTCCATCATGATGAGGTAAAGACACCATGGAGGGATGCCTTGACATATGATTTTTAGTTAAAAAGTAGTGTCAATTTTATTTCAATAATCAGTATTAAAAAACTATGCTATGTTTGCTAGCTATACCATAATGCTATTTGGATATAGTCTTGTGCTATATGTAAACTAATAACAGAAATAAATAATTAATTGTGTGAAGTTTCATTTTTTAGATATTGCACGTTTAATAATAGCTTTCTGAGATAACGTCAGGTGGCAGTATATATTTTTATACTCAGCTTTGCAAACAACAAAAGAGATCAAATACCCCACTAAAATCTGTCATATCCACTTTTACATGGAATTCACCACTTTGTTTTAACAACATAGCTGATCTATATTTATGTGTAATTTTCAAAATTGTTATATTGAGAAGTTATATCTTGTGGAACAAGTGTGAAAGACTAATTGCATCCATCCTTAGTTTTGTTTCATACTTTTAAAATGTTGGGGCACACCGTAGCGTAGTGGTTAAGGCACTGCGCTACAAGCCGGAAGGTCGAGGGTTCGAGTCCCGGTGGAGTGGAGTCAGGATTTTTAAACTGACCAAAACCTTCTGGCGGCACTATGGCCCTGGGGTCGACTCAGCCTCTAACTGAAATGAGTACCAGACGCTTGTTCTGGGGTAAAGGCGGCCGTCACGCAGGGCTGACAACCCGGCTGACATCAAGTGCCGATTGTCAAGAAAAAGTGGGAGCCTTAACCTCCTACTACCCCAAGGGCCTCCTGAGGCCTGTAGTGGGATCACTTTACCTTTTACCTTTTTACTTTTAAAATGTTAATACTTTATATAATAGACATAACTAAACCAGTGTGGACAAGCCGACGATAAAACAGAATTGTTTTGAAACATGTCCAAGAACAAGTCAACATTTACATTGAGGTAAGATGAATAGACTAAAAAAAAATAATATAATTAAATTTTATTATTTTTTTAGTCTGATCATCTTGCCTCAATATTAATGTTGATTTGTTCTTGAACATGTTTCAAAACAATTCTGTTTTATCGTCAGCTTGTCCAGACTGGTTTGATTTATGTTGCACAACCTGGATGTTGATGTCAGCTCCATCCTTTGTCCAGACTGGTTTGATTTATGTTGCATTATGTTGCACAACATAAATCAAACCAGTCTGGACAAGCTGACGATAAAACAGAATTTTTTGAAACATGTTCAAGAACAAATCAACATTAATATTGAGGTAAGATGATGAGACTAAAAAAAATAATATAATTAAAATAACCTCAAAATATCACTTCCTAAAATTAAATATTAATAATTAGACCTGTTTATTAGGATGTGCCAATATTTGAACCTTCTAAATATATAAATAAGATTTAATTAGCAGAATTAAGGATTTGACTACTCCACCAGTGAGATGTGTAGAGAGCAATTGACTGTTCCTGCCATGTGCACTACTAACAAGATCTGTTCTTTGAAATCATTTGGTTACTTTAAGGTTTAATTTTCAGTTATTATAATAATAATAATTGTTAAGGCACACTAGCATACTCTTGTAGTTCTGCCTAAGGTTCATGTTATGAATTAGTATGTTTTGCTCATTGCTTGAAATATTTGGTATTTAATGTACTTTAGCATTTTATAGTTTACTGTTTTTCACATATTTTTTTGAGTGTTTGCATTATCTCCAAGCTCTTTATATGATTTGTTTACATGTATCATATTCATACAGAAAATTGTGTAATTCTATTTATGATCCTTATCGGAAGCCATCTACAGACACTTTTATGTAAAGCTTCTAGTCCCAAGTCTTAACTTTTTTATGACGATATTCTAATTCCGTTGTAAGGATATCAATTTAATATTGTGATTATCACCAGTGTTGCCTTATTAAAAAGAATGAAATACATGCTTCCTTTTGCTATGACTCCTGGGTTTTATGTATTTGATGTATATAAGTGAGCCTTCCTGTAAGATGATTTAGTTAAATATCTTAAAATTGGTGCCAAATTTTATAATTCTTTTCATTTTAGAATATTTATAGTTAAAGATGACATGATAACATTTGAAGCCTTATCAAATGTATTAGAGTAGTTTAGCCTGTGGAGTGTAACTGGCTAAAATGGGAATTACCAGGACTTGTTACTTAAATGATATGGAGTCTTCTTGAACTCCTTTTACATATTGAAAACATTGTAATATTTCACCACCACATTCTATGATACTGAATCATATTTCTTTTGGTTCCACTAAGATGTTTATTACTACAGAAGAAAGCTGTGAATATTAACAATTGTAGATTTTTTGCCAGAATTGTGTATCATTTGTTCTTATTTTTTGTACATAACATTTTCATTCAAATAAACTAATATAATATTTAAGTTATAATTAATAAGTTAATAAAATGTGATTTTGAATGGATTCTTGTTTAAGATATATATCTAATACCTTCATTCATCTTATCCTTTTATTCCTAATTGGATCATGAAACTCTTCCATTTGGTTCCACTTCTTGCCAAAGTCATTTTTATCTATCACATTTAAATCATTTTTAACTGTCCTGTTCCAAGTTATTTTAGGTCTACCAAACTTCCTTACATCTTGTGGATCCCAGTTCAATGCATACCTTTCTATTATGATTTGTGACTTACTTAGAGTATATCCTGTCGAATGCCACTTTCTATTTTAATCAAAATTACAATAGGAAGTAACATAATAAATGTTACTTTCTATATTTGTTTTCAATGGGTGCTTGTCCAGTATTAGACCATACTCCTTGATTTAAAATGAAACCAATGTAATGGCTTTGCAGTTCATTGCATTATAATTTCATTTTTGGAAATTTTATTGATATTTTCTTGTTTTTCCACAGACTTCTTTTCCTTCATTTTATCAAATTTCAAAGGAATGTAGCTATTGAGTGTGTACCCATGAAAATATGTTTTAATTTGTTGTAATTATCACCTATGCTATTTACTAGGCATAAAAAATTATCTAAGAAATATTTATATATGGTTTAGCATTCACAATATTTGTTTTAAAGCAATCAAACTTGGCATATATCAATCAATTATGAAAAGTATGATCAAGTTCCTTAACCAACAAGATGAGTCCATTAGAAGTAGCATTTGACCTGAAGCAAAAATTAAAAAATTGTTGTAGTGACCTCAATTTTAGTTTTTTTTTCAACAAAACATGTTATACAACATTGAAATAAAATGAGAAATGTATTCATAAAAAATAAACTAAATTGGAGCATTAGGAGTAGGGATTTACCTGAATGCCAAAATTTTATAATTGGTTTAACAGCTACCATTTTTTTCACAAGGAAACTTGACATGTAATATTTGAATAAGAAAAGTAATATTGAGTTCATCATCCATCTACGTATTAGGCCATGTGACCTGTTACGGTCTCAAAGAGGAATTTTCCATCCAGCGCTTTTTTGGACTTCCCAGCGATCTTTTGTCTTGGGGGCAGTAACAAAGCATGGTTTTTGGGATTCTATGAGATGGCATTAATTGAAGATGGGCTTTCCAGTTGTTCTGGTAGTTTTGTATATGGTGTCAATTCTTCCATAATTTGAGTTCATAAATAAAATGAGTTGAAAATATCTCGCTCATACACTCCATGTTTTCCAAAGCACAGTGTGTTTGAGGTGAGATATTTTCAACTCATTTATTAACTTGAAAACTTTATAATATTATTTCCCATAATAAGTTTTATAAAAAAAGAAATTTAGTTTGTTAATCAGTAAAATTGGATAATGAAGAGTGGGGATTATCTTGATCTGCAATTTTAGTAGGAACATTTTAAAGGGTCTAGTGGCCATAAATGCGATGTCTTGGAACGAAACTAGGTATATGTGTTTTAATTATTGATTTCGTACATCTCAATGATGGATAAATCATATTTGAAGAGAAAAATTATACGCTCAGACCGGGACTTGAACCCGGGACCCTTGGTTCTCTAGACCAAGTGCTCTACCAACTGAGCTACCTGAGCAAGTACCGATCGAAACGCAAATCTTTCTCTATATACATTGGATGGGAATTACAATGTATATAGAGAAAGATTTGCGTTTCGATCGGTACTTGCTCAGATAGCTCAGTTGGTAGAGCACTTGGTCTAGAGAACCAAGGGTCCCGGGTCCAAGTCCCGGTCTGAGCGTATAATTTTTCTCTTCAAATATAGGTATATGTGGTTTAGTTATCAAAAGTAAGATATTCTTCAAACCAACAAAATTGGACCATAAATTTGACTTGCTGAGGAATTTGCTTAGTTTATGCAGTTTCTCTGTTACTGAATTTATTTTTATACTTTTGCGTTGAAAAAATAAAATGAAATAAATTTGTTTGGTTTTATCAGCTGCATATCTTACTTTAAAATAATAACTTGTAGCTTACTACAAAACATATAATCTGATTTTTATTTGCAGAAAAGTGTTTAAAATTATTACATTTATTATTAGATGATAGTGAGGGGATACAGAAGTCTACAACATACATACATTATTTTAAATAGCACTAAGAAATTGGCACTGGAATTAAATATTGTCATGTATGGCCATTGTGTAGGATTCAGATGAAATTTCTTTAAGGTATTGTTATACTTTTTTTTTTGTTTTTGATAGCATTTATAGACAATGTTCCACAGATTTTTGTGAATTTGAAGTGAACAAAACTGTTTCCAGCTGTTTTGTTTAGCCTTCACTATCGTTATTATATACTTATTTTTAATTATGTGTATTTCTGTTCATATTGTGTTGAGAGTATCGCACAATATTTTTTTTTTAATCTACATTAACCGGCAAGCACGGGGGGGGTTGTTGGGGGGATTCCTTATTATTGAGATTTCAAGGATCCTCCCAATGGTTTTACAGCTAGCTATTGATGATTTCTTAGAGAGAAGACTCAGCAGGTATATTATTTTAGTAAATTTAGACCACATCATAATTTACTTCTGTCTTAAGTATCAGAAGACTGAACCTGTTCCAGCAGAAAATTGTCATTGATAGGAGGCTATGTATGGAAGTTATGCAGGAGAACATGGTTGTCCTCTCTATTTTACTTTTTGTTTCTGAATAGTAATAAGAATAACATCCTACAATTTCATAAAATATTTCAATGCTCAAATTGAGTTGTCATTTTTTTTTTGTTGATAGGGAGGATACTTTTCATGCAAATTGAGTAATAGAAAACCAGTTTCAAATTTGATCTTGAGTACAAGGATTATATTTTAATGGGTGCTATATGGTAAGTATTGTAAACCACCAACTTAAAGATTGTATAGCTATGTTTTAACCGTCCCTCGTATTCCATTGACCTTTTTCTTCTTCGGAGGTTAGAGAAGGGCAAGTTAGTGTATCCAGATTGAATTCTAGCATGATTTTAATTAAATAATCTATTTATATACAGATTTTCAATGTCTATGTATCTTTTGTGCCTAAAGTTTTATTTTCCTTTTCCTCTCGTCCTTATACATGCACTCCATGTCCTTCAGTCCTCTTGTTCTTATTCCAATTCTTATTTTTTGGATCCACAAGTTTTGATGTCTTTCTTTCTTCTTCCAGGAGGACACATTCTAATGTTTTTCTGGGTAACCTTTCTTCTTGCATTCATAGTACATGCCTTGCATTCACCGTACAATTTAATTGCTTATCTTTATTTATATAATTCTTCTGTATGTTTGTCACTGAACTCCTCCTAAATGACTGGACCGATTTTGATGACATTTTTTGTGTGTCTGATTAGGTCTCTGAATGGTTTAGATTCACATTTGGACCCTCTGAAAATCATTAGGTGTAGTTCATCTGAAGTGAAAATTGAAATTATATTTGAAGAGAATAATTTTTGCCCAGAGGAGACTTGAACCTGGGACCTTTTCGGCTTTATAGGCCAATGCTCAACCATCTGAGCTATTGGGGCAAGTTCTGATCTAGATGCAAATTTTTCTCTTACATATGTTGTAATTCTCAGCACCAAATGCTATGAAGCCTTTGCAAATGGTGGCTTCTTAGTTAAGAAGACATTTATCGGAAATTTTAAACACCACTTTATAAAGCCAGTAGGGCTTCAATTGATGTTTTTATTATTAATTTAACACTTCTCACTGAAGGATAAATTATATTTGAAGAGAAAAATTTTCGCCCAGATCGAGACTCGAACCCGGGACCTTTGGCTTTCTAGGCCAATGCTCTATGATCTGAGCTATTGGGGCGAAAATGGAAAATTCACTCTAGGGGTCACATTTTTTAATGTTTCACAAAGATACTCAGCATATCATATTAAAATAAACCGAGGTAGGTATTTTCCAATAATGAGCGAAATCTGACGATTAGAAGTGGAGGTTTACTTGAAATCCAAAATTAAAAACTGCCTAAACGACTGGACCGATTTGATGATTTTTTTGTGTGTGTGTTTGAGTGGGTCTCTGGATGGTTTAGACTCAGGGCCGCCCAAAGTTTTACATGGGCCGCGGCCAATAACTGATTACTGCAATTGATCGCCCGGTACTTTGGCACACACGCAACACCCCCAACCAAACAATTTTTCACAAAATTCGCCATCAGAACAACGTCTTTCCGTTTCACAAACAACTTAGTTTCGCAAACTCTCCATCAACTCGTTTCGGTTAACCTCGTTCTTTGTCGAGTAACACACCCACCCCTGAATTAATAACTGATGCTGCCGTAACTTTAGAAAGGAGCTCGTTCGCTTTTGCAGTACCGTTCATCCTCCATCAAATTCGTATCAAAATGGCCATATGCCTTTCTTTGGTAAGCGTCTTTTAATGTCGATACTTCTTTCACAACTGCAAGAACATCGTTTACACAAACGCAACACCAACACTTTTGTTTCCTGTGCTCCTTCACTAAGTACTTGCTGGTCCAGGATTCGTTAAACTCCCTACACTCGGAATCAACTTTGCGTTTTGTTGAAAACGAATTTTCTCACTTTAACACTATTCGTTTACACTTAGACGCTGCACACGCGCCTACTATTTGATTGACAATCTCACTAAACATGCGAAAACAATTAATGTTCAAAGTTTGGAGTGGGGAAGAAAACGGTAAATAAGGGATGAATCATCTCTATTACTTTGTCAAGAGAAGCGGTGACACCTCAAATCCACATTCCAGAGAGATGCCTTTTATACAGGGATGTCCAAACTAGACGTTACATTTTAAAATCTAAATTAAAAATATAAAATTAATTTGTTCATTTCATTCCTTACGCGGGCCATACGAAAAGCCATGGCGGGCCGTAGTTTGGACGGCTCTGGTTTAGATTCACAATTGGGCTCGTAGATGGCGCTGTGATCGGGTTATAGAATTTTTTGTCATGTGTAGTCATCTGCATTATCGACATATTCGGCGCGACAATGTGACGTCATCATGCACGCTTTACAGGTGGGAGTGAAGAGTTTTCCTGCGAACTTATTTAATACATTTTAATTACTTAATTTTATGGTAAAAAAAGGAACTTACATTTTTATCGTCCTGCCACGATGAGAATTTGAACGTTCGGGCAGGACAATGTCTGCCGTGTCTTAAATAATCTACTATGGCATATTTAATATTAATTCTTTCTCGAAACAAAGTCGCCATGACTTTGTTTCATTTTTTTAAATTTTGAACATTAATATGATTTTCAATAATAATAATAATGATATTTGTGATGGAACATGATAATAAAATAGCGCACAATTGTGCATGTTTTTAATGCTGGTTAGTTACTTTTTATGTTTGGGTTGGCTACAGTGTTATTTTTATGTTGCATGTATACATAATATACAGGTATACGTGCATATACACTTCATATATATCCACAGAGTAGTTTCTCTATGATATATATCATTAGGTTCTCTATTTTCCGCAGTCACGGCCTTGTGAATGCAATATTTATTGACTGTGGGAATCATTTCTAAATTATTATTAGAAGGCACTGCTTTGTCCATAAATGTTCGTGATGATAACACTTCTCATTAAAAAAAATTATATATATATTTTGCATCAGGGATTACAATAACATATATAATAATAATCCCTGATTTTGCATGTGCGTGAAATGGTACACATCGTAACATTGTAATAGAAGATAGCCTAAACTAGATGATTAAGTTACCGAAGCCTCTTCTACCCTAAGCGTGTTTTCATAGGATATGGAAGATCTTTCTATGGTATTTTAGCGAAATACAAGGAATGAAGCTATTGAGATCATTCTCATAAAAAATGTATATCTCGTGGATTCTATGCCACACGAATTCCAAATAAAAAAACATAAACACACAATCTATTGTTGAAGTATGTGAGTACTTACCTAAGAGAAATATAAATGTTGATTACCCCCTCCCAAAAAGTGAGAACTGCCTTAAAATGAACCAAGATATTGAGCTCAAAGTAATATAAAATCACCATATTTGAAATGTAAAATATGTATTAGTCATTGTTGTCAATTTATCACGAAAACCCGCTAACAAACAGTGAACACTAGACTACTTCGGTGTATTAATTAACTCGTTCATTTCCTCATCCTAACTCGCCAAAACTATCACTAAAATTGTTCATTTGCTTACCGTAACTTGCTCACTGATGTAGGTGGACTCCTGGGTTAGAATACCCGGAAAAAGTAGGTTATTTGGCGGACAAGAATTCTTGTAAGTTCCACAGAATCGCAGTGCGCATGCGCGAGTTGTAGGAGTTGCTGTAATGGTTAATATAGCCTCCGGTAGATGGTTCTTCAGTTGGCGTAACCAACATTGGGAATAAATTCCCAAATGCTAAAAAAAATGGGCGTAAACTAACTTGCCATTTCCTAACCAAAGAAAACCATTTACATGCATATTATTTATTCCCAGATGCTAAAAAAAAAAAAGGATGTAAACCAACTTCCCATTTCCTAACCTAACAAAACAATTTACATGCCCTTATATGTGAGTAAACATGTTGACATTGACTCTAGCGGGAACGTGTGTTACCACATATGCTGCCGTGACGCTAACAGTAACATGATTTTCGATCGAATATTCACAGGTGGTACGGTGTGATAGAATTGCCCAAATCTTCACCGATCCTGTGTAGACATTGAAAATGACCATGACAAAAAAAGTGTCCGTTAAATCTCTAGTGTCTGCAAATTTTTGTTTCATCAAAATCAAACTTTGCATATAATAATCAATTATTAAAATATAAGTAATGTGGAGTTCATTAACCAGCAAAATCGGACCATTAGGAGATAGAGTTAATCTGAAACGAAAATTTAAAAATAGTTCTAGAGGTCGCAATGTTCAGTGTTTCACAACGAAACTCAGTAATGATATTAAAACAAACAGAGGAAGGTATTCTCATTAAAAAAAAGTTTGGAAGTGGAGGGGGGGAGGGCTTTATATGCCACTGTTGTACTACTTGCTACTGTTATTCTTCACTTGGAATGTTGCCACAATACAGAAATGTTAAATAGTATCCAACATGTGGCATCAAGAATTTTTCGAAGTCAAAAGTCGACACTTTGCACATTGGGTCAGCAGATGCATAGCAGATATAATATAGCATCACATGATGCAGCCAGAATATACAGGATACTGGAATGGGCATTGGCAATCTGAGGAAAAACACCCGCAAAATCTGCACAACACAGTTCTCACCCAAGTTATATCTGCACACTTGGAGGGAAAGTGTGATACTGTCTACTCTATTGAAGGGGGAATTCCTAAACACATATGTAAGGTCATTACATGGTTGTCAAATTACTTACTTAGTCAACGACTGCTAAAGGTGTCGGATCTTTTAAAACGACAGAGTTTATTATCACTCTTATCAGCCTCACAACACAATGCAGAGGGTGGAATTGACAACAATTAATGAGGAAGGGAAAGGAAGGACCCCAATAAAAACATAGTTGCCAGATTATTAATTTGGTGAATGATTGCCGAAGGTGTCAGATGATTTAAAAGCACCAGTATTTGCCAACTCTCCTCTTCCAGTCAAATAACACAACACAGAAGACAGGAAGTGGCAACATAGAGAAGGAAGAGAATCAATAACACATTCCTATATATTTTCCACGCGCAGATTTAACTTGGGCGAGAAAACGTGTGCCCCAATATTGAAGACTTAAACTTAAAAAGTTAACTAAATGCTCACTCTAACTGTTTATTCCCAGTGGAAGAAAGTCCCTGCGTGATCATGACTGTCTAGTGTGGAACAGGGGATTGTGAGTTGAATACTGTTGGCTAGTGATGACATGGCGATTGTTGTACCGTTGTACTACACATAACAAATCAGATTAGTTGGTACAGATTCCTGCTATCAAGAAAGATTTATTGCGTTAATTTGACTATTACATGTATGATGCCACACTAGTTTTAAATGTTATATTAGTTTTATATTATATACACCCCCCCCCCTATATATTTGTTTTAAGTATGCTTACAGTGCATTGCCAAACTATGTTTACAAAGTGTACAATAGAACTTGGATTAGCATGGCATTCAGCTCTGCGCATTCCTTCTTGGGACTTTCTCTCTGTTGAAGTACAAATTTATCCCAGGAAGGAGTTTGATCATATTTAGCAAAAATCGATATAGACCTTTTCAAAAACTAATATAAGATATTCAGAAAATGTATTCTGTAGTTTAGTTGTTTAGTGTGGTTTTAGTTACTTGTTAATGTGATTTTTGTATAGTACATGAGTTTAGTGTTAAATAAACTATGTTAGCTACATTTTAACAAGTTGATCTTCAGAAGTACATGTGGCTACGTTGAAAGAAAGGCTGAAAAATATATAGCTGCCACATCACTGTGGTATGTATCTAGTTGAACGCTGTAAAAAATCAATAATCATTAGAAAACAATCAAAATTGTAGTATTTTTTTAAAAATAGAATTTTAAGAGTAAAATTTGATGAATTGTGTGAGATATTTTAAAAGTCGCATCACATGTTGGATACTTGAGCCCAAAAAATTAAATTGCAAAACTCTCTTAATTCTGAGTCTTCAGTATTGCTATTCTAGTGTGGGTATGTGTGTTAGAACAAGAACAGCATAAAGTGATAAAGTATTTTTGAGAAACTATCCAAGTATCAAGAAATCTAACAAAAGGACAAATAAATACATGTATTAATGCTTTTATTATTGATTTAACACTTCTCACTGAAGGATAAATTATATTTGAAGAGAAAAGTACATCATATATCTCTACCATCCAGTTTATATCATAGGTATTTTCCCATACACAGTTGTGCTGATGTTTAGGTCGTTATTCAATTTCATTGGCAACAAGAATTCAAATATTCTGTATAATTTTGGCTGCATTTTGTGATTCTAATTTTATCCAGTTTTATCTATTGACAAGGTGGCTCTATAGAACAAACAGTTAGATGCTAACCTCTCATTGCTGAGGTCTTGTGATTGAGTTTCTACTCCATGTGGGTTTATTGATGGATGAAATGGAGTCTGGTTAGGTTTTTCTTGGGGTTTCTCCATTTTCCTCTGCCACAATTTTCATCACATCATTTCTCATTGATTTTGTTTCATTTTATTTAATGAGCCCCTCTGATGGTGCATCATTGCTATTCACAGGCCTCCAATTTAATGGGCTTCAATTCATGAGGAGTTTTTTTTTTAATTTATTGACATGCATGTGTATATGACTTTATTACAGGTTTATAAAATATGTTTCCATCAATTAATGAAAACTTTATCTGAGTGTTTAACTTAGGCATACATCATTATTTGTTCTGATAATTTTATCTTAAAATTCACTTGCAATTCTTAACATACTAACTTGGGCTTACCTCTGTATTTAATGCATGATATTGGTATTTTGTTTGTTCTAGTAATTATGTGTGTATATAATGAGTTGATTAGGAAAACAAGGGGAAAAAAAAAAACTTTCTGCCATTTAAATAGAAGCATTAAAAAGGATTAAAATGGCAATGATGTTAGCTCTGAATACCTTTATAAAAACAAACTTATAGTTATTATTTATGTTTTTTTAGTTAACCAGTAGCTAATTAATTGTAGGAATTAAGAGAAATAAATATTATAATAAGATTTGTAGATATCTTTAGATTAAACTAATAGTATCAACAATACAAGGATAAGGAAGTCAAGGAACTGAAAATAACTTATGTCCTGTTATTTCCAACAAAATAATAACTCTGAATGTTCATATGCCAATTTTCCATGAAACATTTACTGAGATGTCTCCCCATGTATCTTTCTATCTTCTATCATTCTCCTTTTCTACCTTATATGAATATACTGTATTTAATACTCTTATTGACATTTTCAGACTTTCATTCAAATGAGTTGCCAGTTTGATATTAAACATGAAGATTGTCTGTCAGAAATTGAAACTAAACCACAAGTAAGTCCACTGTTCAAATGTTTATTTAGCTCTGTCATCATTAGAAGCTCAGGTTTGATATCATGATATGCTATGATTTTTATTTTACAGGGCATAAAAGTGGAAATAAAATCAGAACTTGAAGAACAAACTTACAATGTTGATACCAAATATGAGGCAATTCTCTCGTCTGTGGAAAGTATATTTGAGGTAACATTAATATTAATATTTTCACAATTATAAGTATCAAGGTAACTCTAGAAGGCTGCAATAGCCATGGAAGGTATACTAAATAGCTGCTGATCTCATATTCACATTAGTCATTATGCTTATTGCAATTTAGATTTAGAACTAATTTTTGTATTTTTTCTAACCTAGTTGAGTGATAGACAAGTCCTTGAGGCCTTAACTATGCCAGGTAAAATAAAGTTATAAAATTATTGCAGAGAAGCTAAACATAAAGAATAACATATTACAAAATCTCGTACTTATATACCGCAATAGCAGATAATATAGTTTCACCAAGTAATTAAAGTGGTTCAGTTGTATATATGAGGTAGTAATTTTTAAATAAATTGCTTTTGTCTATTATAATTTAACAATGTTTTCCCCGTATTATGTGATAGAATAACCATGTTTTATCAGCATTAAACAATTTTTATTCAACTTTCATGCTATGAATCAGAATCGTAAAAGTAAGCAGAATTCTCTTCACCAACTGTAGTCTCTCTTGTTTCTGTTTAAGTTTCGAATTGGTGAAGTGGAAGGAAAACCATATGGTCTTTACTCCATCAGTAAAATAAATAAATAGATTTTTCAAATAAACAATTTTGATAAATGATACAATTTCCTATAGGTATATTTGAGACATTTTTCCTTTAACCAGTTTAGAGTACATCAATTAAAATTACCATTTTCAATCTTTTTGTATACATATTACATTTAACTCACATCAGTTAATTTTGTTAAGAAATGCAGCAAAGTTTTATTGTGAAAATCTGTTTCTTTTTTTTGGACTATTATATGTTTTGTGCGATCAAATGTGTCTCTAAATTCATAAATATTGTGTGCAAATTTTTTGACTAGATAGTACAATACTCCTTTGTACTCATCCATCCATCCATCCATAGTAATTCTGCCTGAGGGCAGGTCTTTCACTGCAATCATAGCATTTTCTTGCTATGCTTGCAGCTTTACTAGGGAATTGTAGGAGCGTGTAGCTTCCCGTTGCTTTCCACACCGGTGAAGGATGATGATGATGATAAGGATGATGATGGCCATATGATTTGGGGAACCATTTGGGCCTTAAAGCTTTCCTGACATTTGTCTTACAGGTAAGGAAAAACCCAGATAAAAACCTCACCCAGATAAATGCCCTGACCGGGGATCGAACCTGGGCCCGCTGTGTGACATGGCAGCATGCTACCTCGAGACCACAGCAGTGGACTTTGTACTCATATTCTGTAAAATACCTCATGTCTGATTTATGTTTAAAACCTTTACTTTACACAAAATATAGTTTTATGCCTCTATAGAATCTCAGTAACTAACCTGTTTTCAGTTATTGTTTTTAGGGGTACAATTAATGGATTTCAAAATCATTTAAATTCATAAATATGTAACTATGATTGCATGTATCTAAAATTTCATCACTCTATCGAGCATTATTAAATGTTCTTCTTCTTGCAAGGATTGAACCTTTTTGGTTCATTCTGGCTCCAAGCATTATAACTGCTGTGTCCATCTCTTTCGTGGGTATCCCCGATCTCTTTTTCCTCCTCTTGATTGATAGTTCAGACTTTTCCTAGACAATCTGTTGGTTTGGGTATAATTTTTTATCACTCACTTCATATTGTTCTTATTTGACTATAAACTAGTTTTGGAACATAGTTATTGTTCCATCCTCAATACCGTCACGACCATTGTTCTGTCGTCTTGAAGAACCATCCTTCACACCTTCCATTGGCAGACTGAAAAACCTCGAAACCAGGTCATCTGTTGGTATCTATTCTGCAGACATGTTCATACCATTTTCTCCTATAATCTTCTATTTTGTCTGCCAAACTGAACATTTGTAGTTCTTTACGGATATTTTCACTTCATTTTTTATCCATTAAAGCATATCCTGCCACAAATCGTAAATATTTTATTTATGCTTCTTCTTTTCTTTTAATTGACTGTTTTTAGAGTCCATATTTCTGAGCCATACAATATTGCAGGTACAGCCAATACTTTATAAAATTTTAAGTGTTTCTTTTCTTACTTTCTTTTCCATGTTTTTAAGGGTGCCACATAAATATTGAAATATTTAAATTTATTATTTATGCCTTTTTCTCTATTATAACCTAAATGTACACCTACAAGTATAATTGAAATATTTTACTTATTTTAGCATTTTGTCATTTAGTACTATTTTTGTTCTTTCCATTTCTTTGCAACACTGGGCCATTACTTTAATTTTTGTCGAAGAGATTTCTAGGTTGTAATGTTGTGTTGTATTATTTAGTTTAAAAATTCCTCTTTGTAGGTCATTCTCTGAAGAAGCCATTATAGCCTGATCATCAGCAAATATGAGTGTGTCAACACGGATTTTATTATTAGAATTTAAAGTTACTTGCCATTATCTGACAACTTTGTCAGTATATAAATTGAAGAGAGTGGATGAAAGAGGGCAACCTTGTTGTAATCCTTGATTTATTACGAACTCATATTTCAATTTTATTTTTCCACTCTTTATTTTGATATTTGTATTTGCATATAAGCTTTGAATAGCTCTTATAATGTGTTTTGGAAAGCCTCCTTCGGTTAATATGTTCTACTGGGTTTTTCTTTCTACCCTGTTAAAGGCTTTTGTATATTCTAAAAAAGCTATGTATACAAATTAAATTCTTGTTTTTTTTTTTCAATTATCTGTGCTGCTGTAAATATACAGTTGAGGCAGGATCTTCCTTTTCGGAAACCATTTTGTATTCTAATAGTAGACATTGATTTATATTCTTTATTCAATTAGTTAATATCTTTGCGTACAGTTTATAACAAGTATTCAGTAGACTAATCCCTCTGTAATTATTACAGTCATCATTGCAACCTTTTTTAAATATAGGTATGACAATGGCTGTTCCCCTTTTTGGTATATGCCCTCTTTTCCAACACGTATCAAATAATCTCAATAATCTGTCTTGTAAGGATTGTGGTGCATGTTTTATCAGTTCTCCATTAATTTGGGCTATTCCTGGGGATTTTTTTGTTCTTAATTTGATTTAGTACTTCTATGTACTCTTCTAGAGTGATGTCTTCTTAATGTTATTAAGATATGAAATTGACCAGAACCATAGAAAATAATGCTTTATATGGGTTTATCATTATGTTGATATTTGGTATATGGAGGATTGACTATAGGCCTATCTGTGTACACATACGATTACACAATGTTCACAACACAAGTTTCAACTGCTCTCCAAAAGAGTGGATTGGTGAGATTTATGCCTCATCAGGTATGCATGATCAGTTTCAAAGTATTTGAGAAGGATGTTATGTCATTTGCCATTCTTTTGAAATGTATATACAGGCTGAGTCTAAATTCCCCTTATAGAGGTTGAGGACTTGTAGTAGGGACCAAGACAATTAAGTTTGGCATAGGAACTTGTGTCTGGAAACGTACCAATTTTCTGCTACATGCAAAATCACCTAACACTTTTTCGGCACCACTCACTAGGAAAGTCTTGACTAGGGTAGTCCATATGTCATTCCCTGCTCATCTCAATTCCATGTCCACTGGAAGTTTGTTTATGAGCTATTCAGTTGAGTTTGTAATCTGTCCAGAGATGTTTGTACCTGCACAGTACAATAGTAATCCTTCATAACAGTACACAACAGAATTCAATGTGTATGTACTTCATCAGTTCTGTGTTGCTGTTATCCATGACATACATATTTGAAGTATATGCAGACATAATGTTATTGTACAGCGAAGCTCAGTGCAATGGCAGATCCGATTGCTTGGACTGCAAGTTTTCTCGACTTGACCTCGCTAGACTCCTACTGGTGAGGTAACAACAAAACTTTAATTAATGAAACCTCTGTAGAATCCACGTAAGACCTACTAACACAAGGCTGCGGTGTATGTTAGAGGACCAGGGTTGGTGATCGTGTATACGAGAACATGGTACGAGGTACCACATCTGTATTGGAGTCGGTGGTCATCACATCGAGCCCTTTTTGTAAGTGGTTCCAGATGACAGGTAGCAGAAGTCGGAGAGAGCAACATGTGTTGTAGTGGTATTTTGTGTGTAACAGAAAAACAGTACATTTGCGGAATGGGTTGTTAAATTTAATTGTCTTGGTCGCCTATAAGTCCTCAAACTCTGTAAGGGGAATTGAGACTCACCCTATATATATAGTCCTAATTTAGACTTTTAATATTTCATTCCGTATACCCTCTATTTTTTTTTCTTTGGTTGGAAGAAGTAATTTAAGTCCATTTTGTTGAAATTTAAGATGTGGAATCAGTGCTACATTGAGCTAGAAAAAACTTGAAAATATATAAAAAAAAAAGAGGTAATGATTTATTATTAATAGTGAGTGGAGAACATATTTTAATCGACTCACCTCATACATTTTCAAACTTCTTTGATATTGAAGGTTTCAGACAATATCATGTCCTTCAGTCATGGCTTCCACTGATGAAATTCCATGATTGTTGATTTCTTTAGTGACATCACCTCTTGTGCTGCCATCTTTCGTTGGGATTATAAACTAAAGAAATCAACAATCATGGAATTTCATCAGTGGAAGCTATGACTGAAGAAGGACATGATATTGTCTGAAACCATCGGTATCAAAGAAGTTTGAAAATGTATGAGGTGAGTCGATTAAAATATGTTCTCCACTCTATATTAATGATATAACCTCATATTGTTTACTTCCCAATATTAATTTAAATATAATGATTTATGATGTTAACAGTTAATTTAATTAAAACAGCTGTATTTGAATATATTTATTAATTTACTTTTCTTGTTGAAGACAACAGAAAAATAAATAAAAATACTCGTGATGTAAGTAGTTTTTTTTTTATATTTATAAATTTAAGTCCAGTGTTGCATGGGTTAATCATAATTTATTGCAATGAAATTTGATATACTATAAAATTGGCCAAAAGGAAAAAAAATTATAGTGAATGTGTTTTGAATCAGATGACATTTTAATTCCACCCCTCTTTGGTTGTCAGAAGTAATTTGAAGTCC
Organism: Diploptera punctata; assembly: GCA_030220185.1. Classification (NCBI taxonomy): domain Eukaryota; kingdom Metazoa; phylum Arthropoda; class Insecta; order Blattodea; family Blaberidae; genus Diploptera; species Diploptera punctata. Next base: position 460,381 of record JASPKZ010007878.1, read on the forward strand.
ATTTTCTTGACATTTAAGATCAGGGACCCATGCCACATTGAGCTAGAACAGGCACAAAAATATCAATAAAAATGGTAATGATTTATGATGTTAATAATTAAATTAAAACAGTTGTATTTAAATATATTTATTCATTTATATCTCTTGTTTAAGACAAAAGAAATGTTAAAAAATACTCTTGCTGTAAGTAGTTCTTTTGAGTATTTATAAATTTAGGTTCAGTGCAGTGTTAATTTATTGTAATGAAATTTGATACACTATCAAATTGTGCCAAAAGGAATAACATTAGAGGGTGTGTGTTAAAATCAGATGACATTTTAATTCTAAATAAAGACCTCTCTAACTGGTTGTGTGTACCTAGCTGATGCATCTGGTGTATATGTTAAGGTATCTTATTCTAAATTATAGTTGTCAGTTCATATATATATTGACACTTTCTTAATTTGTTTGCAGGACACATCATGCCTCGTGAGAACAGAACCAGTAAACATAGATATTAAACATAATGCTGTTAAAAATGAAAAATTTTATACCTGTTATGGAAACTGTATCAAAGGTAAGGATTTTGTTTGATATAATCTTGCAATAATATCCTAGTTTTAGTTATATTGTCTGATTAGTTACTTAATAAATGTTTGGTATCTGTTTTGTTGTATCTCCTTATCACATCCCCAATTGCCGTTGCTGAAATGTTCATTTATCGTATTGAATTTTCTTCATGATATGTCCCTTAGGATTATAGCATATTAGTTTCTTTTGTTTGAATGTTGTGTTTTTTAACTTCTTGTCCTATATTCCTGAGTTGGTGCAAGCAGTCATTGCAATGAGTTTATTGTAGGGCAGCGATGTAAAACAAGAGCTCCATGAGACGGTGCACTCCGATATGCACCAGGAGCGCTCCGCTGGACAGGTAACGTTATCTGGTGACTTGGTTCAGTTTCACTCATCAAACATAAAGATGAGCATGGCTGCGTGGAGACCATGCAAGAATCAAACCTTCATAATTTTTTTTTTGGCACAGAATATCTCTCCCAATTTTGAAACGGTTAAATTAGGTAATTTTATGAAAAACAAGACAAAAACATAAAAATTGCCTTTAAAACTAATAACAAACTCAACAACATTGTATCAAACAAAATTGAAGTAACAAATAAATACGAAAATAAAGGCATTTATAAACTAAAGTATAAAATTATGATAAGTTTTACATCGGTAGAACAACAAGAAATTTTAACACAAGATATACTGAACATTAAAAAAAATATTAATAACAAAGAAAATCAAGTTTTACCAAACATATACTAGAAACGGGTCATCAACTGGACAAAATCGATAATACTAGGTCAAAATTACACAGAAAGAATAACAAAACAAGATTAGCATCCTAGAAGACATAGAAATTTTAAAAGAAGCTGAGAATAAAGGCTTGCTCAACAAGAACATGCCCGCAGACCTGACCTGTTGTACAACTTATATAACAACATTAGTTTGTAGCCTAACTATGATGGTTGTCCAGCGGTTCGCTTTATTTTCCTGCAGCTATTATATATAATTAAATTCAAAGATTCCGACTACCGCCCACTATAATAATTCTGCATGTTAATCATTGTCAAGCATTGTCGCTCCACCTGCTTTTATATAAATGGACAACCATGATAGTGAGGTTATAATACCAGTCGAAATGCAGAAGATGAAACATTGTTTTGAAAGGCCATCATATTTTTAACTACTAGATGAAGTTTTTAAAAAGAACTTTATTTTAGATGAGGACGATTGGTTTATCAGGTACTAATTTTATATTTCTAATAGTACATTTGTAAATGGGAGTAATAGATGAATAAATATTATTGCATTTAGACCATCTTTTAAAATTGTATGATATTATATCCCACAATCCGTTTTGAGACTCATAGTAGCCAACCTGACTCTGAAAAGAATGCCATATATGAGCCAACAGTTGACTATTACAAAGATAAATACCAATTAGTATAACTGTCACAGGATTGATGATCGGGACATGAGGTATTATACTAGGATCCTTAGTTAAATTTTGGAATTTCTTAGATTTGGACAGAGTGTATCTTTCTAAAATTGACATCGCTGCCATTAGAGGATCAATTTCAATTTTTAGAAACCATATTTACAAAATTTCTACTTTATAGAATATACTTAAATTACAATTTGAAATTGTTTAATGTATTTCATCAATTTCAAATTAATTGTCTGATCACTTTGTCCTTGTGGCAATCCTCTAATGAGGAAAGTTTTACATAAAAGAATATAATGAAATAAAAAGATGTCAAGTGTCAGGTAAGAATGCCTGGGAAGTAGCACCCTGAAAAGAGGCAATTTATTTTCCTACAGTAGGAACAATAAATATACTATTTTTTTTGTATACCATGAAATAATAAATCATGTTTGTTAAAGTGGGTAGATACACGTGATCACTTTAAACGTATTCTCATCTTTTGTTTTGTTTGTATGTAGAGGCCTGTTGGTTCTTATTGTTTTTTTTCTCAGGCAAATATTAAATATTGCAGATTAAAATCTTTTGAGGTATTATTTAATACTGTAAACCAGTTAATACTATTCATTAATAAATCCTTTACTCCTGTTTGTGCCTTGTTTTATATTTCAATTTGTCCTGTTATAAGCGTTCATGACAATGGTAGTCTTTCGTACAGGTCCCGCCAGAGAAGTAGGAAGTAGAATGCATGCTCAAGAGTTAGTACCGTGCTCCGCACGGAACTTGCAGCTCTGAACTATGACATACCTGCTGTAGGGTATAATAAGAATGAAACAAATGAAGTGTCAAATATCAAAGGGTTTCTCTGTATGTGAATTTGAATATTTCTAAATAATTGTTTATTTTGATTCACTCACCTCATACTTCATAACTCCTCGCAAACCCAGGGTTTCGTTGCATCATTTGTGACATTCTCAATGCTGTGTCACGTTCACAACTGACGTCCAACGACCTTCACAAATGATGTGACGAAACCCTGGGTTTGCGAGGAGTTATGAAGTATGAGGTGAATAAAATAAAAAAATAAACAATATTAAAAAACCTCATAGTGTTATTTCCTATCTACATAACTTAATTTCTAAATAAGTTAAATTAAGTATGGAAACTCTGTCAATTTGATACACTTGCTAGTAGACTTCAGGTATTTAAGTTTCTTGTGATTTCAAATTTTTTTATTTTTTTTTAGATATTTGGGTGTGTACACATATTAAAATATACAAAAGAAATATTTACTTATATATTATTTAGCAAATCAAATAGTAAATAGATATATTTGCAGGAGATAAAAATATTTTGGTGTGAATTTATTAGTTACACAGGCCTTCTTTTTTTAAATTATTTGTGATATTGATATGAATTGCCTAAAGATATTTTGATGTTGTGTGTTTTTATTTTTTTTGTACTCAAATAACAAGGTACCAAACTTTCTAGAGCTAACAGATTCTTAGAAAGAGATACTTTTGAGTGTGTATTATATTAACATGTTCAAAGTTAATGCTCAAATGCCTTGAATACTGATTTCTTTTGAAATTGTGATGTAAATTTGAGATTTAATCTTTATTATCAATGGTTTTTTATCCATTTCTGCATGTGATTTTACAGTTAATAGAAATTGCTTAGAGAAATGAATGTTGTTTATTTATTGTTTTGAATTTTACTGTACATGATAACAATCATAATACATATTAATTAGTGAAGTAGATTCATTTAACTGTTGTATTGTGATTATACCTAATTGTAGTCCTACATTCTCTTAGTTTGATCTACATTGAGTATAAAATGTCATTACATTTTTGGTATCAAAACCAAGTTTTATCGATCATATCTTGGTAAATGAATTTAATGTTAGCTCGAATTACCGTATTAAAACAATTTTTTTATGTGAATTATAGTTATTTTTATTCAATTAATAAATATGGATTTTCTTCAAGTAAACACCAACTCAATTGATTATATAGTTATTTTGATAAATTTATAATAATAATGATAATAATAATAATAATAATAATAATAATTAAACAATATTAAAGATGTTATGAAGATTTCAGAATAAAATAGCAACGAAAGTAATATCCAAAAATGTATGCAAGATGTAACATTTTACATGTAAAATCTTAATTAAAATTACCATAAATGTATGTTGTGTCTGTATTACTATACAGGAGATGATAGTTTATATCTCTGTTTGTCAGCCAACCTATTAAAATATGAATAATAATTGAAATAAGACAGCATGATGGTGCTGGCATGGATACTAGTCAAATTTCTTCTATTTTATTTCCATATATTTACATGTAATTCCTAAATTTGCTCTATTTATCAAGTACACTTCATTGTACATATGGTTTTCTGTTAAAAATTATATTATAAACACAGTTTTTTTTTACAATTTAGTTGTTCACACTCATTGACGGTTTCACTTAGAATATCTTCTTGCTTTTTCTGCTTGTCATTTCACAGGTCCACTATTTGTACTTAGCTAACTGATCCAATCCTCACACATTTCTATGCATCGAGGGTAAGAACATTATCGAATCCCGGTCTATACTCATCTTGAGTGAAAGATGCGGGAACCTACTTTTTTTTCAAAATAAAGGCATCTACAAATTTCACCGTGGGCTAATTGATTTGCAAGTTGGCAGCTCACGAATCTCCCTCCACCATACAAGATGAGACTTGACTCTCACCACCACCCGCTAAATTCAAGGCCAAGCCCAACAATGTGTTACCATAAGTTGATTGTAGAAAGCATTGCATATTGCTGCGAGGATGTAGTTTATGTACAGTAGAATAAAGGATACTAAGATTTCTGCTATGATCTAACAAATTTTTTAGTTATATTTTTTTTTCAGGTGGACCTAAGTGAAGAAAATCTTCCTGGAATACACATCTCTAATCAGTTTTCACAAACAGGAGATAGAGACTTGACATGTACTTCTTTAAAATGTTCTGTTTGTAATAAGTCATTTACACGGGCGTTCAACCTTAAGAGACATGTACGTACGCATAGTAATGAAAAACCATTCAAATGTTTATTATGTAAGAAGTCATTTCGTGATAAGTCTAATCTTAATGCACATTTGCGTTTACACAATAATGAGAAAGAATTCAAATGTTTAATTTGTAATAAGTTATTTGTAAGTAAATCCGAACTTCATACACATTTACGTTTACATAATAATGAGAAATCATTCAAATGTCCTATTTGTAATAAGTTACACAGTGATAAGTCTCAACTGGAAATACATTTACGTTTGCACCATAATGAGAAACCATTTAATTGTGTGTTCTGTAATAAGTCATTTAATCATAAGTCCGATCTTAATAGACATTTACGCGTGCACAATAATGAGAAACCATTCAAATGTGCTCTTTGTAATAAATCATTTACTCAGAAGTGCCATCTGAATGCTCATATCCGTTACCACAAAAATGAGAAACCATTTAATTGTACTCTTTGTAATAAGTCATTTTCTCAGAAGTCTCATCTTAATACACATATTCATTTGCATGAGAATCCTTTTGAGTGTACTTTTTGTAATAAATCATTTATTCAAAAGACCCATCTGAAAACGCATATCCGTTTGCATAAAAATGAGGAACCACTGATATGTTCTTTTGTAATAAATCATTTACTCATAACTCCAAATTTAATGCACATTTACGATTTCATAACAATGATGAACCATTCAAATGTGCTGTATGTTATAAACCATTTAGTAGGAAGCATTATCTTATAACACATTTACGTTTGCATAGTAATGAAAAACCATTCACATGCTCCCTTTGTAACAAGTCATTTACTCATATCTCTAATCTTAATTCACATTTACGTTCGCATAATAATGAGAAACCATTCAAATGTGATATTTGTAATAGATTATTTACCGAAAGTATCATGTTATAAGACATTTACGTTCACATAGCAAAGAGTAAACAATATAATTTTCAATTCAATTTGAAATGAGTGATTTCCTGACGTCTCATATTTAAAAACCTTTAATATACAGTGCAATGGGAAATAAATATATTATTTTACTTACTCAGAGTGTAAGTGCCATTATTTTAACTGATGATTATTCATTTTGTAAAGAAAATAAAAAAGTACTCACATTTTCTAATTGCAATATCTATCTAATTATTAAAGTTTATAATTTTTTGACGTTTGGTAACCTTGCTGGATGGGGAGGAGAGTTTTTTTCTATACAGCTGATTCAGGTCAGACATATAATACCAATGCAAAACAAATGCTTCTGTTCAATGCAGGACTGCACATCAAGTGTCGTCCTTTGCCGTGGCATAGTCGATAGAGTCCCTACCTTCCACTCTGGCGACCCGGGTTCAATTCCTGGCAGGTAGGGGATTTTAAATCTCCACCTTGGGTTTGGGTGTGTGTGTCCTGTCCTTGTGTCTATGTGAGAATTAAAGAAAGTTAACAAACAGGTAAAACAAACAAAGAAAAAGGTAAAACAATAAGGAAAAACTAGTATAAACGAAAAAAAGTGTTTACATAATACACACAGCAAAAATGGTGCAAACTTTCTGTCTCATTAATAGAACATCATGATCAATTTTAATTTAAAATATTACTTCATTTTTATTGATTTTCTCAAGGCATTTGATAAAATAGACAGAGGAAAACTTTGGACAATTTTAAAAGAAAAAGGAATTTTGAAACACTTAATAGCAGCTATAAAGAGTGTGTACTGGAACACAAATTTTGTTATAAAAAACTAGAAATGAAGTAAGTAAAAATAAAATTCGTACTAATCAAGGAGTTAAACAAGGATGCAGTATCTTTCCAGTTTTGTTTAACCTATACATCAATGATATAATAAAAAAATGGAACGAAGAAACAAATAAAGGAATAAAATTAGATAAAACACACTACTTGAAAACATTATTATACGCTGATGACCAGGTAATAATAGCAAATACGGAAGACGAACTTCAAAGGAATATTTTTAAATTACATAATATATGTGAACAATATAATCTCGAAATATCCATAGAAAAAACTAAGGTAATGGCATTCCAAGGGAAAAATCAAATCAGATCCAAAATAGTAATAGGAAACAAAATCATAGAACAGGTGAACCATCTCAATTATCTAGGATGTGACATTTCATTTAATTATGATAATGATATAACTAATAAAATAGCAAAATTCCAGGGAATATGTGGTACGATAAAGTGATCACTAAATAACAATACAACAAGAGAGACCCAATTGAAATTTTATAAAATGTTGGCAGTACCGGTACTGCTCTATGGTTCAGAAGCCTGGATACATAAAAAACAAGATCTAAGTAGGATAACGGCGGCAGAGAAATGAAATTTTTGAGATATGTTAAAGGGTGCACTAAGGAAGACAGAATCAAGAACACAGAAATAAGACAGGAACTTGAAATATTTGCAATAAACTGATAAAATAGATACATATAGACAAAAATGGAAGCAACACATAGACAGAATGAATGAAGATAGATATCCAAAACAAATAACAAAATACAAACCTAAAGGCACCCGAGATGTGGGCAGACCTAGAAAGAGATGGGCTGAAGTCGGAACGGGTCAAAAGACCTAATCAATTGCAGATGATGATGACTTCATTTTTTATTTATGAAACGGAACATTAAAATCATAATGATTTACAGCACAAAATCAAACATACAACCCTTTTTTTAAATACAACATTTAAATTTGTTTTCATAAATCAGTATCATTTTTAAAGAAAACTAAGTTTACAGTATGTTATATTTTATGGGATAACTTTATAAGGAAATCCATCGCTTACGGATTAACAATTTTTGTTGTTCTAAGTTAATTTCTTGTATTTGGATATAATATTGCATTTGAAAACTGTAAATTCAATTTGAATTAGTTTTTCCACATGTCCACTGTTTTTCAGAAGGCATGCCTCACACCTTCTAACCTAATTGTTGCAGACACATTAAGAAATGGCTGGAGTTCTTTTTATTGTGTTTGCAGCTGCAAAAAATACATTCTAGAAGAACAACTTCACTGTCATACACACTCTCACTCTAAATCAAGTCCTACATATGGCCTGAAAAAAATCCAAAGGATTATGGTCAGGAGACCTAGCTGGTCAATGTATAGGTGTCTATTTTGACCTATCCAATGCATAGAAAATTGAGAATCTAAATGTCTTCATACACTATGGTAGAAATAAACTGGAGCCCCCATCTTTATGAAATCACAATTTAAGTCTGAATTGTGTGATGACATATTTTCATACAATATTCTCTTTAAAAATGTTCTCTTTTTAGTACCTATCAAATTTAACTGTAAAAACACATGGTTCAATTAAACAATTTTCTACAATTTCTATCCCAACATTAATTCTCAATCGACTTCTTAATTTTTTTGTAACTTCACTTGGATTTTCATCCCATATATGTGATTTATAAAAATTAAAACAACTCTACCATCTGTGAAAAAAGCTTTGTTTGTTGCAAGAATATGTGATATAAAGTTTGTTCTCTTGGCACTGGGTGAGAAACCATTCATAAAATATTGCTCTTAAAACCTGGTCATGAGTCATTATATATGTAAGTGGTAGGAGTACAGTAACTGATCTTGTATGGTTCAATGAGATATACAACTTTCCGAACAATGCTACTCTTACTATAAGCTGGGTTTCCACTTACAGTATTCAATGTCTTTTTCAGTAGCTAAAGTTCCTGTTGAGGTCCATGATTTTTTAATCGTGGTAGGAGACTGCTAGTTTCCAATAATCTTTGATTAACTGATACAAAATTTTGCGGATTTGGTAACCATTGATGTGAAAAAGTGGGAGCCAAAGGGGGTAGTATGTGGTCTCGAGGGTATATACCTTGTTGGCGGGTATATACTACTAAAACTCGAGAAATGCCATTGATTCCTACCAAGTCCGATGCACACACGTCCTCGTCGTGGCTTCCTGGTTAAAGCTAAGTGGTGCAAGGGCGAAAAGTGAGTTTCCGACGCTTGAAAATCGGGACTGGCCAACTAAGGGAGACAACCCTGACAGAAAACATCGGTCCTCCAGGATAGCTGGGGGTTGGGCATAGGGTTGACACCCCTATACCGTTAAAATATAACTGCCCCGAAACCACAAGAACAATATGCCGGACAGAACTTTCTACGACGACATAGCAAATACATAAAGGATATGAGAATTGGAACATGGAATGTTTTATCTTTATATAGACCTGGTGCCTTGAAAGTGCTACTGGAACAATTAGATTTATATAAACTGGATTTACTAGCATTGCAAGAAGTGAGGTGGATAGGGAATGGAATTTTAGAAAAGAAAAGCCACACAATTTTTTATAGTTGCCACAAAAAAGACCATGCTTTTGGAACAGGATTTGTAGTTCATAAGAGGATAAAGCATCTAATAATGGATTTTAAGGCAAAGTCACCTAGAAGCTGTGTCCTAAGGATTAAAGGACATTTCTTTAACTATAGTTTTATATGTGTACATGCACCTACAAATGAGAAGAACGAAGAGGAGAAAGAAAGATTTTATGATGAGCTTGACAAAATCTATGACGGATGTCCTAAAAGAGACATTAAAATTATTCTAGGTGATTTGAATGCACAAATAGGCAAGGAAGGCATGTATAAACCTACAATAGGAACAAATAGTCTACATGCAGTATCTAATGACAATGGCATTAGATTAATTAATTTTGCCTCATCTAGAAGTATGGTGATTGCTAGTACGGTATTTCCGCATAAGGATATCCACAAGAGAACTTGGAAGTCACCCGATGGAAAAACTTTTAATCAAATTGACCATGTAGTCATAGATACTAGACATTTTTCAAATTTTACTGATATTAGGACCTATCGGGGGGCAAATGTGGACTCGGATCATTACTTAGTCATTGCATGTATAAGAAGCCGCATCTCAAATGCAAAAAGGATCCATGGAGAACAGATGAGAAAATTTAACTGTGGAAAACTAGTAGATACCGACATTAAATCTAGATATATACAAAGAATTGATGAGAGCCTAAAGGACATCACTGATAGTGAGAGTGTTAGTGAATGCTGGAAGGCTTTGGAAAGGATAGTAACAGAAACGGCAACTGAGTTGTTGGGCAAAGCTGAGACAATCAAATACAATCATTGGTTTGATGCTGACTGTGAAAATGTGACTAATATTAAAAATGTGGCTTACAAGAAAATGCTGCAAAAAAGAAATACTCGCAAAGCCATTGATGAATATCGTCTTGCAAGACATGAAGAAAAAAGAATTCACAAGAAGAAGAAACGAGAGTTCTTTGATAAGGAATTGAAAGAGATGGAAGAGCTGCGAAATAAAAATGAAAGCAGAGCATTTTATAGGAAACTAAATAAAAACAAGAATATCTTTCAGCCAAGATCCACACTATGTAGAGATAAAGCAGGCAATATTTTAAGTGATGATAGAGGAATTTTAAAAAGATGGACTGAATATTTTAATGAGCTTCTGAATGAAGAAGTACCTGGCCAGTATATATCAACAATCTCTACGGCCTCTACAGCTTCAACAACTAACTGTGAAATGACCGAAATTGTAGAATATCCTCCAACTCTTGAAGAGGTTGAATATGCCATTAGTAGGTTGAAGAATAATAAAGCACCAGGAAAGGATCTGATACAGGCAGAATTGATTAAACAGTCAGGGACAAAGTATGTAGAAAAACTACATCAACTATTCGTTAAAATATGGAATGAGGAGAGTCTACCAGAAGATTGGAATTTGAGCATAATATGCCCTATACTGAAGAAAGGTGATATATTGACTTGTTCCAATTATAGGGGAATCAGCCTTTTGTGTATTGCTTATAAAGTATTCTCGAACATCTTATTTAAAAGGCTGGTACCGTATGTAGAAAATGTGGTTGGTGATTATCAATGTGGTTTCCGGCAGGGACGGTCCACCGTGGATCAAATCCATAACCTTCGCAGAATGCTTGAAAAATGCAATGAATATGGAATAGAAACACACCACCTCTTCATAGATTTTAAGGCGGCATATGATAGTATAGACAGGGCGCAATTATTTGCAGCAATGCAAGAATTTAAAATACCTATGAAACTTATTGCATTGGTTAAAATAACAATGAATAATACTAAATGTCAGATTAAGATTAATAATGCATTAACTGAGCCTATTGATACAAAAAATGGAGTACGACAAGGAGATTCTCTTGCATGTCTACTTTTTAATATTGCCCTTGAAAAAGTGGTAAGAGACGCAGGTCTTAATATAAGGGGAACCATCTTTCATAAATCTGTGCAAATTCTTGCATATGCCGACGATATAGATATAATAGGAAGAAGTCAATTAGCCATGAAGGATGCATTTATTAGCCTAGAGAAGGCAGCAAAAAGAATGAATCTTAAAATTAACCAGGCCAAGACAAAATATATGCCTGTGATTAAAGGTAAATGTGAAGCGTGCCCATCTAGTTTGGAAGTTGGCACATATAAATTTGAACTGGTTCATAGCTTTATTTATCTGGGATCTGAGGTAAATTGTAGAAATGATATTTCGGCTGAAATACATCTACGGATCACGGCTGCAAACAAATGCTTTTTTTGGACTCAGGAAAATGTTTAGATCTCAGTTTATATCTAGAAAGACAAAAATACTCATGTATAAAGTTCTCCTTAGACCAGTGTTAACTTACGCATCAGAAACTTGGACCATGTTGAAATCTGATGAGGAATTATTGGGGCGTTTTGAAAGGAAGATACTGAGATCCATTTTTGGTGCCGTGAAAGAAAATAATGCATGGAGAAAGAGATACAATAATGAATTGTATAAATTGTACAATCAGCCAGATATTTTGAATTTTGTTAAAGTTAATAGATTGGCATGGGCTGGACACATTATTCGCATGGACAACAAAAGGATTACAAAAAGAATTTACAATGAACAACCACTATTGGCCAGAAAAGTTGGAAGACCTAAATTAAGATGGGAGGATGGTATAATTCAAGACATCAAAATTTTAAAAATATAAAACTGGAAGAATGAAGCGCAGAACAGGGAAGTCTGGCACAGGTTTCTGAAGGCGGCCAAGGCCCACATAGGGCTGTCGAGCCAATTATGATGATGATGATGATGATGATGATGTGAAAAAGTTGGCAGTATATTCTTTTGTTGCTGCACTTGAATTATGATGACTTTCTCCATAAATTAACAAGACATGATAGTATTCTTGAATTATAAATGACATTTAAGTTAACACACTTAAAATGATATTAGCATCTACCAAATAACTCTACTAATGGGTGTCCCAATAAGAACACCGGATTTAATAATGCACAAAATAAACTATATTTGAAAGAAATGACATATATTTATACATGAGCACAAAGGGTATATGTTCTGATTTAAGTATGGAAAATGATATCTGACATATGTCCATTACGAGACGCTCTACAGCTAGTGACTCTGTCTATGAAATTTGTGATTATTTTTGCACTGTCTTGCGCTGACATGTCAAATTTCCTGCTTCAGGTCTTGTATGGTTCGGGGATTGGGTTCATAAACCTGTGATTTGATAAACCCCCAAAGAAAGAAGTCACATGACCTTGGTGACCAGTTTTGGTCACCTCTGCGCGATTCCGGCCTAAGAGCACGAAGCCTTTGAACAGTTTGAGCATAACACACATCATTCTGGTAATAAGTTTTCACAATTAAAACTCATTGTTCAGCAGTATAACGCTCCATACCAGTAATTGCAACAAATATAGAAAACAAAAAGTGTAGATAGAGTGCTGCCAACCTCGTAGTTAAAAAATGGCTGCCAATTCAAATCCGGCATTCTTATTGGGACATCCTATAGTGCTGCACTGAGGGAGGAAAACTAAGGAGTTTGAACTCAGCTGACTTGTACATACCATTTATTTTATTTATTTATTTTACCTGATGGACTTAAGACCATAAGGTCTTCTCTTCCACTTCACCAGGGTTAAACTATACATACAATAAGAATTATGATAAATGATACATAATAGATATTGGTTACACAAAATAACGTTGACAAAGGAAAGAAAGGAAAATAATAATCTCTAATTAGATTAAGTAAATGGCTTGGTAAAGAAAGTTTAAAATATAAAGGAATAATTAAATTATACATGGAACACAGTTATATATTATATTGTCTAAGGAAATATGAAGTGAGTTTCTTTTTAATCTACTTTTGAGTCATGCAGTCGTTGATATACGAGGGTAGGGCAGTCCAGAGTCAAGTGGCTGAAACGAGGAAGGATGAGGAGCAGTTAGATGTACGTTTTACTGGAACAACTAGAGTTAAATTTTCTCACCATCGTGTGTTTAATTTATGATAGTAGAATATCGAATGAAAGTGAGTAAAATATAAAGGGATGATGAGGTAGACAAAGTGTTTTATAAGAAGCAGCAACAATGTATCTTTCGCCAGTCTTCCAATCCGAGCCAAGACAACATTTCAAATACTGGAGTTATGTGGTCTGATTTATGGAGGTTGCATATATAATGTGCACAAGCATTATGAACTCGTTGCAGTCTTTGTACAAATGTGATATTCTTGTCAATGAAGAGTAAAGTTTAGACAAGTACTTTATTCAATGAAGAAGGAAGGAAATTTTTCAAACATTTTAGGGGATGGAAGATTGAATGTAGGTTTTTACAAGTTTCTCTTAAATGAACCTGTCAACTAAGATTTTTCACGGAAGATTTAAATGGAATTTTAGTTTGATTTATATTTACAAAAATTATTGATGTATAATCAATTTTGTTTAATAGACTTTGATGGCTGATGACAATTGCTTGTGACTTCTCAGCATTTACAATAAGATCTGTTTGTTTTGTCCACGTTTCTATGGGTTGCACTCGGCTGTTTCGACCTCTTGAACATGTTGCCACATCTCACACTTCCGATTATTAACAAATGGTAACCATGGATTATTTAATTTACAAAAACTGCATAAATAATACAATTTTTTTAAAGCTAATATTAACTCCTTGGTAGATACACCAACCAATGTAATTATTTTCATATTTTTACTAATGATACAAGCCAGAAGCCTATAAAGCAAATAAAATACAAACATAAGTTTTTCTGATTAAACTATCAACTTTGAACCTATGTTGTACGAACATTTTTTTGATTCTGCAGACTAGCCCCAACAGCAGTAGAAAGAATGGCACTTACACTCAGTATATTTATATAGTATGTGAAGCAATATAATTTTGTGTATGTAATAAGTCATTTCCTCAAAAATCAATGTTATTAATAATGTACATTTACATAGTAATAACAAATTATAAGAAATCATTTGCCAAAAATCTGTTTTTATTACACACTAACTTATAATGGCATAGCTTTTAAATATTTAGATTTCAATAAGCCATATTCTTAGTAAAATTAACTTTGCTGGAGATACAGTATATATATATATATATATATATGTGTGTGTGTGTGTGTGTGAGTGAGTGTGTAGGTTGCAGGAGAGCAAACAGTTTTCAGATACTTCTGAAATTCACAATGGGTTAAAGTAAGAACTTCACTATTATTCAATTTTGTACCAAAGCATGCAATCAAATCGAGGGCATACAACTCAAAGGTATTAATTATTTGTTGGTATATGTTAATGATGTAGCTTTATTAGTCAGAAACACAATAAGTCAACACTTGTTCTGTAAATAACACTAATAATCTGAAGCTGGAAATCTTATCAATAAAAGTATTTACAGGTTCAATTGTAGAAATACATTATTAAATGGGAATGGGCACTTTGTGAAAAATTATAGGAATTTTGAAGAATTTCAGAATTAAAATACTTCAGAACAGTAATGAAACACAGGAATGAAGTACAGAAAAAAAAAAATTAACAGTGGAATGACTGAGGGTCATATTGATACCTATTTCAACTTTTTAGACTTTATCTCCCTTACCAGGCCCTAGTGACTTACAGTTTTATGACTTTATTATTCAATTTCCTTAAAATTGAGAGTTTGAAATTATAATACACCTGGAAATGTGGAATTTAACTAGCTGTTCCTCCCTCCAATAATCTTTTAGGTGAAATTAGTTTATTAATAGAATGATAGGTTGAAACTTTTTTCTTATAATAATTTTAATCTTTTTATCTTTCTTTAGAGTACCTTATACATTATATATGTTCTCTTATAAGACAACATGGTCGCGGGTTCAAACCCGGCCGGGGTCGATGGATTTTTTAGGACGGAAAAATCCAAGGAGCAAGTCCTCTGGGAGGGACTTTAAGCCGTGGGTCCCGAGTCTGAAGATTTTCAGGCTCGTAAAAAATCCTTAAGCCTGAATGAAAAGGCCTCTAAGCAAAATTTACCGAATTTTCCCGTCCTAGTACTACCTTGGTTTCCTAGATGTCAGTATGAGGTGGAACGCTGACCACGTACCACTCAAAATGACATCTATACGAAAACAAGTGTAACTAAATTAGTATGGTTCAAATTCTTCCCTGTAGGGGGAGAGTGCCTAAAACTCTGTAAAGGGAAAACCTAGGCTTACAATACAATACAATAAGACAACATGGTCATATTTATTCTGGAGTAACTAAGGGATCTAAAAGACCTTTGAGTAATTTTACTCAGAAATCCTGTTTTTATTGTACATATTGAATTATTATGCCATGAAAGACATGAATTATATAGTTTAGCTTGACAGTTTAACATGTATCTACTGTTATTTTGTAAGTTTCCATTTTTTCTCATTTTTAAATGATACTTTTTCCTTTACAATGGTAATACCAGTTACAACTGTCTTTGAATTTGGTTCATTTTACAAATGTAAAAGGAAACAATATGGAATACAAGGTGTAACTGAAGAAGAAATACTATAAAAATTACGGCAAATAGAAGGGAATAATGTGCATGAGAGTGATAACCAGTGGTAGCTCCCGACTTAAATTATTAGTGAATCTCTTTAACTACACTTCATTTTTTATACTTCATGTTCTCTAAGAACAATTCTTATAACATAAACAAATATACATAGGTGAAATATGATGAATACAACTTATGTACATTTTGAGATGAGCTCAATTCTTCTATTTTTAAGGGTAGATTATTTATCTGTGATATCATAAAATTGCTGTTTTGCAATGAAATCTTGCAGCAATTCTTTATGGATGGAGAGTTATGTTAGTGATGAAAATCTTCCTTGTTTCATTGAATTGTATAAATTATTCTTTAATTTCTTATAACATTAATTTTCAGCTTACATATTTTCTAGTGTTATCTTTAGAATCACTGGATTGCTCATTGGTCCTCTTTAACAATATTATTTATTAAAAATTTTGTTAATACATAGGGTGAATTATTGGAGCTTGTCTATGAGAGTTTTCTTAAGGAAATATTCACACATAGAATTCTATATATTTGACTTTAATATTTTAATCTTGTGAATTTTGTGGTACAGTGTGGTGTTTTTTACATATTAAGAAATGTTGAATTTTATTTTTTGCAAATAAAGACATTATATACCAACTGTTTTATCAGTAGGTAATTCTAATTTCCCTTTATCCAAGATCCTTCAGAAGATTCATCTTCTACTTCGTTATTTAATTATATCCAATAACTGCAGTGAATTAGTTATTTAATGATACATTTTGCAAATACAATATGAAAAATAATTTATATAAGAATTTTGTATTTTGTTCCATCAGTGATTATTAACTATAATCTAACTTTATAATAATAATAATAATAATAATAATAATAATAATAATAATAATAACAATAATGATACGATAATAATACTTACTTACTTACTTACTCACTGGCACTATCGAACCCGTAGGTTCATGGCCGCACGGACATAAGCTCTCCATACATCCCTATCCTGAGCACAATGCTTTCCAATCATTCCCTGTATAATCTACTTCCCTCAAATCATAGTTAATGTTGTTCTCCCACCTCATTCTTGGTCTACCAACTGGGCGTTTTCCTTCTGGCTTTCCTACAAGAAGTTTCCATGCACGTCTTTCATTCCCCATACGCGCAACATGTCCTGCCCATCGCAGTCTACGGGACTTAACTGTTCTTATTATATCTGGCTTCCTATAAAGACCATGTAGTTCATTGTTATGTAGTCTTCTCCATTCACCTGTCTGTTCATCTCTCTTTGGTCCAAAAATTTTCCTAAGAACTTTATTCTCAAATACTCGTAATCTCCTTTCCTCCCTTAAAGTAAGAGTCCATGTTTCGCACCCATATAATATAACTGGTAGAATAATTGTTTTATATATTTTCAGTTTAACGTTTTTTGAAAGGAGTTGGGACATCAAGAGCCTCTGCAATGCATAATAGCATGCATTTCCAGAATTGAGCCTATGTTTAATTTCTTTGTGCATCTCATTCCTATTTGTGATTATTGTTCCTAGGTATTTGAATTCAGCCAATTCCTCAAAATTTCCCTCATTTGTCATTAGCTGTCCATTTCCATTATATAATGTATTTCTACGTGTGACCATATATTTAGTTTTACTGATATTTACTTCCAGTCCTAATTTCTTAGTGTTACTCAATAGTGTGTGCGTGTTGGCCTTTAGTATCTCCTCGCTATCGGCCAGTAGTACTACATCATCAGCATAAACTAACAGCTTATTAATACCATTCAGTTGTAGGCCTTCCTCATTCTCTAAAGATTTAATGGCATGCTCTAGTACAAAATTAAATAGTAGAGGAGATAGTGCATCTCCTTGCTTCAACCCATTCTGGATTTCAAAAGTGTCTGAAAACTGTTTGCCTACACGCACCCTACTCGTTGAGCCATTTAGACACATTCGTATAAGTCTAACTAACTTTTTAGGAATTCCGAACTCCAGCAGGATACTATATAACTTCTCCCTCTTAATTGAATCATATGCTTTTTTGAAGTCTACATATAGTTGATGTACAGTACCATTATATTCCCATTTCTTTTCTAAAATCTGTCTTATACTAAAAATCTGATCTGTTGTAGACCTGTTTCTTCTAAATGCACATTGATGATCTCCTAGAATGTCATCAATATAGGGAGTAAGTCTGCTTACTAATATATTTGTTAGAATTTTGTACGAAGTTGAAAGTAATGAGATGCCCCTATAGTTGTTGCAATCAGTTTTATCTCCTTTCTTATAAATTGGTACGATAATTGATTCCTTCCATTCATCTGGAAGAGCTTCTTTTTCCCAAATCATAGTAAGCAACCAGCGTATCTTGTCCATCAATTTTTCTCCCCCTGATTTTATCAGTTCTGCTGGGATCTCATCTGAACCTGATGCTTTATACATCTTCAATTTTTCAATTGCCATTTCAACCTCTAATGCACTTGGCTCTGCGACTAGCATTTCTGCTGTCTGTAACTTATCCTCCTCAATGTCCTGTTCTGTATGTACATTTAATAGCTGATTAAAATAACTTTTCCATCTATTTAATATACTCTTGGAATCTGCAATCATATCCCCATTTTCATTCCGAATTATGTTTGTTCTAGCCTGAAACCCTTTCTTCTCTATACTAATTCCCTGATATAATTCTCTAATGTTCCTATTTTTTGCATTCATTTCAAGATCATTAATCTTCTCTCTCAAATATTCCCTCTTCTTACTCTTTAGTAACTTGGTGGTTTCCTGTCTAACACTACCCAATTGCTCTAAATTTACCTCATTTGGCTCGTGTAACCATTTCATTTTTGCTAGCTTTCTTTTCTTTACGATGTCGGCACATTCCTCATCAAACCATTTCTTGTTTTGCCTCTTTTTTAAACAACCAATGCTTTCTGATGCTGACAATTTAATAGTATCTCTTATAGCCTCCCATTCTTTATTTATATCAGTTTCTTCTTCGTTTGCCACATTGTCATCTGAAGATTCCAGTACTTCAAATCTATTAGCAATTTTGATTTGGTATTCTTGCCGCATTTCATCATTTTTCAAGTTTTTTAATTCATATTTTACGGAATCATCTTTAGCGTTTGTTCCTCTCATAAGCGATAGCCGTTGTCTGATTTTCACTCTGACCAGATGATGATCCGAATTGCAGTCTGTCCCTCTAACTGATTTAACATCGATGATGCTAGTGTGCCAGCGTTTATCCACTAATACATGATCTATCTGGTTCCGAGTTTCTCCATCTGGGGACGTCCAGGTGTATTTATGAATATCCTTATGCTGAAATGTTGTGCTCTTAACAATCAGATTCTTTGATGTGGCAAATGTGACTAATCTAACCCCGTTGTCGTTACTATCTTCATGAAGACTGAATTTGCCTATTGTTGGTTTGAATATATCTTCCCGCCCCACTTTTGCATTAAAATCTCCTAAGACAATTTTCATATGATATCGTGAAAGGCTATCAAATAAGCATTCTAATTCGTCATAGAACTCATCCTTGATCTTGTCATCTTTATCTTCTGTGGGGGCATGTACATTTACAATTATAAAATCATGTCGTTTACCCTTTAGAATTATGTATGATATCCTATCACTAACAAACTTAATATCTCGGATAGCGGATAGGATCCTCCTTCTGACTAAAAAACCCGTTCCAAATGCAGGTCTTTCTGCACCCCCCATAGTATAATGCAAAGCTTCCTGATTCCTGACTACCTTCTCCTGGCCACCTAACTTCCTGTAAAGCGACTATATCCAAGGGCGATTTATCCAATTCCCGCGTTAATATCTCTAGTGCCCCGCTATTGTATAAAGTCCTAACATTCCATGTTCCTAGGAACATGTCCCTGTGTTTGAGCCTTTGGCATGGGTTCCCTGAAGTAGTCCCCGCCCGGAGAACCGAATGGGGACTATTTGACCTCCGGAAAATTTTACCCCAGTAGAACCCATGTCCGCATTTCTTGACGGTTGTATTTTTACGGTGAAAGATCGTCACTCTTTCGACCAAGGTACTTATTTCGTCTGGCTTATCACCTTTGACCAGTCCGGCATGGGTAACCCTATCGGCAGCAATGCTACCGCCGGCATAGCTCTCAGGATCATTTAAGCACACAAGCCACTCCACCACGACAAGGTAAAGATACCATGGAGGGATAATAATAATAATATTTTTTATAATCTAACTTTATGATTTTGATTATCTGTATGTAACAAAAAATTATGTTCCGATTGATTGAGGGTCTTTCCACTTTTCAGCGGTTGCCCTTTTACCAGCCGGCTGCTGGCCCTTCACATCCACATGTGTCAACAGCCAGTGTAGGGGTGACATGTGGTTAGCATGTCAAGTCCCCCAGCCGTTATAGCTGGTTCCTCAACCTGGAGCCGCTACTTATTGTAGCTACCCAATTGCCTCACGATGCTGGGTGGGCACCGGTCCCATACTGGCCGAAATACCATGAGAAAATTTCTTCCCCCATGGAGACTCGAACCAGCGCAAGTCCCGGAGCTCTGCGCCAAGGCTTCCTACCTTAACCGCTCGGCTACGGCGCGGGACCAAAAAAAAAAATTCTTATTCAACATATCAGCTCTCTATACCAGAATTTGCTGGAATTCACTGAAGAATTACAGTTATATATATATTTCCCCCTCAATTTGGTTTATAGTAGAATATATATATATATAAATTATATATTCAGAATGAACAGACATGAATGTGATTTAATATTTTTACGAATATTTGGAAATGAAACATGAATAAATATATCATATTATACTAGGTAACATTTTACTTTAAGTAACTGAGTCTAAAATTTGGATGTTAATGACTGCATGGACATCAGCTCTTCATTTATATCCTTATCATGAGCAAATATTTTCTACTCATTCCATGTATAATCCCTCAAATCTTGATATATAATTCACCAAACTCATTCTTGGGCTAACCTATCATATCATTTCACTTTAGCTTTCCTACAAGCAATTTACATACCCCTCTCATTGTCCATTCATGCCACATATGTCTTTCCTTGGAGTCTATGACACTTACGTACTTTTATTAAATTGATATAATAAATTTGGGAATTTTTACATTATGAGATTTTCTTAATAAGCATCTGATGAATCGTAAATTCTTTTTACCTCATATATCTATGTTTTTTAAACACAGAACAGCAGTATCTCAGCTGTTTTCATGACTGTCGATTTTTCTTTTGCCAGTAATTTTCTAAATTGTCATCTTGTGTACTTTTGAAGTTTAGAAAATTACTCCTTCAAAAGTGCACCAGATGGCAGTTTAGAAAATTACTGGCAAAAGAAAAAATTGATGCCATGAAAACAGCTGAGGATGGAAAAGATGTTTTTCCGATGCTGCAGTTCTGTGTTAAAAAAAAACATGTATGAGGTAAGAAGAATTCACGATTCATTTGATTCTTATTTTATTAAAACCTGTTTCATCTAACGATAATATATTCAGTGTTTAGTATTTTCTGCAGTCATCTGCCAGTTTGTCTCTCTTCGTTCTACTAACTTCCTAAGCATTTTATATTCAGATACTCATATTTTCTCCTCTCTTAAAGTAAGGTAGCATGATTCACACTCATATAGTAGCTTATAACTAGAACAATTGATTTATATTTTAATTAACTTTTTTTAATATTTTTTTTGTCCAAAGCCACCAGGTTGCTTTTATGACATTTCTGGCTTTCTTCCCTGGCATTGGCTAGCCTAAATTGAAATTGATTTCTTAGGTTGAGACATCTGGAAGGCAGAGTTATGGTATGATGATGTGATGGGCGATAAAGGTGACAAAAGTCACAGTAATGCATAATAGCATCCATTTTCAGTGTTCAGTTATGTTTAGTTTAATTGTACACCTCATTCCTGTTTGTAATTATTGTTGCTATGTATTTGAATTGTCACTTCTCCAAATTTCCGCCATTTGTTTCTAAGTGTATTTTTATGTGTACTCATATATTTAGATTTCCTGTTGTTTATTTACAGATGTGTTGTCTTATAATATTTTCTCATGATCACATAATACTATATCACTAGCATATATCATCAGTTGATTAAAACCAAGAGATGTATGTCCTCTTTATCCTTCAAAGATTTATTTACTTCGTTTAATACAAAATTGAAGAGCAGAGGAGAGAGTGCATTTCTGCACTTAAACCAGAGTGTATTTCAAAAGTATCTAAAATTCTTTGCCTGTCCAAACCCTTCTCTTTGAGCTATTTAGATATATTTTCATCCCTGATTTTATTTGTTCTAGTCTGAAAAACCTTTCCTTTGCACTTAATTCACTTATATAGATTGCATAAATATTGCCATTTTTTCTGTTCATTTTGAGATCATTAAAATTAAAATAAAAATATTCCCTCTTTTTAATCTTTAAAAACTGGTAGTTTCCTGTTGGATGTTAAGGAACTGTTCTAAATTTACATAATTTTTCTCATGAACCCAATTAATTTTTGCTAGCTTACTTTTCTTTACTATGCCAGCACAAATCCTCATAAAGCCATTTTTGTTTCTTTTTAAAATAATGTATCCATATGTTTTAGCTTAATGCATCATGTACAAGTTGTACAAATCTCAAGGTCATCTCACTCGGTTTCTTTCTGTGAGTGGTATATAAGTTGAGACATATTTTGTACCGTACCACTTATGGCTAATAGAAATGAACAATGTGCTGGTTTAAAATTCTGCTTTCGTCTCAATCAATCCTGAGGACTATTAAATGTTACAGGAGAGTTTATTTTTCCCTATAACACAGCTAAAAGGTCGTATAAATTGTTTGAAGAAGGTAGACAATCAATTTCAAAAGAATGTGGACCCAGCTCCCTCAAGTTATGAAAGAAAACATCAACACAACAGCTGTCATAATGAGAAAATCAACAAATAACTATAAGATCATCTTCTGACATCCTAAATATTTCACTGGGTTTCCACCCACATGTTGGAAACAAACTGGATGCTGCACCTTGGTAATGAGAGGCCACATATTGCAATTGTTGCTGAATATCTTGCAAAAATAAAAGTGAAGTGTGTCTCTTACTCTTCCTGTAGTCTGGATATAGTCCTCTATACTTTTTTCTATTCCCTACTCTGAAGAAATACTATTGCGGGAGGGTCTTCCATCATCAGAAGTAATAGTGAAAGCTATGAAGGCAGTTTTGAAAAACCTATCAAAAAATAGTTTTCATCATGTCTTTGCATACTGAGAGAAATGCTGGAAAAGTGCATTGCATCCAAAGGAGACTATTTTGAGAAGGACCATCAAAATTCTGATGGATGAATAAAGTTACTTTACCGATGAAAATAACTATCATTCTTTATTGAACAGCCCTCATAGTATTTCTTCGGAGTCTCCTAATTTCTCTTTGCATAGGTTTCTTCTTGGGTTCCCACATATTCATCTGAATATTCCAGTATTTCAAATATATTCTCCCAATTCTGAACTAGAAATCATGTTAAAGTTGATCATTTGCTAATTTATCAATTCAAAATTTGTAGAGTCCTCTTTAGTTTTTACCTCTCATGAGTGAAAAGCATTCTCTGTTTTTCACCCTGACCAGATTATCTTTGATTGCACTCTTTCCCCCTAACTTAGCTAATTTGAATTATGCTATTCTATGAGTAGGCCTATTTATCTATTAATAAATCATCCATTTGGTATGCACTTCACTATCTGGAGACGTCCAATTGTATACATAGTTATTCTTATGCTGTAAAGCTGTATTCTTCACAATGAGATCTCTTGATGTGACTATTCTAACCGTATTATTATTACTGTATTCATGAAGAACGAATTTGCCTATTGTTGGCCTGAATATATTTTCCTGTCATACTTTTGTGTTAAATCACCAAAGAAAATTTTCATATGATATTACAATAGCCTATCAAACACGTATTCTAATTCCTCATATAACTTGTTATTGATGTTGCCATTCTTATCTATCATAGGAACACGTGCATTTACAATTACAATATGTCCTTTACCCTTTAGGATCGCATATAATATCCTATTGCTAACAAACTTAAATCTCTGAAAGCTGAGAATATTCTCTTTTGGATTAAAAAAACACATTACATATCCTGGTCTCGCTGCATGTTCTTAAGTATAACATATCACTTTTTATTTATCACTGCCTTCTCTTGGCATTCTAATATGATGGAAAGTGACTATATCTAAGGGAGATAAATATAATTCCTGTGTTAATATTTATAGTGCCCCACTGCTATATAATGTTGTGTTTCGCATTCCAAGGGTCATGTCCCTATGTTTATTGCGTTGTGGATCCCTGAAGTAGTCCCTGCCTGGAGAGCCAGATGGTGGACTATTTTATATCTGAAACATTTTACTTTATTGGAACTAATTTGCACGTATTTTGAAACTGAATTTTTCTTTTACAGTGAAGGATCATCATTCTTTTGATCAAAATATCTCTTTTATTCTGGCTTGTCGCTTTTGACTTGTCCGGCATGTGAGACCTTTTAGACAGCAATGCTACTGCGAGTATAGCTTGCAGAGTCGTCCAAGTACCCAAGCCCCTCATTCAGAAACAAGAACGTTTTGCTTGTAAAATAGGTTTTAAATATATTGTGTATACTTTGTTAGATTACCATATGTGGGACAGTGTTAGAATGTTCTCTTTCTCAACTATCTTATAAGAAACGATATTGAACATTGTACAAATGGAAACAAAAATATATCATAAAATTGAAAATTTAAAATAGATTGTTCTTCTCATCTCATATCCCATCTTCAAATTCAATAAACATATCATGTTGATGAAAGTGTGGCATTTTGCAATGCAGTTTAGATAGGCTATAGTGTCTATATTATGCAATGATGCATACTTATGTTTGTGCTGATGTAAATTTTTTTTTTTCCTGTTATGTTTTCAGGTAGTTCAATGTGAAGAAAATTTAAAGAAATGACTGAAATCACAAGTAAATGTAATAAACATTGGTTCATACGTAGTGGGTATATAGCAAAGTAAATATAAGATAAAAGTTAAAAATTAAAATGTACGTGTTAGAGGTGCCGTCGTCCTCAACTTTGTTAAAATGATGTATATAAAATATTAACTAGAGGCATTTCGGAAGTTAACTTCCATCATCAGCAGGATGAGCTTCTGTTAGTAGTTGTTGTTTACGACGATGTAGACTCCAAGTGGCTGTAGCAGCAATTCATTGTTAAATAATGTAAGTTTAGTCATTACATACCTATTTTCTGGTGCAGTTACCTCAACGTCTATTATGAAAACAAGGAGAAATCTCAACTACAAGATAAGGATTATAATTATGCAGGGTGTCCCATTCAAACCTCCCACATTTAATTAATCATAACTAAAAAGTATGCGGAATTATGAAATGAGGCCGGTATTAAACGAAGCAGAAACTCAAAGAATTTTCATTGCCACACACTAAAACACTTCTATATGTGCACCATTAGTAGCACGAACAATATCAAGTCTGTATTCGATTTCGTGCCACGTTCTGTCCAAAATGTCCATTGGTACTGTTGCAATTAGTGTCAAGGATATGGGTTCGTAAATCATGAAGATCTTGTACTGGAGTCGCAAAACACACGGTCTTTTACATACCCCCAGAGGAAGAAGTCCAGTGGAGTGATGTCTGACGAACGTGGTTTTATGTCATTATTGTCCAACATGCGACAGGTGAATTAACTGCAACAATGGAAACAAGTCCACCGCTGTGGTCTCGAGGTAGCGTGCTGCCTTGTCACGCAGCGGGCCTGGGTTCGATTCCCGGTTGGGACAGGCTCCTGGGTGAGTTTTTTTCGGAGTTTTTCCTTACCTGTAAGACAAATGTCAGGAAGCTTAGAGCCCAACGATCCCCGAAAATCATCCGGCCATCATCATCTTTATCTGTATCGTTATCATCATCATCATCATCATCATCATCATCCTTCACCGGTGCGGAAAGCAACGGGAAGCTACATCTATAATTCCCTAGTAAAGCTGCAAAGCATAGCATGAAAATGCTATGATTGCAGTGAAAGACCTACCCTCGGACAGAACACTATGGAATGGAATGAAAACAAACATTCTTTGAGTTTCTGTTTATTTCAATACCAACCTCATTTCATAATTCCGCACACTTTGAGAGTTATGATTAATTAAAATGTGGGAGGTTTGAATGGGACACGGTGTATAAAAATCATCTCTTCCAGTTTTCTTATTAGACCTATGTTATTTTGAATGCAGAATTTGATGGAATATACTAATTATGAAAATTATACTATTATATTCTCACGTAAAGCAATCGGCTATTTTGAAAATATTATTTTTGACCATTTTACTCTTTTTCTTGTTTTTCATCACTCGTTATTCCATATGTTGAATTCTAATTTCATTGCCTGGATCCATTTAACCTAATTCGTCATTATATAGTACAAGTTCAAAGTAAAGTAATTGAACAAATTTACGCGATATGGCATTAAAAGTTAAATCATTTATAAAATCAAGCACAAAATAGTTCAGTGGCATATAGTGATGTTTTACACGGTAGGACCAGCTGTAATAGAACTGTTCTTAGATATTTAAGAAATCTTCTCAGTGAAGGAGAGATTTTAAGAAGTACACCGTGTCCACAAATGTAGTATCATACTTTAATCTACTACTACGTCGCTTTGGATAATAGTATCTAAATGAAATGGCGACAATCAGAAGAGAAACTCAAAAACGTTTTTGCTACATCTCATAGACATTGAATGTGGTCCCCACGAGAGACGCTGCAGACACCTGAATAACTAAATATCCAACAATGAACCCATATCGACCACAAAAAATGATTAAATCTAGTTTAGTTTCTGTATTGTTGTCCATTATTCTCTATTGTTGACATTGTTAACATGCACAAAATGTTTTGAGTTTCTCCTATGATTGTCACCAATTTCATTTAGATGCGATTATCCAAAGCGACATACGTAGTAGTAGTTTAAAGTATACTATATTTGTGGACTATATTTCGAGGAGAATTGAAAAGGGCAGGATATTTCGGTTACCCACCAGTTGTATACTGCTTCTCGATTTCTAGATGTTCTTAACAGTTATTTGCCTCGGCTTCATTGATAAGTTATTCTTATTCACGTTAATAGCAAATATTAACTGAAGGATCGGATGATATGATTAAATTTATAGGATAATCCCGGGTTGGTTTTAGGTGCCGTTTGAAGAAAATATGGATTGAAAACCACCCTTCAGATTGGAACAGACTATCTATCAGACCTTATACTTTTATGGAAGATGATGAAATTAGGGAAAGGGGTTTGATATACTAAAGTCAATATTACTGTATAGATTAGTATAATGCTAATGTAAAGTGAACATTGTTTATATTTTAGTGCTAAAGAAATGCGTGTAATGTATGTACACTTTGCGACAAGAATGGGCAGACTCTTGATCTCGAATATTTCAAGTTCTAACGCGCGATTCACACGAGTAAACTAATTGCACAGTAGAGCATTCTTTCTAAATCCAACAAGGCAGCGAAAGCTTAGCTCAGTGCTTAGTGGCTTGATTCGTATGCAAGAAGTCACAGATTCGATTCCTGGTGAGGTTAATTTTTTAATTTCTATTTCTATTAATTTCTATTTTATTCTGTATGTCAATTCTTTAAGAAAAAACGTACTAACTATTTGGAAGTATTACTAATTTTATTATTAATATTATTTATTTATAAATAGGTTTACAGTGTAATAAAACATCTTCCTAAGCCCAAAGCTTTTTAAATTTTTATTTTCTTTCTCCTTTCTTCTCTATCTTCTCATTCCAATTCTTCCAGACCCAACACCCTCATACCTCTTTTTTACACCATCCATCCATTTAAATCAAGGTCGACCTCTATTTCCTTTTCCAGGTGGAATCCAGTCCAAAGCTTATCTGGGTAATCTTTTCTCTGGCATCCTATGTATATGACCATACCATTCTAGTTGTCTGTATCTCAAAAAATCTAATATTGAATTTTGGACTTTCATTTGTTGTGTGATGATTGTATTTCTGATTTTTCCCCCCCAATTTAGAATGTCTAGTTGAGCATCTTAAACAATCCATTTCAGTAGACATAAGCTTTAAACTCAAATTTTTATTCAACTGCCAAGTTTCTACACCGTGTGTTAGTGTGCTTCGAATTACGGATTTATACATTCTAATTTATACATTCTACATTTATACATTCTAATTTGGTATCTATTATTATGTTCTTATCCCATAAAACTCCATTTAACATTTTTATTACTGATCTGCCTTTTTGAATTCTATATTTTAAGTAATTTTATTGGGTACATTTTGAGTAAATTTTGATCCCCAGGTAATTGCATTCTTCACATCATTTGATACATTCCATTATTATTATTAATATTATTATTATTATTTTATTATTGTCCATCATCTATGGGCTATTATTATGCTGGACTTGACACATATAAACTAAATATTTTAATCGAAGGGTGAAACTTTTTCCTGACTAATACGTAATAAATAAATAAACTCATAAATATATGAAGCTATATTATATTTTATTACATAAATTTATAGCATTATTATTAAAACGTAGTACTGCACACACAATTAAATTTATACCGGTAGCTAAATGGTGTTACAGAGTTTACGAAGGCAGGAATATTACTTAAGATAGTGTAGAGTGGACGTAGATTATGTGGCAGAAATTAAATGTTATAGGATGTACTTTGCGAAAATACAAATTAATAAAAAAATTGTCGGAGGATTCGAACCCTGGCTTTTCACATACATTTCGTGTTCTTGTTGTAAGTAGTTTAACGATCTACGCTACTCGAACGTAGAATATTAGTTGCCTTGTTTACTTTTACACTATGAACGAGAGTTGAACTTTATTTAAAATGTCGCAATTTGAGTAATATTGCATTTGTCGAACACTCGTAAATATCTAGAAACATGTCTCCTTCACTGTCTTTAACTATTCAAGACGATTCAAACTAAATGCATCGCATTTAAAACATTTAACAATGCGTTACCTCGTGAACCGCAGCTATGGCTTTTCGAGCATGCGCAGTGGGCCATAACAGGAACTCTGCTTTTTGAAGCGGCTCATTCTTTTTGTCGCTAAATATATATACTTCATACGTTCTGCATTGAAACATTAATGCTCCCTAACTGGAGTTTCTTAACCAAGCGAATTTAGTTATGCTTATTTACCTACAGATGTCAACAAGTGACATGTCGTTAGCACATTGCCTCAATGAGACATCGAGTAGGCAACTAAGGTGTTACTTGGATGGATGAATGTCAGTTAAATTTTGCACAGGTCTTTTTATTCAGGCTTTTACAAGCCTGAAAATCTCCTGACTCGGGACCCTCAGTTTAAAATCCCTCCCGGAGGACTTGTCCGTTGGATTTTTCACCCTAAAATTCCATACCCCAGCCAGATTTGAACCCGCGACCCTTGGGAATAGAAGCAGGCAACGTAATCATTTGACATTTCGCAGCCGACATGTGTAATATGAAGGTAATATTACTGGATTTCACAAGAATAATTAAACTTTTTAAGTCATATTTATAAATCCGTAAGCAAGTTATATTCATTTGATTAAAAAATTACCTATATGTATTACTAACAAGGGAACCGCCAACCATTGAATGCCTAATCACCTTGTAATTTATTCTAGAGAAGCGTTTGATGTACCAAGGCCATGTCCTTAAAATTATCTGTCGCTTTTAACTGCAAGGCACTAATATCCAGTGCCAAATCTCTCATTTAAACTACAGGGAAGTAATTTATACGTTTGTTACTACAAGAACGATAACAATGATGCGGGAAATACGTGTTTTTTATTATGTCAGAATTCTTAGTTCTGCGGTTCATCATTTTTTTAAAGATTATACCTACAACATACGTTTCCATACGTAAATTCAACGATGGAGCACCAGGCCGGTACAAGAATAAAAATAATTTATTTAATCTGCTGTGTCATAGCAGAGATTTCAAAGTGTCAGCTGAATGGCATTTCTTCGCCACAAGCCATAGAAAAGGCCCTTCTGAAGGCGTAGGAGGTACTGCCTACGCCAGTCTTTAGGGAACCCAGATAACCCCCCCCAAAAGCTTTATGAATGGTTGCATTATATTGCGTCACATCAACTTTTGTTGCATTCACAACCAAAGACAACATAAATGTGGGTGAAAATTGTAAAAAATACTATCGTAAAAACATTTTCCAGTTCGTGTGAAATCTATCGAGAAGTTTTGCTCCTATATTCGCTGAGATCTCGTCACGGGAAGATATAATAATGCGTGCTGCAGTTGAACGACTTTAACAGCTCCTTAGTTCCGGATTTATAATAACTTGAGTTCTTGTTGAGGTCCCGATATAAAATTTTAAGTTTTGAAAACACGCTCATATCTACTTAATTTTAAAATATCCAAATTAAAGCTTAGGATTTCAAGTTATAACGTTTTAAATTTTTGATGTGACTTTTTTTTTTAACAGGAAAAATAATATAAACTTAAAATAAAGTGAAAGATAACAGTATCCATACTTTTCATATACGTAAGAATAATTTTGTAGAAGCTCATATGCAGTCAGAAAATTATACACAAATGTGTTTTATGAATATTACAAATTTCATATGCCCATAATTGCCAAACTATCGTTAATAATATTTTCATATTATGTCTGATTCATCTAGGCAATGAGGAAAAGATCCCAAAATACTTTCGCTTTCCAAGATGTCACGGTTTAAAGATATATTTGCAAGGAATGACTATTCTTTTTCAAAATTGCCACCGTATACCTTATGTTGCATAGAGAGGGCGAGTTCAACAAGCGATTTTTAGGGTTTAAAGGAGGCCGTGAACAGGCATAATGTTAAGGTCTGCTGTGAAATAGTTTATTAGTTTGGTTGACCTACTTATTTTCTACTTTTTTGACTTTAAAGTTTGTTTTAATGAGACATTTATAAAAACGTACATTGCTGCTTGTATGTATACTCATTTTAATGTATTCGTCAGTCATTTAGCAACATTAGAATAGTAATTGTTTAGGTAAATATATATCGTTGTAGCACTAGAATTAGCAAATTTTGCTAGAACAAAGCAGAGAGAAAAAAGTAAAAATATTTGTATATTTTCTGATAATTAACTGTGAATTGGGAAGAATGCTGCTTGTAGTTAGTTTAGCTAGTATGTTGTAGAGTAATCAAAAGTTAATTCATATTTAATATATTTTGCGTAATTTGTGAACAACGATTGAAAGGACAAAATATAAATTTTAAGACTGATGTGTTAATGTGAATTGAAACACAAATTCGATTATCTACCTTAAAGTTAAAAGCTAACAAACCAAAATAACTCACACTAACTTTACTTTTGTCATTTCAATTGCTGCTCACATTGCTGTGATAAAATAAGAGGTAAAACTACAGTTCACCAGACCAACTACAATGTAGACTTACATTAGGCCAAATTGCTTAAAATACCTGCTGTAAAATTTGTGCACATATTAAATCACTCATTCACATATGTTAGATTGATATGATTAGTAAGTAAAATCATAAATAAATAGTTATAATCACTTGGGGAATAACCTTTATCTAATTCTGTATATTTTCGTATTAATAACTTGCTTAATTATAGATTAATTTCCACTTGATTTTACATACTATTTCTTGTAATTCTGTTGCTCTACATACTTCCTTGTCTTTACTAAAATTTTGTACTATTATAAACATTTTACAATGATACTTATAACTTTTTTACAATTATTAAATATTTATCCACGTACGCAATGTTTTCTTCAAAGTTCTTCAGAACTGCAGTGTGAATGCACAAATTCTTCATGTAATTTCTGCAAGATGTCAGTGAATTTGTGTTATCAACATATGCAATTAATTCCAACCATACCTCAAGAAATTACTTTCTTAGGATCCAATGGAACAAGTTAGGGAAAAACTGCACTTAAACTAGCGTGAAATATTTTCAAAGTCCTATAGAACAACAGTTCGCATGCGCCAGAGTTTATAGAGCCAGCAATAACCCACAATCGAACCACATATCGATTATCATCCTTGATTGCTATCTGTTGCTATGACATTTAAATGACCAATATTTGCAATAAATCCCCAAATCTATGTTAAAAAAATATATTAATAATATTAAAATTACCAAACGTTTATTAAAAATGGGTGTACACTTACTTATCACTCCCTAACACTGATCCAACCAGCGATACCCCAAAACAGCGATAGAAAAATCATAGACTAAGTAATATACTCTGTGGAGAAAATAGCAGTTAGCATCACAATATTGTTTAACAGTGTCATAATATTGTGATTTGCATATTTAAATAAATACTTAAAAATTGTCTAATAATGTTATAAAAATTGTTTGAAAAAGTTTAAAATATTAAATAATGTTAGTAAATACAGAAGAAGAGCTATAGTTTTCAACAATATAACTGAAAAATCAAGTGCTAGTAGAAGTGCAGTTGAGCCCAAGTTAGTGTACACAAGATTAGTTCATAGTTTATTAAGTAATGTGCATTTAATTAATTTTGTTAGGTTAGGAAGAGGGAAGTTGGTGTAAATCCATTTCTAATAAACATTTGGGAAATTATTGCGATAATTGGTTCTATTGATTTCACAGCTACGTGGTTCCATCTAGCGACAATTCTATAAACTTTTTGTAAGACTTCTTTGTAAGACTTCACAGATATGTGGTTTCACTTAGCATCAGCTCTATAAATGTTTTCGCATGCACACTCTTATTCTATAGGACTTGGGAAATTTATGATGGAATTGAAACTAAAATTTTTCCAATAAATTCTTATTTATATTTTAAAAACATTGCAATTTATCTTTGACTCTCAAAACATTGTTTTCATTTAAATTGAGAAAATCTCTTAATTTTTTATAAGCAAAGTACAATAAATTCAATGCAATTTTTATACATTATCGAGATGATAGTTTTGCTGACATTTTAATAATGATCAAACTTTAAAATAATTATATTAATAAAATTTTTTTTAACATTAAGAAACAATTTGACGATAGAAGGAAAGTTTCAGGTTGGGGTGTGTGATTTTTTAATGTTTTTAAGCATAAATTTCATGAGTTTCATTTACACATTCTTGTATCTAACCTACAGCCTCCCATTTACTTAGGCCATCTGAAATTGGTATTATAGATCAGTCTTAAAATTAAAATATTAAAGAATTACTCATTTGAACGTAATTTTGTCTTAAGTTTTGAGTTAGGTTATATTTGGGGCTAAGCATAAAGGGTTGACATAATAAACTACAAACTGTAATGTTGACATTAATGGTTCATATGTGTTCCATGAAA
Source organism: Diploptera punctata (assembly GCA_030220185.1). Classification (NCBI taxonomy): domain Eukaryota; kingdom Metazoa; phylum Arthropoda; class Insecta; order Blattodea; family Blaberidae; genus Diploptera; species Diploptera punctata. Next base: position 493,654 of record JASPKZ010007878.1, read on the forward strand.
ATGGTGGTCATTTCCATCTACTCTGATATAGTTTATGTATGTAATAAAGAACACTATACTAAATCCGAGATAAGTTCCAGTTTAATGTAAACAAACCAGATGTATGACTGCATTTTTTTTGGCTGAATAATTGTTTTACCTTTAAGTATCTAATAAAGTATAATTAGTTCTCTAACACTAGAAATGAAGGAAATAAAAATATATATTATCTAACACAAGTCTATATAAGTTATGTGGAAGAATCTTAAAATATATAATTACAATTTTAATAGATTAAATAAGCATTGTTTTATTGTTTATTTTTTCTTTCACTCACCTCATACTTCATAACTCCTTGCAGACCCAGGTTTGTCACATCATTGTGACATTCTCAATGCTGTGTCACGTTCACAACTGATGTCCAACGGCCTTCTATCCTGCAGACTGATCTCTGTGCCATCTGATGGCTGACCGACGAACTTCAATATAAACAATATTAAAAAACCTCATAGTGTTATTTCCTATCTACATAACTTAAGCATTGTTTTATTATGCATGCACAATGCAGAATACGTTGGAATTTCAGTTGTTTCAAAATGGTGACTTCTATAGAATAATTTCTAAAGGATAAAAAAAAACTTGAAAAGCAGAGAGAAACAGATTATTTTGAATTTCTTAAACAGTTAAGTGAAAAATATCCCACATTACCATTGAGGATGTGATGAAAATAACAGCAGAATTTACGAGTGAGTTAGCAAGAGCATAAATTCTCCTCGTAATGAAATTGTACTGGTAAATAAAGGATATCTATCAACATCATGGAAAACAATAAATGTCCATTTATATATATATATATATATATAATATATATATATATATTCTCACAAATAAATAAGAAACTAAGTAAATTCCTAATTATTGGTACCTTCTTATCTTGTATTCAGTCTTGTTTCCTGTAAAATATGATGTTGCCTAAGACCAGGAGACTAGATATTGTGGTAGGTATGATAGATTCATTCAGTTTCACATTAAATTTCTTACCTTATTCTTCTAGTCAATTCTTCATATACTTCATATACACAGGCAATAACTGACACCATTGAAATATACCAAAATAATTGGCATAAACACTTTCTTAGAATACCAAACAATAGACTACCTCTGAATCTATTCAACTATAGACCCACAGGACAAAGAGACCCAGAACGACCTAAGAAGTGATGGAGGACCAATTTCTGTCCTGAAGTGGAACAGGCCAATGGCCTAATTCCTGATTGTTATTGATGATATACTTAGAGTAAAATCTTATGTAGTGAAACATGGCTTAATTTATAATATAATTAATGGTGTTACTGATAATTTCAGATTCTCATAATGAATTGCCAGTTTTCTGTTAAAAATGAGGATAATCTGCCACAACCTGAAATTGAACATCATGTAAGTTACTGTACAATGTTTATATAGCTCTCTGTCATTATTAGAAGCCTAGATTTGATAAAATTATTGTACACTGTGATTTTCATTTTACAGGACATAAAAATTGAAATAAAATCAGAAGTAGATGATGAAATTGGCAATCCTGACATTAAATGTGAGGCGTTTCCAGGTGTTGATCCACTATCTTATGTGGAAACAGAACTTAAGGTAATGTTCTTGTTGGTATTCTCAGAATTGGGCTATCATAATGCAAATGACTTGTTCTGCATGTCAACAACTAGACTTAAGTTTTTAGGTAACATTTTTTATCACTCACCTCATATTACTCTTCTTATTTAACTACAAACTAGTTTTGGAACTTAGTTTCCATTCCATCCTCAGTATCATCATGACCATTGTTTTGTTGCCTTGAAATGCCGCCCTTCGCTCCTTCCATTGGCATGCTTAAAAACCTCAAAACCAGGTCATTCTCCCCGGGAATTTCGAAGTTCATCAATTTCTTCTTTTTGCTCTTTTGAATGTAGATCTTTCCCCAAACAGTGAGTTCTTTTGGTTTTTCTGTTTGTTTTAATAATTTAACTTCCTTCTCGATAAGTAAGATGTTTTTCAGACCATGCGTGGGCATCCACTACAGATTTTTCTACTTCCCCTTTCTTGACATTTCTGAGATGTTCTTTCATTCTAGTTTTCAAATTTCTCTTACTTTTTCCTATGCAGAATTTCTCACATTCTTCACATTTAATCTGTTAATCCCTGATTTGTTTTCTTCTTTTATTTTCTCATTTTTATTAGGTCTAATCAATCTACTGATGCTGTAGTCATAGGAAGCTAAATTATTAAAACAAATAGAAAAACCAAAAGAATTCACTGTTTGGGAAAAGATTTACATTCAAATTGATGAACTTTGAAATTCCCGGGGAGAATGACCTGGTTTCGAGGTTTTTCAGTCTGCCAATGGAGGGAGCGAAGGATGGCTCTTCAAGATGACAGAACAATGGAGACTGAGGATGGAACGAAAACTTAAGTTCCGAAACTAGTTTATAGTTAAATAAGAAGAATAATATGAGGTGAGTGATAAAAATTGTACCTAAATGAATATACCTCATAGTGTGAATACCTAAAATAAGTAACTAGACTAAGGTTAAATTGTTACAGTTCTTATAGATAGCATTCCATTATTTCTTGAAATGCATGTTATCCCTCCAACATGTTTTTTATTTTCTTCATGGGGTCTACTAAAATTATTGTTTTGTACAATAACCTACATCATGTCATATTTATCAATTACTGACTTTCATGCTACTTTGGATTACATTATAAAGTTAAAAAAGTAGATTGTTTAAAATCTCTACTATGCTGGAATTTAATACAATACCAATGCCAATAGAGGCAATGTATCCAGCAACTATCTCATTCAAATTTTGATGACTCTGATAGCGAAATACAAGCATAACTGTACATATGGACCATCATTCTGACAAGAAGTTGGCATTCCTGTTTTTATTCATAATTTATAGCTATATTTGCATTATCCATTATGTTAATATCATGTCGTTTGGGTTATTTATACCTCCACTTTTGATATTTAATTTTTGATTTTTCTTCTGATGAAAAACTATATGTGAGGCATGTATATGTGTGTGTATATATATTTTATACATGTTTATTGTAAGTGATAGTATAAATGGAAACTGTATACATCATCATCATCATCATCATCATTGGCGCAACTCATTCCTGAGTCCTGGCATCCTCAAGGAGCCTCCTCCAATTAGCCCGGTCCTGTGCCTCTCTCCAACAATTTCTAAATCCCAACTCTCTAGCATCTCCATCCACCTCATCCTTCCATCGCAGTTTCGGTCTTCCTCTTTTATATACATTATAATAGAAGTAAAAAAGTCTCAGCAAATATGAGCCTGCAAAAGATCCATTTACGAGTAACTGGCAAATATATTAATACAATCTGTCACTGACTACATTGTTTGTACACAAATGCATTGAATACTTTCACTTCATACATATTGGGGTCATAGTCCTGTAAGACATTAAACATCTTGAACATTATTGTACACCTCGCTTTACATTATACACACTTCTTTTTGTATTGAAGGTGTTCCAGTCCTACCAAAGGTAGGATGAAATAATAATGCAGTCCTTCCAAACCCAATAAAAGAGGTATTCAAAATATTGTCCTTGCATCTGAATGCAAGACCAAACTCATTCCTGCATTAAATTTTGAATTCTTATGAACACCTCTGGATCATGTTGGAATTCTTGGCAAGCACGTATAATTCTCTGCTCAAATTTTTCAACTGTGCCAACAGGAGTGCTGTATGCTACACTCTTTAGGTGATTCCAGGTATAAAAATCAATTTAAATTTTGTGATCTTGAGGTCAAGTTAAAGACCTGCCTTGATCTATCTATCATTATCTTATCTGTGCTTTAGATGTCATCTCATAGTAACTGCAAAATGTGCTGATGGACCATAATGTTTGTACTATATGCTCTGACGTTGCTTTAAGGAAACATCTTCAAGCAATCCTGGAAGATGATGGCACAAAAATTGAAGGTAGCTCCATCTGTTGAGATTTCTTGAACGTGTGGTCCAATCATACAGTCACTATTATTCCTACCCACATGATTAAAAAAAACAATTACTTAAGTTACTCGTGAACAGCATGTGGATTTGCATTAATACAGACATGAATATTATGATAATTAAAATTCATCTTCGGTGAACTCTGATTAATGGATAGATAAAATGGTACTTACAAAATGAGAGTTGACTACAACCTGTTGTTGCATCCACTGACTAATATTCTCTCAAATACCAAAGTCTCATCTAATGTTTCCATTTATCATACGTCCTGTATATGTATATTTATTCTTTAGGTTGCTTATCACTTACTTTATTCATCCAATTTAGCTTTTTTTTTAATTACTGCAAGTAGTTTACTGTACTAATATCCTCCCGGATTATAGGCATAATGGTAAACATCAAAAAACTCCATGGCACAACAGGGCTAGAAGGCCCTTGGCCTAACAGCCGGCTGCAAGTCTCACATCCACATGTATTAATCACAGAGGTAGATGATCATCCAGCCAGTGTAGGGGTGACATGTGGTCATCATGTCAGGTCCCCCAGCCGTTCTAGCTGGTTTTCTTAACCTGGAGCTGCTACTTATCGTAGCTACCCAAATAGGTAAACATCCAAGGATGTTAATAATCTTGGAAGACTTACTAGTTAGTAGTGATCACATGTTCCGGGGTCAATCATAGAGGCAATTATTTTCCAGCAAGAACAGTGGTTATTTGTGTTCAGTCTGTAGGGTCGCTTAGCTCTTTTATTCAGTCTGAAAATATTGCTTATTGAAAGTATCACTATTTTTCACGGTGCTATATAGGCAACATTTCTGTTCAGTGGTTTAAATTCAATGAGAAAATGTCATTTCACAATGATATTAGTTTTGCAACAAAGCAGGATGTCTTTAGATGTCTGTCGCCATGGCTTAGTAGGTGGAGTCCCTACCTTTTACTCTGGCGACTCGGGTTCGATTTCTGGCGAGGTAGGGGATTTTAAATCTCCACCTTGGGTCTGGGCGTCTATCCTGTCTTTGTGTTTGTACGTCTGAATAAGGTAAAGAAGGTTAACAAATGTAAAACAATAATGGAAGAACAGTGTTAACAAAAGAAAAAAGAGAAAAAAAGACCACCTAGTCTTGTGATTGGACACAGTATGGTGGTACAGTAATAATGTTATATACTCATTCAATCCATGCTTTCATCGAATCCATTCATTAGTTTAAAAACCACAACAAAAGTAAACTTTATTATTTCTTCAAACCTTTGAAGTTCTGTTACAGTAAAATATTTTTTCTGTGTTTCTTTATCTATTTATGTTTAAAACGAAATTTAAAAAAAAGATAGCAGATTCTTGCCTCCTTATCACTCATTTATGAACAATAGATACTTATTAATAATAGCAATAATATCAATTAATAATAAATTATAAAGTACTCAATGGGCAAATGGCATACTACTCTACTCTGAACAAATTTAAATCAAAGATGCTGGTCTCTTTTTATTTCCAAAAGATGGTGTCCCATTGTCCATTACAAGGAACACATACACTCATGTCAGGCCTTGTGGAAGGACTTTGTGGTGCAGATGTGATGATGGAAACATGGATGGTAAATCACATCACACAGGTATCAGGTCATATTTTACTCACATCCACTTTATGTTTACGATGGCATCAGCATTATAAAATCTTTAACTTAAGAAATCCATTTTTATTCTGAGCTCTCTTGTTGTTCATCACAACCTAGCATAGATGGCAGTAGCATTTGCAATCTCAGATTTTCAACCAAAAAAAAGTATTTCTGAGACATAAATGTATCACGATGGAGCAAATTCTAGAACTCCAAACACCCTTTTTAGTATTGGTTTAAGGGTTTCAAATTCTCAAAGCTGTCTGTGTTAATTATTTCCCTTATTACTTATAGCCTATATGTGATGCAAGGTAATACTTTAACCTCAAACTCTTCTGTAACAGTAATTAATGACATTCTTTGTAGAAGTTTGGTATCATTTATGCTTCTGATTGTGGCAGTGAATCTTGCCTGTATATGGTCCAAGAAGGTTGACCCAGTAACTTGCATTATGATGCCTAAGTACTTAAATTGTCATTTCACCATTAACTTATTTCCTCAGTAGATGATGCATTCTTCTTTACTCAGTCATCATCCTTCCTAAAAACCGTTAGTTTGGTCTTCTTTTCATTCACCACTAGTTCATTTTTGTCTGTCCTCTAAGTAATAAGGCCCATTCTTCTCTGAATACCATTTATATTATCGGAAGCTAGAGGCATACCATCTGCATAATTATATAAATATATATATATATATATATATATATATATATACACACACACACACACACACATTCAAGTTTTCAACTCCCTCCTTGAGTTTAGAGGAGACATCATATATCAGAATATTAAAAAGTATCAGTTCTCTTGTAAAATTCTGATTGTTTGGCCAATCCAGCTTGATTGAGGAATTCCATTATAGACTTGTATTTGGCTGTCCACCAGAATATTAGATATTAAACATGCCATTTCTGTGTAACCAATATGGCTTCTCAGTTTTTCATTTATTCACTGTGTCAAAAGGTTTGGTGTATTCAATGTAGATTACATGCTTCTTTTTGTGAGAGCTGTTTCTCTTTTATGTCTTTTAAGAGAGATTCTGCAGCTATCAGGGTTGATCTAGCCTTTCAAAAACCAAAATTGTCTTCAGGTAGTAGGGACTCTACCAGTACTTATAACCTCTGAGTTAGGTGCTTGATAAGTAGTGTGAATGCCACATATTCTAGGGCCTGCTTATCTCACCACAACCCTTATAGAGTATCTTATTACTTGGTGTTGTTTCCCATTTAAAAAGTCTTATATAAGAAGCAGCTAGATGGTATTAGTGGAACAAAGTTCACTGCCATCTGGTGCGTGGGAATCATATTAGCATAGAGAAAAATCTACAAATAAATTGGATGCCTAATAGTTAGTTGGTGGAGCACTGGTGCACAGAACTACAGATGGCCCATTGGATTAAAATCATGATTTAAGCACATATTTTTCTCTTCAAATTAAATTTTTCATTGAGTGAGAAGTATTAAATTTAATATTAAACAACTAATATAATATTTTACTTGTAAAATTACGAAATAAATTTGGATATGTTGTGAATTTCATGCATGTTTTGTCAGTGTTCCAGTATGTGGAGCAATGATTTTATGTTCTGTTTCTTCCCTTTTTTATAAGAATTGTGAAATTATGTATCTTATAAAATTAAAAATTCAGATATTGAAGTTGATGACAAATTAGTATTTTGCAATGTTGGTGAGATATGAGTCCTGAGCTGTAGCTGAGTGGTTAAGGCAAGATTCCTTGGCGTGGAGCTAAAGGACTTGTGCTGGTTTGAGTCTCCTTGGGGGAAGAAATTTTCTTATGAAATTTTGGCCAGTGTGAGACTGGTGCCCATCCAGCATTGTGAGGAATTTGGGCAGCTACAATAAATAGCAGCTCCAGGTTGAGAAAACCAGCTATAACAGCTGGGGACCTGACATGCTGACCACATTTCACCCCTCCACTGGCTGTATGATTGTCTACTTCTGTAATCAACACATGTGAATGTGAGCCAGCAGCAGCCAAGGGCCTTCTAGGCCTGTTGTGCCATGGAGTTAGGTGAGATATGATTTATACATTTTGAGGTGGAGGATCTTTTTTTTATGCTATTGTGTAAGGCATATGTTATTTATCATGGTGTTACATTCCCAGGTGGAGAAGTGTGAAGATAATTTAGAAGAATTGGTAGAAAAACCACAAATAAATGGAACAACATGTGGTCCAAATATTGTCCATATACAGGAAGGAATAAGTACAGTGAATGTAAACAATCTGTCTGGAATGTACATCTTGAATCAAGGTTTCATAGGTGTGGCTTATAACTTTTCAAATGTTGAAGATAATTTAATTCCTCATACTAATAAACCATTCACATGTTTAATTTGTAATAAGTCATTTACTAAGAAGAGCGATCTTAATAGACATATGCGTATTCATAATAATGACAAACCATTCAATTGTCCTCATTGTGATATGTCATTTGCTCGGAAAGACAAACTTGAAAGACATTATAATGTTCATAATAATGACAAGCAGTATGAATGTACATTTTGTAATAAGTTTTTTGCTGACAAGTATTACCTTAAAACTCACTTACGTATTCATAAAAATGAGAAACCATATAATTGTTATGTTTGTGGTAAGTCATTTGCTCGAAAAGATAATCTTAATAGGCATTTGAATGTCCATAGTTGTGCAAAACCATTCCAGTGTTCAATTTGCAATAAGTCACTTGCTGATAAGTACTATCTAAAAACACATTTACTTAATCACAGTAATAATGAGGAACATTGAAATGTTCTCTTTGTAGTAAGTAATTTTTGATAATTACTATATAAAATGACATGTATTAATAGTAATGAGAATTCTTCATAATATAATATTTTAATAAACTGTTTTGCTGATCTTTTCAATATTCAAAAACAGTTATTTACTAACATTAATGAAAAATTATAGGCTTTCACGACTGGTGTCTTGATTCCTGTTTGCCGGGCTAAATGGCCATGGTCCAATTTTTTTAAAACTCAATTTTTATCTACTAATGTGGTAGACATCTTCAGAAGATTCTACATTCTCTTTGTATACTCCCCTCTGCAGCTGACAGTTTAGTTCACAGAGAGCGTGCAGGATCTCTTGCAGATGTCTACTGCAGTAGTAGAAGAAATACAGAGTTTCAAGAAAACAGGACTATGGCCATTTAGCGTGGAAGATGAACCAAACAGGAATTAATAAAAATCATTCAAATGGTTTGTGGTAAGTCATTTTCTCAGGAAAGCAGCTTAATAAACATATATGTATAGTAATGTAAAACCATTCAAATGTGCTCTGTCATAAATTGTTTGCTCAGAAAGACAATATTAAGACATGATTATAGTAATGAGAAACTATTAAAATGTCTCATTGTAATGTTATTTGCTAGGAAGCATGCCATAACATAGTTGGTAAGGCAATATGCTACAAATCAGAAGATAGAGGATTCAAGTACTGATGGGGTCAGGATTTTTAAATTGACCCAAACTCTCTGACAACACCGTGGCTCAGGGCTTGACTCAGCCTCTAAAGAAAATGAGTATCAGATGCTTGTTCTGCGGGTAAAGGTGGCCTTCATGCAGGACTGACAACAAGTGCCAAATGTCTAGAAGAAGAGGGAGCCTTAACCTCTTAATACCCCAAGGGTCTCTTAAGGTTCTGAAGTGGGATCCCTTTACCTATATTATTTGCTAAGATGGCCAGTGTTTATAGCCATTTACACAGTCATAATATTGACAAACCATTAAAGTGACTGATTTTAGTGAGTGGTTTTGTTAAAACATTTCTTGAGAACATTCATATATTTACAACAATAAGAAACAATTCAGATTTTGTGTGTATCATGACTGAGTTCGAGCAAATCTCATTTTTCTGATATTGTATAAGTTTATAGTACTAAGCAAAGATTCACATGACATGTTTATAATGTCATTTGCCTGAAATTCTACTCTTATTGTAAACATATATAGAGTATCCAGTCATATTATTTAGTAAGTTATTCACACACAAATTGTATCTATTGTACATTGATATGTTCATTGTAATCTGCAAGCTTCCAAAATTTCATTGTAAGTCATTTACTCAAAAACATTTCATTTAAAACATTAAATTGAACATAGGAATGACAAATGATTCAAGTCACATTGTGTAATTAGTTATTTTATTATTTTTCCTTTCCTTACCCCTTGAATTAATTTGTATCCTGGATATAGACATCCCAAGAATGCTTGGACTGATTTGTTCATGGTTCTTCATGCTCATATTATCTTCTCTCTTTAACTATTTAGGCTAAATGCTAATATAGTCTAAGTTTTAAAATCTTAATAACATCTACTACACCATTAATGGTAAATATGCAAACCCCATCAAATATCTTTTTTATAAACAATGCAGTTTTTTTGGTAATTTATAACTAATACTCCACAAACAAATGTATAATAAATCTCTAAATCAATTTTCTGCTCAAATAACACTTCTAAATTGGATCATAAGATAAATATGCAAAATATAAATATTTTAAAGTAAAACAAAAATTAAAACATTTTAAGTAAAATTTTAACATACTTAGGTCAGTACAAATTAGTCTCCTTTTTTAAATTGCAGTTATTTTGATAATTTATAACTAATGCAGCATGAAAACAAATTGATAATAATTCTCCAAATCAATTTTGTCCATACAGAAACACCCCTAAATTAGATCATAAGATTAACTTTTGATTAAAAATGAATCTTACTTGGCTCCAAAAATTCATTGAACACAAAAATAATTTCCTTTTTAGTTATAATATTGCGTAAAGACTGAAGAGGTTATATACAAATGTTCACTTTAATGGGAAACATTTTATGTGCTATTGATAAATTGTTACATTTTTAATGAATTTAAATAAAATGCCTACACAGGAAAATGTAACGTTTATATTGGGATAGGCCTATTTGTATTATCAACATCTTATTTAGCTCCTATATACATACATATATATATATATAATTGATATATCATTCAAATATGCAGTTTATAATAGTTTATTTAACTTTCATGGGGAAAGAACACTATGAGGTTTAATTTAATAATTAAATTAATGTTTTTATTACCTCACCTCATATCCTTTTCCTTCTATACTGCAGTTTCGGGGCTTATCTCCATCGTCAGTAGCCTCTGGTCGACCGGTGTTATGTCGTTTCTTGGCGGTTTCCTTCTTACTTCTGTCGGTGGACTGATGAACCTCTGGATCAGGTCAAATTTGAGGGAGTTTCAAAATTCATGAGTTTTTCTTTTTTGTTTTTTTGGATGTGGATTTTTTCCCAGACTGTGAGTTCCTTTAGTTTATCTGTTTGTTGATTAGGCTAGCTTCTGTATCTATTAAATGTTTTTCAGACCACGCATGGGCTGCTACTGCTGACTTGTCCACTTCACCCTTTTTTTACATTTCTAAGGTGTTCCTTCAATCTAGTTTTTAAATTTATTTTTGTTTTTCCTATATAGATTTTGTCGCAATCTTGACATTTGATCTGATATATTCCTGATTTATATTCTTGTCCAATTTTTTCATTTTTGTTGGTTTTAATTATCTTGTTTAGGCTGTATTCATTCTTTGGGGCCAATCGAATGTTAAACTTATTGAAAATTTTTCTGGAACTTGTGTTTTACAGGATGGTAAGTGAATTTTTGAATCTTATGTTCTCTTCTGTTTGTTTTTTAAGTGTGCTTTCATTAATTAGTTTTTGCCTTTTAAACTTATTTATTTTCTTGTGTACCATGTTCTCTTCATAACCATTTTCTATTGCTACTTTAATTATGTATTCTTTTTCTTTTTCATATTTTTCACGGTTCAGGGGTACATTCACCAATCTGTGTGTTAGGCTATTGAATACAGCTTCTTTGTGAGCGAAATGGTTGAATCCTGATGCCTTAATGTAGTTATCTTTATGTGTGTTCTTTCTGTATATTCCAAATTCTATTTTGTTTTTTTCGTTTCTAGTTAGGGTTAGATCCAAAAATGAAATTTGTCTTTCAGTTTCAGTTTCCATTGTGAATTTTACAGTTTTGCTCTGAAGGTTCAGGAGTTTTAAGGCATCTTCTATTTGTTTATGGTTTATAATGGCTATTATATCGTCAACATATTTGCGCCAAAATTTGAAAGTTAATGGGTGTCCCCTTGTGATTTTCTGTTCGAAACTACCCATGGATAAATTGGCCAGAAAGGGAGATAGTGGGTTCCCCATGGAAAGTCCAAAATTTTGTTTGTAGTATTTCCCATTGTATGTAAAGAACATTTGTTCGATGCACAATTTTTGGTATTTTACGTATAGGTATTTTGAACTAAACATTTTGAATTAATGTTGTAGTTTTTAAATAACTGAGCTTTTTCATTTGCTTATGTATATTGAGGTACTGTTTTGTTAACTTCTATAATAAATAAGAAAGTGAAATTTTAACCGTGCCGTAGCCGAGCGGTTAAGGTAGGAAGCCTTGGCGCAGAGCTACGGGACTTGCGCTGGTTCGAGTCTCCATGGGGGAAGAAATTTTCTCATGGTATTTCGGCCAGTATGGGACCGGTGCCCACCCAGCATCGTGAGGCAAGTGGGTAGCTACAATAAGTAGCGGCTCCAGGTTGAGGAACCAACTATAACGGCTGGGGGACTCGACATGCTAACCACATGTCACCCCTACACTGGCTGGCTGGTAAAAGGACAACCGCTGAAAAGTGGAAAGACCCTCAATCGGAATCGGAAATTTTAACAATTTATAGTCATTATTTTGTGATGCTTCATTGTAACATTTGAATTGCACAAGCAAAGGCAATAATAGTGGTCTCGCATTGGTCAATAGATTTGCGAGTCAAAAGGCCCATGCAAATTGGCAAACTGTCTTGGCCCTCATTCCAGATATTTGTATGCACCTCTTCTTTCCCCTTCGGGAAGGATCGGTGGCAAGAGGTTTCCATGTGGAAGTGTCTAAACCTTGGGCCTAGAAGTTTCTTTGCCCTGCCCTATATATATCTGTGGTGAGGCAGGAATACAGTCAGTCTTGTTTTTGACAGCGAGAAGTGAAGGATAACTATAAGAGAAATTTTAGTGAGCAGATTCATCAGAGACTGTGAAATAATTGTGTGCAAGGTAAACTATGAATAAAGATTAATTGATGTTACTAATTATGATTAACAATTTACTGATAATGTGTAGAAGTAAATAAAGTAATTTGTAAGATTTTACTCGAAATTTGTGAGGATTATTTATGATAAGTACCTGAACATGAACCTGGCATCATCTGCTACAGTGTATATATATAAACTGCCATGATAGTTTTATTGGTGTAAATTTACTATTTTGAATGCAAGATACAATAAATTTTTTACTTTGAAAATAATATATTATTGGTTTAATACAAACTCTTATAATATATTTTATTCATGGTTTGTATGACAGTGTTTCTGTACTCCCACAGAAGTTTCAACATAGTATGAGAGAGTTATCCTGAAAATTTCATAGGCCTATCATATGTATATTCAGAAAAAAATATATGAATATTTTATAAATGAGACATTTGAAGAATTATTTAAATACTAGTTCTAACTAGCAGTCTTAAGATATCTAGAAAATACATCTATATTTTATAGCAATTCTGCTCTTAATTATCACAAACAATTTTGTATGGGTAATTATAATCAGAGATATAATTTTTTGTTACAATGTAATTTACTTCTATCAATGGAAATTACTCCATTTAATGATTTCTTCTTCTTCTTCTTCTTCCTTCCAAGTATTAGGCCAAGGCCTGTTACGATCCTATAGAAAATTTTCCCTCCAGCGTTTTGATCCTTCCAGGAAATTCTCGTATAAGACTTGAAAGCATAATAATAGTCCCTTCGATTGGTTGCTGGCCAAAGGAAGGCAAGACAGTGATGGGGCTGCCATCTTATAGCCTCTGGTCAGGCTTTTCTGGAGAAGAAAAGAAAATAAAGGAAAGAAGAAGAAATGGAAGAAAGGAAAGACTCCCTAGCCCTCGGATGCCCTAATAGCATCGGGGTCGAAAAAAACAAGAGTTAACCAAGAGAGGTTAGATAGTAAAGTTAAAAGAGTGCAAAACACAAATAAGTGGAAGAAATGTTTTCCTCAGCTTGGGCACCTTGTGGTCGCCATCCACATATCCCCTAGATGAGGACCCCTGAGGGTTAATTTTAGATATTAATTTAACACTTCCTCACCGATGTCAAATTTTACTTGAAGAGAAAAATATATGCCGGAATAGGGATTTGAACCTGATGTCTCTGGTTCTGTACACCACCGCTCTATAAAGGAGAGAAATAATGTGTGTTTGAATCGGAATACCTGGTAGCTTAGGGCCTAGCACGGTGTACAGAACCAGAGACATTGGGTTTAAATCCCGATTCAGGCATATATTTTTCAATCATATTGCGCATAATCATGCAATATTCAACAGTTTGATATATAGATTATTAAATGTTCCATTAGATGAATAAGATTTTAAGAAAGAATACAATCACATTTTTAACATAGCCAATTTAAATGGTTTTGGAAAAGAAATAATTATAAATAAATTAAAGAAATTCAGACAACAAAAAAGATTAAAGGAATACACTACCCTGCAATCTGAGTCAATGAAAGGAAAACAATTTAAGAAAATTACTTATCATCCTGAAATACGTAACAAATTTCAAAAAAATTTCAAGAAATTCAATATTACATTGGCACCGATAAATAAATTTAGCCTGGTAATCTATTAATAACTAATAAGAAATTGAACACCCCAGATAGCAAAAAATCTGGAATTTATCAAATTAATTGTTAGGACTGCAATAAAGTATACATAGGAAAAACAAAAAGGAATTTGGACACTCACACTAAGGAACACTTTAGAAATATTAAAAATGGTGAAATTGAAAAATCAGCTATTGCTGATAATTTATTGGAGAATCATAAAAATTGAAAAAGAAGCCCAACTTTTAAAACATTTGGAAAAACCTTTAGAATTGACAATTTTGGAGAAGATATGTATTCAGAAGAACAAATTTAGATCCATGAATTTTGAGATTCCTGATGAACGTGACCTCATCTCAAAGTTCATAAAATCAACACCAGATGGCAACGTTATTGATGGAGATTCCAACAAAAATCCAGTAGTCATAATGTCGGTTGAAAATGAAAGAGATCCTTCTCTTGAAAACTAGTTCCCGTGTTTAAAGAAACATAAAATATGAGGTAAGATGTGAAAAAAATGACTCATTAATTTACGAATATATTTTTGTCTTCAAATGTAATTTTGTTTTATATTCTGGTAATCATTTTGATTCAAGGTAATTTCAAAAAAGTAAATTAAAAATTAAATTAAATTAATAGATACAATTATGTTCAGGACAAATTAACTGTATACTTGGAAATTGTAATATAAATTAAAGATGTATATATATATATATATACACACAAAATCATTGGTAATAAAAATTAATGTATCTATTATTAATTTAATTTATAGTTTTATGAGTAAATAACTCTGTGTTATGGAATCCGTAAGTTCACTGCTGCATTCACTAAGGTATCCCTGAGATAGCTCCATCCTCTTCGCATCCATTCACTAATGAAGATTCATTCACATATGTTCTTCTCACCTGCACACAGGCCTTCCTTGTGCTTTTCCCCCCATGGTTTCCAATAGAAAATTTTGATAGTATTTCTGATGTCACCCATTTGAGATACATGAACCTGATTATCTCAATCTCGTGGACTTGTTGCCTTGTCAATATTAGGACATTAGTGTGAATCATAGAGTTGCTTTCTTTCAAGTATCCTCCATTTTCATTTTACATGGGATGAAATATTTGTATTATAGTATATTATGATGCAAGGTTGGGAAGTGGTTTTTACAGAATCGAGGAAAATGTTTAAAATCCAAGTGATAGCTCGGTTTTTAATTTCTGAGATTCTGTAAACACTTCACAAACGTATGTTGTACATAATTTTTGTGCGATAGTGTTTTCAAAATAATAAATAATATCTTTGTTGGAAATATTTGCATTCATTATAAACAATTGACTAACATTAACAGTGTGGGCAGTGTTTATTATTTCAAACTACAGGAGGCTGTGAGACCAATTAATGATAAAATTGAGCAAGTACATATTGTTTTATATTGTTTCAAATCAAGTTCAGTTTATTTAAAATGGAGTGATTTGTTTTGTATAATGTATATTAACGCTACCTTTTGGATGTTCTTTGTATATACATTGTATGTAGTATACACAGAGGGGAGTGGTTTTACTTCCCACACGCATTTTATATGTAATATTACAGTATAATTATTTAGATTACAATAGAGTTATTTAGGTTGGTAATCCCAAAATGTAGGAAGTTGAACTTTTGATCATGGTCACGATTACGGTAAGTACAACAAAATGCACTATTGCGTAAAAAGGTTTTTTTTAAAATTGCCTACAGCTGTAGTCATCCCTTGCGTAAAGATGGGATAAATCAGGTCCAAGAATTGATCTAAACCAATGTATTTCATTAGGTGGATGTATTAAAAAATCTATCTTATATGGAAATTAATGTTTCCATACAAGCTGTGTGTAGGTATTAGTCATCTGCTATCTATGAGTATCACATAAGAGTAAAATAAATTTTCTGCTAATCCTCTTATACCTTAATACCAAGTTATCTAAACAAAATGTTATGATTTACCATATTACCAAACTTATGTTTAATTTTTGTTATGTATTGAATTTAGCATTGATACTATGTCAGACCATACTCTATCATTAATGTCCTTATTTGTCGGAAATCAAAATTGAGTAACTGTAAAAATTTTAATTGCTTCTTGAAAAAGGATTAATCTATTATGCTTAACTTTTTCAGTTATTTTAGAGAAATCAGAAAGATAAATAGGCCTTTATTTTTCAATATTATTTCCTCCTTTTTTAAATATTGGCCTAGTTTTAGCTATTTAAGTTGTCTGGAATACTCCTTGAATTGGGAATGAGTTACAATATCTATTAGTGGAGTTGATAGAAATGGGCAGGAATTTTTTTTTTGACAATTTAATCTTGTGTATTGTCAATTTCTGAATATATTTAATTTTTTAACTCTTACATAATGACCTGAGTGGTGTTTCATATTTGATTTTAAAAGTATTGATAAATTAGTATATTTATTTTAATGTTTAAATTTCGAATGATTACACATATTTGTGTGCTAAATTTTATTTTTCTACTCCTTTCATCCCTATCAGTTCATTCCATATTACTTATTTTATGAATTCACACTATGAGGTATATTCATTTGAGTAGAATTTTTTATCACTCACCTCATATTGTTCTTCTTATTTGACTATAAACTAGTTTCGGAACATAGTTTCTGTTCCATCCTCAGTATCATCATGACCGTTATTCTGTCGTCTTGAAGAGCCATCCTTCATTCCTTCCATTGGCAGACTGAAAAAGCTCGAAACCAGGTTGTTTTTCCCCAGGAATTTCGAAGTTTATCAATTTCTTTTTTTGCTCTTTTGAATGTAGATCATTTCCCAAACAGTTCTTTTGGTTTTTCTATTTGTTTTAATAATATAGCTTCTTTCTCGATAAGATGTTTTTCTGACCCTTTCTTGACATTCCTGAGATATTCTTTAACTCTTGTTTTCAAATTTCTCTTAGTTTTTCCTATGTAGAATTTCTCACATTCTTCACATTTAATCTGATAAATCTCTGATTTGTTACCACAAATATTATAAGTGTATTATTTGATAAAATTATATAATGTACCAACATAAGACACTCATTGTGGCTCAAGAATTTAAGATGTTTTCTGTAATTACATTTTAGTATAATTAAATTCCTGGGTCTTCACGATTTTAATTATATCAAATATGATTGATTAATTCCTATTTTATATCCTATATTAATTTGTTGTATATTTTATTACTATATGTATAATCATTGGCCTATGTGTATTTACTGTCATATCTTAAAACCTACTGGCTGTTTACAATCTTTAGATAGCCCTTAATTTGCATTTTGATATTTTTGATTCATGCGAAACAAGTCACCATGGCTGATCACAGTGATCAGCAGAGGGTGCCGGTCTCATATGGGTTGACTCGAGAGGGCTTAGCCTTAGGCATATGTGTGATTGAGATGTCCTCAGGGCTTAACAGGCTCAGTCGACAGGCTGTCATTTTAATTTCTGTTGGACTTATATGCCTTTCATTTCTTTATACGACCAAGTTCTGAGACCAGAGGCTCAGATGAATTTTGATCAGTTGGTGTGTCTATCTTACGCATGATAAAACATACACTTTGGACTTCCATGATAAATGTTTTCACTTTGGTTGGAAGTTCTATAAAAAAAAATATGAGGAATAAGGAATTTTGACAGGTCTATATGGATTTATACTTTCATTTTTTTTTCAATATATTTAACTACCTTTGATTTATCTTTGTCTCTTTTTCTAATCATTTCTTCAAAATGATCATGTAAATGATAGGTGAAATGGAAATTTAAATGAGATATCAATTTGAACACATGGGAAGTAATATAGTAATTGCTATTAATGGTGGATGAAGTAATAGAGCTTTGGAGATGCAATGTAGCAAAACAAGCTAAAAAAGTAGAAAATAAACAAAGCACAGTATCATTATCATCTGTGGTCCTATAGCCCATTTAGTTTTGCCTTGACCTCCTTAAGAAATGCCACCCAATCCTCTCTTTCCAAAGCTCTTTGTCTCCATCTCTTAATTCCTGTCTTCACAAGATCATCCTGGACATCATCTCACCACCATAATTTGGGTCTTTCAACTCTTCTTTTACCACTTGGTTCAGCATAATAATATTTTAGGAATTTTATTATTGTCCATCCTGATGACGTGGTCCAGCCACTTAAACCGTCTGATTTTTATATCAGTGACAACATATGCATCCTTGTATAGTACTTGTAATTCAAAGTTGGTCCTGATTCTCCAGACTCCCTTATCATAAACAGAGCCATAAATTTTCCTTAAGATTCTCCTTTCCCAAGTATTTAAAATGGTTATTGCTCTTTCAGATAGGCTCCAGGTTTCACTTCCAAAAGTAACCGTAGGTTTAATAATTGTCTTATAAATTCTTACTTTAACTTGTCTTGAGATATATTTGGCTCTTTAAAACACTGTATACTGCAAGTAAATACTCAGGTCCAGAGATATGGACTAAGAATCATATAAGTAGATTGCAGGTGACAAAAAAGATATTTCTGAGAGCATAATAAATCTTTCCAAACAGACTGAATAAGTAGCACCAGAACTAAAAATAAACAAAAGAAGAATTATTAGAACAGACAAAGAGGCTACAGTAGTTTGAAAATACAACAGTTAGGGAAAAAATTTACCTACAAAGTTATACAAGAAGTATCTCTTGGAGGACCAATCAAAAGATGGAGTTACCAAATGAAAAGGATGTGGAAGATAAAGCAGAATGGAGAAACATTGAATAGGACTGAATTTTGGATTGACAGAAATGGAAGGAGGCTGTATTGGATGACTACAAATAAAAGTGCAAACATAAATATGTAAGGATGATAATGCTTGTCATAACTAAGCGAGTGACACAGGATAGAGAGTTCTTAAATCTAATTGTTACAACTTCAAAACTGATTTTTTTTTACAACTGAAAAACATACACCTAACTAAAAACAAATATTTTAAATCCTCGCTATGGAATATAAGCATTATGCTTGAGTAATAAATGCCGTTCTTAATTTTAATATCACTCCACTACTTCACCGCAAGCTCAAATTTATAACTTGTATTTGGTAATAAACATATATTTATAGTTCTAAAATTTGAAAATTTGGTATATTTATCCAATAATGTTCATTCCTGTAGATGAGATTCCAGGAAATAAGAAAATACAAATCATACTCCAAATTATTTAGTTCCATCTGTGCTATTAATTGTGTCTTTAATTCTTATTTTTCATTTGGATGTACTTGATTTGAAGACTGCCTGTCACAAGGTGATAATTTCCCAGATCTCTCCTGCCACTTAAATTATTATACATACAACCTTATATGTTGAATATTACATAAGACTTCAGAAACAAAATATTTGAATTATACATATGAAACAGTGAAAAAATAGAGTAATTAAAGAAAAACAGTGGTTTGATTAAATATTATGACATCACGAGTGCAAATGAAACATAATTTAATCTTAATTCTAACCCATTACAAAATTACGAGTTTATAAGCTTACTGCTATTATAAATATGTTATGGTCATATATTATTATTATATTTTATGGAAAATAATATAAAATAAATTCATATCATTAATAACTAACTCACTGGTACTATTGAACTGTAGGTTCATGGCCACGTGGACATTAGCTCTCCACGATCCCTACTGAGCTAATTGTTTTTCAATCATCCCCTGCATAATCTACTTCCTTCAAGCCATGGTTAATGTTATTCTCCCACCTCATTCTTGGTCTACTAACTGGTTTTCCTACAAGGAGCTTCCATATCTCTCTTGCATTCCCCATTCGTGCCACATGTCCTGCTCATCACAGTCTATGAGACTTAACTATTCTTATTGTATCTGGTATCCTATAAAGATCATGTAGCTCACTGTTACAAAGTATTCTCCATTTGCCTGTTCATCTCTCTTTGGTCCAAAAATTTTCCTGAGAACCTTACTCTCAAATACTTATAACCCTTTCTCCTCCCTTAAAGCAAGAGTCCTTATTTTACATCAATATAATATAACTGGGAGATTAAAAGTTTTATATATTTTCAGTTTAACATTTTTTGAGAGGAGTTGGGATGATAAGAGTCCCTGTAATGTATAATAGCATACATTTCCGTAATTGAGTCTAAATTTAATTTCTTTATGCATCTCATTCCTATTAGTAATTATTGTTTTTAATTATTTGAATTTAGCTACTTCTTCAAAATTTCCCTCATTTTTCATTAACTATCCATTGTCATTATATAATATATTTCTGTGTATGAACTTCTATTTAGTTTCACTGATTTTAATTCCAGTCCCAATTTCTTAGTGTTACTCAATAGAGTGTGCATGTTGGCCCTTAGTATCTCCTCGCTATCGCCTAATAATACTATATCACCAGCATAAACTGACAGCTTATTAATACCAGTGATTTGTAGGCCTTATCCTCTAAAGATTTTATGGCATGCTCTAGTACAAAATTGAATAGTAGAGGACATAATGCATCTCCTTGCTTTAACCTGTTAGTGACATGCAAATAAGTCTAACTTTTTAGGAATTCCAAACTCCGGCAGGATATAACTTTTTCTCTAATTGAATTATATGCCTTTTTGAAATCTACATATAGTTGATGTGCAGTGCCATTATGTTCCCATTTCTTTTCTAAAATCTGTATTATACTAAAAATCTGATATTTTGTAAACATGTGTTTCTTCTAAATACTCATTGACAATTTCCTATTATGTCATCAATACATGGAGTAAATCTGGATACTAATGTAATTTGTTACAATTGTGTTCAAAGTTGAAAGTAATGAGATAACCCTGTAGTTGTTTCATATATCATTAATATAAATATTAATATAATGAACAATTTATGAGTAGTGACATAAAAATTCACCATATTTGAAAAGAAAAATTATATGCTCAGATGGGACTTGAACCCAGGACCTTTGGCTTTCTAGGCCAATGTTCTACCGACTAAATTCAGTCTGAGATTATAATTTTTCTCTTCAAATATAATTTATCCATCACTGAGATGTATGAAATGAATAATAAAAACATAAAAATTCATATTTTTGGGCAACATGCTGATGATGTTCAAGAACAAATCAAATTAATATTGAGGTAAGGTGATCAGACTAAAAATAATTAATAAAAATTCATATTTATTTACATAAAGCAGCTGTCCTCATTTCTCTACTACATCTTTATTAGTTTTACATTTCAAATGTTAAGTACAATGAAATACAAAAAATGTGTAATTTATTAATTTAATTATAATTTAGTATTATCATTCAAATATGAAAATGAATTTGCAAAAGTAAAATTATATAATATTGATATTATAATAAAAAATAAAATAAATATGACAATATATTAAAAAAAATATGGCTCAACTGCACTTCTACTAGCGCTTGATTTTTCAGTTACATTGTTGTAAACTATAGCTCTTCTTCTGTATTTACTAACATTATTTAATATTTTAAACTTTTTCAAACAATTTATATAACATTATTAGACAACTTTGAAGTATTTATTTAAATATGCAAATCACAATTTGACACTATTAGACAATATTGTGATGCTAACTGCTATTTTTTCCACAGAGTATATTACTTAGTCCATGATTTTTCTATCACTGTTTTGGGTTATCACTGGTTGGATCAGCGTTAGGGAGTGATAAGTAAGTGTACACCCATTTTTAATAAACATTTGGTAATTTCAATATTATTAATATATTTTTTTAACATAGATTTGGGGATTTATTGCAAAATTGGTCATTTAAATTTCATAGCGACAGATGGTAATCGAGGATGATAATCGATATATGGTTCGATTGAAGGTTATCGCCGGCTCTATAAACTCTGGCGCATGTGCACTCTTGTTCTATAGGACTTTGAAAATATTTCACGCTAGTTTAAGTGCAGTTTTTCCAAAAATATAAATTGTTCAAAGAATTACAAATAAAATATTCTACATATGGAAATGGTACATGAATATATGTTACAGATGCCTATGTGATAAGTTATTTATATACCTTATTATTTTGTTCAATGGTGTTCTTCTAAATTAAGGTTATTAGTGTCAAAATTCAGATCTGGGTGTGAAGTGACTGACGAATTTTGCTTTCAAGCTTGAAGTACTTTTACCCAGCATAAATCTATGTGAACAAAAGTGGAGGAATTTTGTACCCTAATCAAATGTGCACAGATGAGTTAGGATTTATATGGCCTGAATATCCAACAACATCGGCTTGTTTGAACCTGCAATCTTTGGAACCATAGGCAAGCATGGTAACCGTAAGTCCTTCAAGAGAAACACTCAAATCAAGAACATAAATTTCATGTATACAAATAAGCATCATAATCACCAAATAACTAATTAAAAAATACTGTATTCTTCTTCTTCCTTCCAAGTATTAGGCCAAGGCCTGTTATGGTCCTATAGAAAATTTTCCCTCCAGCGTTTCATAGGACAGCCCAGAGATCTTCGTCCTCTTGGTATATAATTATAAACAGCTTTGGGGATTCGATTTGAACTCATTCTTTCAAGATGGTATTTCCAATTTAGTTGGTACTGTTTAATATATTCCAAAATTGGCGTAGTCTTCAATTCTTTTAAGATATCGGTGTTCCTTTTCCGATCCCATCTGGTGTAACCCGCTGTTCTGCACATGACTATCATTTCACAAGCCATTATTCTGCTTTCATGTTGTCCTTTTTAGTGTCCATGCTTCACTACCATAGGTCAACACTGGTCTAGCCAAAGTGTTATATAAACGTAATCTGGTGTTTTTTTGTACGAGAGATGGTTTCATAACTTTGATTTCCCAAATTTTTATTATAACTAGTAATTTTTTCAGGGATATCCTTTTCATCCCAGATAGAGAGATAATATCCAAGATATTTAAATTGATTAGATCTCTCTAAAATTTTATTGTGGAGACAGATTTTACTTTGTATGGGGTCCTTCCCATGAAATGCCATAATTTTAGTTTTGTTTATTGATATTTCCATATTAAATTTGGCAGCTGTTTTTTGTAAATTATAAATTGATCGTTGCATATACTGTACAATTTCTTATTTACTGTGAATGCTTAAATGATTTTTAAAACTCCTTTTTGAAAGAAAAGATTTACTACAAAAGCAGCAATTGAATTGATTATCATCACTGTGAACTTGCAAGTGTGCAAAAAGATGAGTTTTGTAGTCAAAAGACATATTACAAATTAAACATTTGAATTGTTTCTGATTAATGTGAACATGTGAATGCACAGTAAGATTGGATTTATAATTAAAAGACCTATTACAAATCAAGCATTTGAATTGTTTATTATTACTGTGAAAATTTGAATGTACAGTAAGATTTGATTTACTGTTAAATGACTTATTACAGATAATACATATAAATTTTTTCTCACTAGTATGAATATTTGTATGTATACTAAGACTTGATTTGCTTGTAAATGATTTATTACATATTACACATTTGAAACGTGTTTCACTTTTATGAATATGTGAATGTGCAGTAAGACTTGTTTTGTATTTAAATAACTTATTGCAAATCAAACATTTGAATTTTTTTTCATTACTATGACTAATTGAATGTTTAATAAATCTGGATTTGTATTTAAATGACTTATTACAAATTAAACAATTGAACTGATATTTGTAATTATCATTTCCACTATGTTTTTCATTCTTCATATGAGATGCACAAGTACCACTTTCCATTATATTTACCATTGTAGCATCTAACATTTTCTCCAAACATTCTTCACCATGTGCAATCTGAAAATGGAACATCCAAGTTACAAATATCTGAGATGGTATACTAAATTGATGCATGTTCCACACCACGAGACATCAGCAAGATTACTCAGTTATCAATGTTAATTTTCAAGAAATGTTTTACGCAGCAATTGCCAATAAAAATAATAACAGTAATAATGAATATTAATAATAATAATAATAATTATTATTATAATAATACATATAACAGTAATGGTAATATAAGGATCTTTTCAGCAATACACTATTGTCCCAATATTGTATTAATATTTAATAGAGTTAATCATATTGTAATAGTAATGATGATGATATTATTAATAGTATTGAATGTCTGTCATGCAGAGGAACTGTGTAAAGTAAGTGAATTTCTGAGCAAGTCAAATTATGGCATATTTTGCTGTTTACAGGAAATATATTTCTTTTATTAAATTGGAGAAATTCAATTTCTGATGCCAGTTTTTTAAATGTGTCAGACTGCAGAGAAAACAAATTATGCATAAACGTAAGTTATTACCTATTTATATATTGTTGTATAATTTGACACCAATTTAAATATTTGTACTGATTCAATTTTTCAATACTTTATTAACAATATTAAATAAACAATAGTAATTTTATTTTTGCCAGAGGTTTCAAGGTCAAATCACTCTCTTCATATAACACACACTTACTCTCAACTCGATGGAGCCATGCAGTTGTACTTGTATATCAATGTAATATGCAAGAGGACATACTTATCATATGACTGTCAAATGGAGTGTTATAAGGAGGGTGAGTTTGCCAGCAGTAAAATATCAGACCATTCATACGTCCTTGAAACCTCTGGTTGAAATGAAATCACTATTATATATCTTATAAGATATATTGCCAATTTAAAAATTAATTAAACTGAATTGTATATTTTGCGACAATTCAGACTTGGTGGTTGTTAAGAGTAATTTCTAATTTTGAATTATATATAAATCCCCATTTCTAATGGTCAGATATCATTGATTTTTGGAGAATACCTTCCTCGGTTAATTTTAATAGCATATTTATTTAACTTCACAGGGAAAGAACACTATGAGGTTTAATTTAAGAATTAAATTAATGTTTTATTACCTCACCTCATATCCTTTTTCTTCTATACTGCAGTTTCGGAGCTTATCTCCATCGTCAGTAGCCTCTGGTCAACCAGACGATGGAGATAAGCTCCGAAACTGCAGTATAGAAGAAAAAGGATATGAGGTGAGGTAATAAAAACATTAATTTAATTCTTAATAGCATATATTGAGTTTTCTTGTCAAAAATTAAACATTGCATATGGACAAGTAAAAGTGACCAAAATAGATGTGTTAAGCGAAGTCATCAGCAAGTATAAAGAACTGAATGACAAAATAAATAGTGAAGGAAGATACTTTATTAGTAGCAAATTATTTGTAAACATTTATATTATTTTTAAGAAACTCTGCCTTCATCTAAGGACCACTAAGCATAAAAATAATAATAATGACAATAATGTTTTTCCAGTTTGCCTAGGTAAGAATTGAATTAAGATATATCAGTTTATTGAGAGTTTGACTACATTGGGACCTTCAACCAATAAAGACTCTACCTCATGCTTCATTTCATCACAATGAAGTGGATCCACAGACGAATATATCTCCTGTTTTATGTTTTCAAATTCTATTTCTTCTGACTTTATTTCCTGTTTGATATCCTGAAAATGGAAATCACATTTTTAAAATTTGGGTACCAAGAGTGAAATAAAAAAATTAAAAACTGGTGCTGTGACATACATGTGGTTCAATTTCTGCTAAGTTACTTGACAGATGATCTTCATGATCCATAGTACACTGACAATTCATGTAAAGTTTCTGAAAGTATCATTAAAAAACTTTAAAATTAGGTAAGTTCTGTTTCTTAGCATAACTTGCTAACCAGTGCTACAGTTGGGAAAATGGAATGCCCTCCCCCCAAATAATTGGGATGGATTTTCAAATTTTATTTCCGTACAAATTACTATAATAATATTGCAGCTTAATTGAAAATATGGTTATTACCTTCTACAGATGCTGAGTTAGTTCCTTCTACACTTTGTAGTTTGTATCTATGAATTTTTCATGTAGGCCTATCAGATTAAAATAAAAATTGTGTTATGGTTCTAAGTTCTTTTTTTTTTAATGTCCCAGGTTTTGTCCTTTTTGGACATTTCTGGTGTTCTCTCCTGGCATTGGTGTAATTGTAACCTACTTCTGAGGTTGGGGCACCTGGAAGGCAGGGTTACATTGCCCTGATAATATGATGGGTGATGATGATAGTGGTATGCCAGTAGAGTCCTTAATCCTAAGCTTAATCTAAGATGAATATGGATGATTTTGTTTGCGATGGCCATATGATGTTCGGGGACCGTTTGGGTCTTAAAGTTTCCTGACATTTGTCTTACAGGTGAGGAAAAACGCCGATAAAAACTTCACCCAGGAAACTGTCTTGATCGAACCAGGGCTCGCTTTCTTCTGCCAATGTATCGATTTTAAATTTATCATATATTTTGTGGTTGTTTGCATTCTTTATCTTTTGTATCAATTCATCCTTAATCATGTCACTTGTATATTCGATACCTTTTGTGTCCAACCATCTTATTATGTCATTTTTAATCCACTGCTTAATGGGTACATGTTCCAGCTTGACACTATGGTAAGATGCATTATCCATAAAAATGATACATTTTGGAGCAAGTTTAGATAAAATCTTATTGAACTAATATACAAAAACCGATCCCATAATTTCTTCCTGAAAATCTATAGTTTTTTTTAGACTCCATAATAAATTTGCCACCCTCCATAAACACTTTATCACTTCTAATTGAAGTACAGTTAAACACTTTCCTTTCTCACTTGGATTTTTTAGTCCAGTAGTTAGACCTGATAGAAATGCCTATATTTGTCTTCATTTTAGAGCCTTCATTTACCCGTGTTTCATATATAAATTACAATTTGCGACCCTCGTTGCCTATGCTGCCATTTTTCCTTAGATATTTCCTAAGAAGAATGTCTTCCTAATCTATTATCAAATCTATTTGGTTTCTTTCAACAAATTGAAACCTTATCTCATCCACAAGCATATGGAATGTAGACTTTTTAAAGTTTGGCTAGTTGGTATCACTATTTACAAAAGAAAAAATTATTAATTATTGGAGACTCATTCTGTTAAAAAACAATTATGCACCTTATGATGCATGGCACTTATGAAATTGTCACACTGAATTTCAAGCCCGAGTTTATGGTGTTCATAATTTTTTTCTGCTGTTGTTAGACATCTTTTATTTTCAATTTCATTATGAGCAGAATTTATGCTCCATGCTAGCACACCTGTAAATCCTGAATGGCTAATGTGGATTATTTTTCACTAAACTTTTGTATAGAAGCAGCTATTTTGAAACAACTGAAATTCCAAAGTATTCTCATTGTGAATGCATAAGAAGAAAACTGCTTATTTAATCTATCAAAACTGTAATTATATATTTTCAAGATTCTCCCATATAACTTATATAGGCATGTGTTAGATAAAATATATTTTCATTATCTCCCTTACTTAGAGTGTTAGAGAGCGAACTAATTTTCTTATACATTTAAAGGTAAAATCATTATTCCACCATTGAAAAGGCAGTCATAGATCTGTTTTTTTTTTTACATTACAACTGGAACTTAGGTTGAAGTTACAATAGGTGACAATTATTCAGATCTGAAAAAAAAAAGTATATATAGTCCATCGCTGTGGTCTTGAGGTAGGATGCTGCCTTGTCATCCAACAGGCCTGGGTTTGATTCCCGGTCGGGACAGGATCCTGGGTGAGGTTTTTTTCG
This sequence comes from Diploptera punctata, assembly GCA_030220185.1. Taxonomy (NCBI): domain Eukaryota; kingdom Metazoa; phylum Arthropoda; class Insecta; order Blattodea; family Blaberidae; genus Diploptera; species Diploptera punctata. The sequence continues at coordinate 521,628 of JASPKZ010007878.1, forward strand.
GTGTTTTTCCTCACCTGTAAGACAAATGTCAGGAAACTTAGGGCCCAATGGTCTCCAAAAATCATCCTTATCATCGTCATCCTTCACTGGTGTGGAAAGGAATGGAAGGTACCACACCTATAATTCCCTAGTAAAGCTGCAAAGCATAGCATGAAAATGCTAGTGAAAGACCTGCCCTTGGGCAGAATTACTATGGATGTTATAATTAAATTTTTGACATTGAGCAATGCAGGCCTTATATGACATGAGAAGAAAAATAAATGCCTGAATCGGAATTTAAACCCAGATCTCTGAATTAATACTTCAGTGTGCTACCGATTACGCCATCCAGACAATCCTAGCACAAACATTCTCTTTTCTTTATGTATATTCTCTATCACGAGAGGTAGCGAGAACTCAGTCTCACTGCCCTCATGTGACTACTATAACAAGTAAGCAAATTAAAGAGAACTTTTACTTTATAGCAGTGACCCTTCTTTATTTAGACATTATAATTAAAATTTTGACATAGAGCAATGCAGGCCTAATACGACATGAAAAGAAAAATGAATGTCTGAACCAAAATTTGAACCCAGACCTCTGAATTGATACTTCAGTGCGCTACCGATTACGCCGTCCATACAGTCCTAGCATAAACACTGAAAAACCCCAGTTTTTTTTTACATATTCTCTATAACAAGAGGTAGCAAGACATTTTTTATTGTTCTAGCCCAATCTCCCTAAAGAATGGGCTTGTTTTTCTCCACGTTAATCATAATAGGTCCTAAAATACACTGGTGTCCAAAAGTTTAGGATAATTTGTAAAACGGAAAATCAAAATGCTTAAAGAGGAGCAAGGAGTAAAAATTATTTATCAAAACGTTTCTCAGTACATTTAGTTTAGTTTACATACTAAATTATAATCTCTCTTCAACAATGAAAAAATTAATAGCAATTATAAATGAAAATTGCATTGTTGCAGTTAAGCCCTGTTCCATAAATCTTCATTTTTAAAGAGAGTTATGATATAATCAGATGTAGTGTAAGAACAGATTGCAGTAAAATGGCACAAAGACAACATCTGGACCCTCTGCTTCGGGGTAAAATTATTGGGCGGCTAGAAACAGGACAGACACAAACTGAGGTCTCCATAGCACTTAATGTGCCACAAAATGTTATATCTAGGTTATGGCGACGGTTCCAAGAGACCGGAGACATTAGGCGAAGACCAGTGGGAGGTCGTCCAAGAGTTACAAATCCTCAGCAGGATCGATATCTTGCGTTAACTGCAAGAAGAAACCGAACAATGTCTGCCAGACAACTGAGTTCAGAACTTGCGGCTGCCTCAGGTATCAGAGTATCCAGACAAACTGTCTATAGAAGACTCAGAGCTGCTGGTCTGTATGCTAGACGGCCTGTAGTGTGCGTCCCACTCACCCTTGATAACAAGAGAGCACGTTTACGGTGGAGTCAGGAACATCGCGACTGGACTCTAAATCAGTGGAGCAGCGTGCTATTTACAGACGAGTCCAGATTCAGCTTGAACTGTGATTCGCATTGCGTGACTATCTGGAGGGAGCAAGGAACTCGTTACAACCCCATGAACATCGTGGAAAGACATCCATTTGGTGGCGGTGGTCTCCTGATATGGGGAGGTATAATGATGAATGCACGCACAGAGCTTCACATCTTCGCAGGTGGCACTGTTAATGCTCAGCGGTATAGAGATCCTGGAACCTCATGTAAGACTTTTCAGGGGAGCTGTGGGTCCAGAATTCATATTCATGGATGACAATGCCCGACCTCACAGGTCACAACTGGTGGATGAGTTTCTTCAGGAGGAAGATATCCAGCGTATGGAGTGGCCAGCGAGGTCTCCGGATATGAATCCTATAGAGCATGCATGGGATGCCTTAGGGAGACAAATTGCATCTCGTCAGCCTCCTCCGAGGACACTTCAAGACCTTCACATTGCTCTTCATGAGGAGTGGAATTTGCTGAGCATCGAACTCCTGAACAACCTCATCACTAGCATGCCACGTCGATGTGAGTCTTGTGTAGCTGTCAGGGGTAATCACACCCCATACTAATCATTTGAACCATTGTTGTTCAACTTTTATGTTCGAATTCTGAAATGCAGTTTTCGTTTGTTGTGAAAATGACAAGTGAATGACGTATTCATGCCATTGTTTTTCGTGCCATGTTTCTAATTATCTGTGACATACCTTACCAAATTTTGTATTATTCTGACAAATGCTTTATAATAAGTCGGCAAATGAACTAATTATCCTTAACTTTTGGACACCAGTGTAGATACGTACCATTTGAACACAATATAGGTTATAATACTGAGAACTATGAAAATAAAAAAAAGTCAATAACAAAATAAGGAATTGAAAGTGGAACGGAAATAAAGTAAGAAAATCGTTCACTGCAATCTTTATGCTTACGCCTGTTCAGTTTGTTCCTCGTACTCTTTTAAACTTTTGGAACGATTCTATAAACATATCTTAAGATTTTTAAATATTCATACATTTACGCGAATATTGTGAATCGAGTTCTACAGACGCAATAGTGAATACAGTAAAAGAATAAAATATAGAATTAAATAAGAAATGTAAGAAATTAAAATATATATGTTCTGATTTATTATTAAATATATCAACAAAATGTCTTTTTTCTTCTCTTATCTTTATAAGCTAAGTACAATACATCCATCCATAGTAATTCTGTCGGAGGGCAGGTCATTCATTGCAATCATAGCATTTTCATGCTATGCTTTGTAGCTTTACTACGGAATTGTAGGTGCGGTAGCTTACTGTTGCTTTCCACACAGGTGAAAGATAATGATGGTCGGATGATTTTGGAGGGACCGTTGGGCCCTAAGCTTCCTGACATTTGTCTTACAGGTGAGGAAAAAAACTTCACCCAGGAGCCTGTCTCGACCGGGAATCGAACCCGGGCCCAATGCGTGACAAGGCAGCACGCTACCTTGAGACCACAGCGGTGGACAAGTACAATACATCATAATATATTATGGACACATAGTTTATGCCTGATATTTTAATATGGCCAAATGTAGAACTGGTAGTAATAAATATGAATTTTAGTACAACTGGTGTTCTGGAATTCAAAATGAAACACTTGTGTGAATAATGAACAGAGTAATTAACGTGTTTTTGTTTGTCCAAATGAAATACAAGAAAATGCTTGAAAATTGAAGAAACAGAAAAAATGAGAAATTAATATATGTGACCTAAAAATGTAATATTAACATTATGCAATAATGAAAGATAACTATGGGAACAACAGGGGAGCTAATTTTGGGAATATGCTAAAAACTAAAAGAGAAAATCAATATCAATCTTAAAGAGAAGCTAATCAAAATATTTGACCCTAGTTGTATATTCATTTTTTTTTTTGTGTTTCTCTTTAATGTTGATATGAACTGCAACATCATTTGGCTTATATAGTAGAATTGTGAGTAAAAATATATGCAAACCTATGGGTTTTAAAACCCAAGTTAATCAAAGATTGTTGAAGAAATTAGTACCTTCTTTACTGTTCTAATATTTATAAAATGTAAACACACTCGAATAGCCACAAATGACATGATGGAAACAAGAAATGTCAAAGTTAGGGGGATATGTTTTTATTTATTTGTTTCATTTTAGATATTTAATTCTTAGTTAGTTAATAAGAATTAATCACTCCTTTATGTTTTTTGTGTTGAACATACAGAACCACATGTTTTTAATCCAACTGGGTATAGTAATACAAAACAACTACATACTTAAACCATATATTTGTCTATGTGTTGTGCTAGGTGTGATTACTATAGTTTTAGCTTAAATTCCTTATCTTATTTGAGAGGAATTTATTTGACTGCTTAGAGAAAAATCTTATGTAGAGACATATATATATATATATATATATATATATATATGAATTTACTGCATATAATGGGTTTATTGACATTTTCAGACCATGTAATTATAATGAATTGTCAGATTGCTATTTTCTCACAAACAGTAATTGGAGCATGAATATGTTATTGTACAAGAGTTTATTTAGCACTTATTATTACAAGCCTAGTTTGTGATCATGTTGATATTTACTCTGCTTATATTTTACAGGATATGGAAGTAGATATTGAATCTGAAATAGATTATCATATTGAAAGTATTGATATTAAATGTGAGTTATTTCCAGCTGATGATCCACTAGATTATCAGAAAACAAAACTTGAGGTACATTGAGAATTTTCTGTTATAGTGCAAATGACTTGATATTCATGTTACTACAGACTTTTAGAATACAAACTATTCTTTTCAATTATCTACCCGTTCATCTTTAAATGAATGATATTGTCTACAGTCTTTTTCATTTTTATTGTACCATCTTCTGACATCATATGGTATTACATCCTACACCATAGTTATATGATTTTGGAGCATATTTTCCAGCAATTTAGATTCAGAAAAAAAAAATATATATATGTAGCCTAGACAAAGTGAACATAAGAAATGGCTCAACCCTGCAATGTTTTTCTAGATTTTAAATATGTTGTGCTAATAGTAAGAAAATAAGTTTACAGCTACCAAATACCTATGCAAGCTGCACAATGTCCTAAGAGATGCAAAATTTTCAGACTTGTTTTGGTTTTTCGTCCCGCACCATAGCCGAGTGGTTAAGGCAAGATACCTTGGCACAGAGCTATGGGACTTGCGCTGGTTCGAGTCCCCATGGGAAAATAAATTTTCTCATGGAATTTCGGCCAGTATGGAACCGGTGCCTACCCAGCATTGTGAGACATTTGGGTAGCTACAACAAGTAGTGACTCCAGATTGAGGAGACCAGCTATAATGGCTGGGGGACCCGACATGCTGACCACATGTCACCCCTACACTGGTTCGATGATCGTCTTCCTCTGTGATTAACACATGTGGATGTGAGGTCAGCAGTCGGCTGGTAGACCAAGGGCCTTCCAGGTCTGTCACACTTGGAGTTTTGGTTTTTCTCAATACCATCTGAAATCATCGTAAAAAAATTAATTTTCGATTTTTAAGGGAAATTAAATTTTCTTGAATCTATGATAAAGCCAATCTCTGTATGTCTAGAACTCTTCAAGAAACAGTTCTTAAAAAAATGTCAGCGATGTGTAAACTACTCTGCTAGCAATATCTTGATATTTTTTTCTGATAGATAACCTGACAATGCAGCTGACAAAAATATCAACATTTCTAAAAAAATACAACTGTCAGCTGGTCACTATTTTATTGATACACTATTTGAATAATCCATCATCATTTGAGTAACTCAAGAAAATCTATTGGCCAATTATAACATCAGAGAAGCATATCATTGCACTGCTCTGTGATGCATTGGAACAGCAGGGCCTTGCAGTGAAAGTATCTGAAGAAGATGCTGATTAGTATAGCATTGACAAACACTGTTTGTATGCAGATATTTGACCATGTTATTATTATTGCAGAAGATATAGATCTCATGATTTTTCTCAATGATTTGGGCTCATCTCCAAGAAACGTTTACCTCTAAAAAAGTGGCAGATGTCATGCTGAGTGTATTCACTATTCAAGCTCTTCTTATACCCACATAGTGTCTGCAAGAGGAAGTTGTTTTTATGTATGTCATCAGTGAGAATGACATTACATCCACCCATTTCTACTAGGGAAATACATAGTTGGACAATGACCACAAAAATCTCCATCTCATAGATTTCAGTCATAATTTCTTACCGAAAGCTAGACAAAAACATGTCATGGCTGTGATGTAAAGATGGGCAACTTGAATCCTCCACTACCAGCTTTTCACGAAGTGGACAACCACTTTCTTATATTTAAATTAATGTTGGGAAGTAAACATTATGAGATTATAATAGTGAGTGGAGAACATATTATATGAGGTAAGTCGTTAAAAATATGTTCTCCACTCACTATTTTTTCCACTTTCTTGCTTTTTCACCTACAGCAGATGATGCAGAACATCACAATTCTTGTAATCAAATGGTAAAGAGAAAAATTTATGCCTGAACCGGGAATCGAACCCCGAACCTTCAGCTTTCCGTGCTGATGCTCTTAACCATTAAGCTAATCCAGGCTTCCTTCCCATCCAAGCATAAATCCTTCCTTTACCTTACTGTCTTGGTCCCACATTCAAATGCTATGAATCATCATTCACAAATACACAATGAATGGCTTCTACCTGAAGAAGACATGAAGGGACTCCACATAGCTATAGCATTATTTATTAAATTAATATTAAGAAGCTAAAGCTGTTACTACGATCGAAATAAGTATATTAAAGTACACAACTAAATTATTGTAATCAAATGGTAAAGAGAAAAAATTATGCCTGAACCGGGAATCGAACCCCGAACCTTCAGCTTTCTGTGCTGATGCTCTTAACCATTGAGCTAATCTAGGCTTCCTTCCCATCCAAGCATAAATCCTTCCTTTACCTTACTGTCTTGGTCCCACATTCAAATGCTATGAATCATCATTCACAAATACACAATGAATGGCTTCTACCTGAAGAAGACATGAAGGGACTCCACATAGCTATAGCATTATTTATTAAATTAATATTAAGAAGCTAAGCTGTTACTATGATTGAAATAAGTATATTAAAGTACATAACTAAATTATTGTAATCAAATGGTAAAGAGAAAAATGTATGCCTGAATCGGGAATCGAACCCCAAACCTTCAGCTTTCCGTGCTGATGCTCTTAACCATTGAGCTAATCCAGGGGATGGGAAGGAAGCCTGGATTAGCTCAATGGTTAAGAGTATCAGCACGGAAAGCTGAAGGTTTGGGGTTCGATTCCCGGTTCTGGCATAAATTTTTCTCTTTACCATTTGATTACAATAATTTAGTTGTGTACTTTAATATACTTATTTCAATCATAGTAACAGCTTTAGCTTCTTAATATTAATTTAATCACAATTCTTATATAATTTACCATCAAGTTCTACCTAGCTTGGAGGTAACAAAAATCCAGGAGATTGGGGGGGTGAAAAATCTATAATTAGAGTGTTACTAATCACAATAGATCCAGATCAAAGATTCTGAGAGTGTATTAAACCTAGCTATTCAGTGGAATAAAGATGACGATGCTGTTGTTCGTGTGGAGAACAAGACGAACTAATTTTCCAAATCACCCTCTTATGCAATTATAATCTATAATATTAAATGAGTTTATTGATGTATTGTAACTCTCTCTTATATGTTTCAGGACACGTCATATTCTATAAGAGAAAAAACTGATAACATTGACATTAAGCATGAGGCGTATATAAGTGAAAACTTAATATTTATCAAAGATGAATCAAAGGTAAAAAATGTACTTGTAATATTAAACAATCTATGCATTTAGTTTGTGATTTTAATAATTATTTATCAATTGGTATCTATGATAGAGCTGAATTTAAGAAATAAGTCATTTATAGGCTGCAATGAAAAAACCTATTATAACCTTATTGTCATTGAGATGTTAATTTAGTATGTAATAATTAACACTAAGGTTGTAGATATTTTATTCTCTATATTAATCTCCTCAGGGTGATATGTATTTCTCTTACATCTAATAATTGGCTCCAAAAATGTATACGTCTTCTCACTGGCTTCTTTGTAGTGTATGATATCAGTTCTTCTTAAGCTCCATTCAGAGGATATTCCTTTGCCTTTCTTATGTTTGGTATAGCTATTTTTTTCTAGGTTTTGACTACAGTAGTATGACACACCATAACATATTTGATTAAGGCAATATGCTACAAGCCAGAAAGTCAGAGGGTGAGGTCAAGATTTTTAAACTGGCTAAACCCTCGGTGGCACCATAGCCTTGGAGTCAACTCAGGCTCTAATGGAAATGAGTACCAGATGTGTGTTGTAGGGTCGCATGTTTGGACGCATTAGACAGTAAAATGCATTCTCTGCTGAGCAAGTTGTATGCTAATACGATTTTGCTTACTCAGAAATCTGTTCATGCGATAATAATTGGTTAAATTTGTAAGCTACCTGCGGAGGTACCTTACATGAGCAACTCAAATTAAAATCCCGAAGGGAACCGACGGGAACCGATGGTAATCGATGTACTTTGCTGCTTTATCCAACATTTATCCAAGATGTCGGACCTTGAAGACTTCGATCATGTTTTCGGTATACACGGAGAAGAGGAATTTGATAGAGTCTACCAAAGAATTCAACTGGAAGAACAGGAGAATCGGCATAATATTGCGTGTCGCAGACGTGTTTGTATACGGTATTATTTGCGGGATGCAAGCATAAATGCATTCCTCTATAGCAGATGAAAATAACGGAAGTGGTTTTATCGCTGAGAATTCTGGGTAATTCGTTGCCAATATTACGAAAACGTCGACTCTCATGCATATTACCGATAAGTCGGCCGTTAATTCGTTCTCAGCAATTGCTCACGGTGAATCAGCTCACTAGTGATTGGAAGTAATTTGAGTAGAGAGTAATGTTCTAACATACGACCCGTAGAGTTAAATGAGGTGGCCTTCACACACAGGATTGAAAACCCAGCTGATATTTAATCCAAATAGTCTAAAAGGTAGAAGCTTTAACCTCCTACTACCCGAGGGCCTCGCTAGGCTATTAATAGGATCACTTTACTTTTTTTTTAGTCTGATGATGAGGCACCTTTTATGCATTTTATCATCTTATGTGCATGCACATTTCATTTTTAAAATCGCTATTCCTATAACCATTAATACATTTATCTATAGCTGTACATAGTTAATGTAACTACAAAGTGATTTTAGAAAGTAATTGCTGATTTATTCCAGTGTTTCTGTTACTATTCTTTATCCATGAAAACAATATGTTTAAATTTAAATGGCAAACTATATCATTTATGATGTTTTTTTTTTTTTAAATTATCACTTCCTACTGAATGACATTATATTTGAAGAGAAAATGTATGCCTAAACTGGTGTACAAAACCAGGAACCTTGGGTTAAAATCCCAGTTTAGGAATACATTTTATCTTGAAATATAATACAGTAATTTAATTATATTATTATAAATTTTTATAATGGACAGTACAGCCATAGCTGTCTTCATTTGTCAATCCTTTTTAGAAACTTCTGTCTTGAACATCTTTAGGTCTCAATACTCTCCATCATCCTGGTACTATACCAGGATTCCTAGCCAAATTTTGGAATTCCTTAGATTTGGACAGGGTGTATCTTTCTACAATTGCCATCGCTGCCATTAGAGGATCAGTTTCAATTTTAAGAAACCATTTTTACAAAATTTCTACTTTGTAGTATGTATACTTCAATTAGGCCTACAATTTAATTTTTTTAATGTATTTACAAAATGTATTTCATAAATTCAAAAAATTAAATGTCTGTATCACTTTGTCCTTGAGGCAATCCTCTAATGAGAAATGTTGTATATAATAATATAATAATGATATTCAATGCATGGTACAATCAGGAAATTCAGATTCATGGTTTCAAAAAATCTATTATTACTGCTAGTATTATTTTCCTTAAAAAATAATCTTGACCCATATTTCACTCGACTAACTTGCTACTTTATATATATATTTATAATTTATTGTATTTATGTTTTTTATTTATAGTTTTATTATATCTAAATTTTTCCTGTATTCTATTAATACAATTGCATTGACTAATAAATTTATTTATTCTTGGAATGTCAAACTATACCCCTTTCGAGCTAAGTTCCAGGTGCATATTAATAGAGACAACCAAATACAAGATGTTCAGGGATATCAACCGCATTCATATCATTTCATGGAATCAATAGAATTCTTATTACACTAAAAATGTCGTTGGCTACCATAGGGAAAGCACATGCATAAATTAGCGGAAAACATACCAGTAAACTTATAAAAAAAACCTTAAAAGATAAATTGTATCTAAAATCCTTGAACATCTATAGTTATTGAGAGGCTGTAATGCCCATTATAGCATTCATGAGAGTAAAAAGTTGTATCTTCCAGAATACCTTAACATTATAAACTTATAGCAGTTATATTCAGAGAAATAATCTGAAAATTCTGTTTCAATTGATTTTTGTGAATGAGTACATTTTTGGTTTTGGATATCCCTGGATTGATACATGTGATAAATTTAGAGTTCATATTTCTAAACTTGATTTAGACATGGAAAATGAACAAGATGCAGCTAAGATTAAAAGTTTGAACACAGAAACAACAACATCTCACATAATATATGGGTCTGAAAAATGGAAAAGCACGATGTGAGAAACCAGATGCCTGGAAACATAAGATTTCTAATGCTAGGAAGAAACTTAAATCATTCATTGTAGTAACTGCAAAAACTAAATGAATGGGGAGTTTTTTGGATGTTTTATTGACAAGGAGAATTTTTGAATGGGTACTCAAAAAAAAAAAAATTACAGAGAACCATTGCAAAGTATCATATCAAAAACATGCTAAATTGGTTTTCCTCAGACAGTCATACATTGGGATATATGAAAACTATAAAATTATGGTTTCTTATTCTATTTATTGAAATTAAAATTTTTATATTTTAATTAACATAACTTAACCACCAAACTCGAAATAAGTATTTGTTAGTTATCATAAAGTTACATTTTTAGGTGCAGCAGACTGAAGAACTTTTGGAGAATTTGCAACAAAATTCAGTAGTGACTGGAACAGAATGTGATCCAAATGTAGTGTCTACAGAAGAAGATAAGTGTACTGGGAATGTAAATAACATTGTTGGAATATACACCCCTAATCTGCAGCCAAAGAAAGCACACAATGATGAGACACGTAATATTCTCAGTGATGATGATTTGATTCCTCATTTGAGTAAACTATTCAAATGTTCTGTTTGTAAAAAGTCATTTACACGTAAATTTAATCTTGTCGAACATTTACGTATTCATCGTAATGAAAAACCATTCAAATGTTCTGCCTGTGGTAAATCATTTATCCGAAAACCCCATCTTAAAACTCATATAGGTACACATGATAATGAAAAACGATTCATATGTAATTTGTGTGATAAGTCGTATACCCGAAAGTCAAGCCTCAACATACATTTACGTTATCATAGCAATGAAAAATCATTCAGATGTGCTGTTTGTAATAAAACATTTGTGGAGAAAAGAACACTAAAAACACATTTACGCATTCATACGAATGAAAAACCGTTCAAATGTCCAGTTTGTAATAAGTCATTTACCCAGAAGACCAATCTTAACACTCATTATCGTTTGCATAGTAAAGAGACACCATTCAAATGAATGCTCTCTTTGTAGTCAGACATATGTTCGGAAAGGAAATCTTAAAAATTATATATGGATGCATTCTGTTGACAAATCATTTGGTTTGTAATAAGTCATTTGCTCAGAGAGAGAAACTTAAGACTATCTATCTATCTATCGTCGGGTTTTTACAGCTCCTGCCGTCTTCCCGTGCCAAAACTCCAAAGCCTACAGTCTTGGGCATCTTCGATGCTTAGTCCTCTAGCTTGCATTATTGTCTTCATGTTTTCGTTCCATGTTAACCTTGGTCTCCCTCTTTTCTTCTTTCTGTTCGGAAGCCATTCATATAGTTGCTTCGGCCATTTAAGACACAATATGTAATTATCATAATGTCAAATAATTGTATTGTTCTTTTATTTCCAAACAAACGTGCCAATATTATACTATAAAGAAACCATTCAATTGTTTTGGTAGTAAGCCATTTACTGATGTAATACCCTATACATATGCATAGTAATGACAAAAAATTGAAATGTTTCGTTTTATGTCATTTGTCAGTAAGTCCAGTCTTAAAATTCGTACCTGTACTTAATAATGAGAAACAATTCAATTTAAATTAAAATTCTTTATACCTCACCTCATATCCAGTCTTCTAATTAAACCAGTTTCAAAACCTAGGTTTTTTTTTAGCTTTTCATATTTCAGCATACTCCATTATAGATTTCTGTAGCACTAGATGCCTTGGTTTACATTTGGCACTTAAAGCTGACTAATCCTATCAATCCATGATCAATATTTTCACAATAAGATATTCTGTCCTTTACTCACTAACTAACTCACTGGCACTATCGAACCACTAGGTTCATGACCGCTCGGACATAAGCTCTCCATACATCCCTATCCTAAGCTAATGTTTTCCAATCATCCCCTGTATAATATACTTCCCTAAATGATAGTTAATGTTTTTCTCCCACCTCTTTCTAGGTCTACCAACTGGGCGTTTTCCCTCTGGTTTTCCTACAAGAAGCTTCCATGCACATCTTTCATTCCCCATTCATGCTACATGTCCTGTTCATCACAGTCTATGAGACTTAACTGTTCTCATTTTATCTGGCTTCCTATAAAGACACTGTTAGGAAGTCTTCTCTATTCACCTATCTGTTTATCTCTCTTTGGTCCAAAAATTTTCCTAACAACTTTATTCTCAAATACTCATAATCTCCTTTCCTCCCTTAAAGTAAGAGTCCATGTTTCGCATCCATATAATATAACTGGTAGAATAATAGTTTTATATATTTTCAGTTTAACATTTTTTGAAAGGAGTTGGGACGTCAAGAGTCTCTGTAAGGCATAATAGCATGCATTTCCAGATTTGAGCCTATGTTTAATTTCTTTGTGCATCTCATTCCTATTTGTGATTATTGTTCCCAGGTATGTGAATTCAGCCACCTCCTCAAAATTTCCCTCATTTGTCATTAGCTGTCCATTTCCATTATATAATGTATTTCTACGTGTGACCATATGTTTAGTTTAATTGATATTTACTTCTAGTCTCAATTTCTTTGTGTTACTCAATAGTGTGTAAGTGTTTACCTTTAGTATCTCGTTGCTATTGCCCAATAGTACTACATCATCAGCATAAACTAACAGCCTTAACTAATCTAAGAAATTATGGTTTCTGTTTACAATTCTGTACAGACTAATTCTAACATTTTAAGATTAATTTATACGTCCTTATATACATCTAATAATTGGCTCCATTAATGTATACATCTTCTCACTGGCTTCTTTGTAGGGTATGATATTAGTTCTTCTTAAGCTCCATTCAGATGATATTCCTTTGCCTCTCTTATGTTTGGTATAGCTATTTTTTTCTAGGTTTTGACTACAGTAGTATGACACACCATAACATTTGATTAAGGCAATATGCTACAAGCCAGAAAGTCAGAGGGTGAGGTCAAGATTTTTAAACTGGCTAAACCCTCGGTGGCACTATAGCCTTGGAGTCAACTCAGGCTCTAATGGAAATGAGTACCAGATCTATGTTGCAGAGTTAAAGGAGGTGGCCTTCACACACAGGACTGAAAACCCAGCTGATATCTAATCCAAATAGTCTAAAAAGGTAGAAGCTTTAACCTCCTACCCGAAGGGCCTTGCTAGGCTATTAATAGGATCACTTTACTTTTTTTTAGCACCTCATATTATGCATTTTATCACCATATGTGCTTGCACATTTCATTTTTAAAATCGCTATTCCTATAACCATTAATACATTTATCTATAGCTGTACATAGTTAATGTAACTACAAAGAGATTTTAGAAAGTAATTGCTAATTTATTCCAATGTTTCTGTTACTATTCTTTATCCATGAAAACAATATGAGTTTAAATTTAAATGGCAAACTATATCATTTATGATGTTTTTTTTTTAAATTATCACTTCCTACTGAATGACATTATATTTGAAGAGAAAATGTATGCCTAAACTGGTGTACAAAACCAGGAACCTTGGGTTAAAATCCCAGTTTAGGCATACATTTTATCTTGAAATATAATACAGTAATTTAGTTATATTATTATAAATTTTTATAATGGACAGTACAGCCATAGCTGTCTTCATTTGTCAATCCTTTTTAGAAACTTCTGTCTTGAACATCTTTAGGTCTCAATACTCTCCATCATCCTAGTAATATATCAGGATTCCTAGCCAAATTTTGGAATTCATTAGATTTGGACAGGGTGTATCTTTCTAAAATTGCCATCGCTGCCATTAGAGGATCAATTTCAATTTTAAGAAACCATTTTTACAAAATTTCCACTTTGTCATATGTATACTTCAATTAGGCCTACAATTTGAATTTTTTTAATGCATTTACAAAATGTATTTAATAAATTCAAAACATTGTCTGTATCACTTTGTCCTTGAGGCAATCCTCTAATGAGAAAAGTTGTATATAATAATATAATAATGATATTCAATGCATGGTACAATCAGGAAATTCAAATTCACGGTTTCAAAAAATCTATTATTACTGCTAGTATTATTTTCCTTAAAAAATAATCTTGACCCATATTTCACAGTAATAGCTAACTTGACTAACTTGGTACTTTATATTTATAATTTATTGTATTTATGTTTTTTATTTATAGTTTTATTATATGTAAATTTTTCCTGTATTCTATTAATACAATTGCATTGACTAATAAATTAATTTATACTTGGAATGTCAAACTATACCCCTTTCGACCTAAGTTCCAGGTGCATATTAATAGAGACAACCAAATACAAGGTGTTCAGGGATATCAACCGCATCATATCATTTCATGGAATCAATAGAATTCTTATTACCCTAAAAATGTCGTTGGCTACCATAGGGAAAGCACATGCATAAATTAGTGGAAAACATACCAACAAACTTAAAAAAAAAAAAAAACTTGAAAGATAAATTGTATCTAAAATCCTTGAACATCTATAGTTATTGAGAGGCTTTAATGCCCATTATAGCATTCATGAGAGTAAAAAGTTGTATCTTCCAGAAGACCTTAACATTCGAAACTTATAGCAGTTATATTCAGAGAAATAATCTGAAAATTCTGTTTCATATAAACTGTATCAATCGATTTTTGTGAATGAGTACATTATTAGTTTTGGATATCCCTGGATTGATACATGTGATAAATTTAGAGTTCATATTTCTAAACTGAATTAGACATGGAAAATGAACAAGATGCAACTAAGATTAAAATTTTGAACACAGAAACAACATCTCGCATAATATATGGGTCTTAAAAACGGAAAAGCACGATGTGAGAAACCAGATGCCTGGAAACATAAGATTTCTAATGCTAGGAAGAAACGTGAATCATTCATTGTAGTTAACTGCAAAAACTAAATGAATGGCGAGATTTTTTGGATGTTTTATGGACAGGGAGAATTTTTGATTGGGTACTCAAAAAAAATTACAGAGAACCATTGCATAGTATCATATCAAAAACATGCTAAATTGGTGTTCCTCAGACAGTCATACATTGGGATATATGAAAACTATAAAATTATGGTTTCTTATTCTATTTATTGAAATTAAATTTTTTATATTTTAATTAACATAACTTAACCACCAAACTCCAAATTAGTATTTGTTAGTTATCATAAAGTTACATTTTTAGGTGCAGCAGATTGAAGAAAATTTGGAGAATTTGCAACAAAATTCAGTAGTGACTGGAACAGAATGTGATACAAATGTAGTGCCTACAGAAGATGATAAGTGTAATGGGAATGTAAACAACATTGTTGGAATATACACCCCTAGTGTGCAGTCAAAGAAAGCACACAATGATGAGACATGTAATATTCTCAGTGATGATGATTTGATTCCTCATTTGAGTAAATTATTCAAATGTTCTGTTTGTAAAAAGTCATTTACGCGTAAATTTAATCTTGTCGAACATTTACGTATTCATCGTAATGAAAAACCATTCAAATGTTCTGCCTGTGGTAAATCATTTATCCAAAAAGCCCATCTTAAAACTCATGTACGTACACATGATAATGAAAAACGATTCATATGTAATTTGTGTGATAAGTCGTATACCCGAAAGTCAAGCCTCAACATACATTTACGTTATCATAGCAATGAAAAATCATTCAAATGTGCTGTTTGTAATAAAACGTTTGTGGAGAAAAGAACACTAAAAACACATTTACGCATTCATACGAATGAAAAACCGTTCAAATGTCCAGTTTGTAATAAGTCATTTACCCAGAAGACCAATCTTAACACTCATTATCGTTTGCATAGTAAAGAGACACCATTCAAATGAATGCTCTCTTTGTAGTCAGACATATGTTCGGAAAGGAAATCTTAAAAATCATATATGGATGCATTCTGTTGACAAATCATTTGGTTAGTAATAAGTCATTTGCTCAGAGAGAGAAACTTAAGACACAATATGTAATTATCATGTCAAATAATTGTATTGTTCTTTTATTTCCAAACAAACGTGCCATTATTATACTATAAAGAAACCATTCCATTGTTTTTATAGTAAGCCATTTACTGATGTAAATCCCTTGCTTTCTCGAAGAAAACATCGAGAAAGCAAGGGATCTAATAGAAGAAGGCAAACTCGAAGAAGCCCTAGAAATCTCCACCCAAGTGATGAAGAAAGCTATAAAAGTAAGAAAAAGAAGATATGCACAAATATGGTTCGACCAAGAATGCTACAAGGAAAGGAAAGAAACATTGCATGCACTACACATAGCAAAAACCTACAAACGACAGGAAGACCTAACCAAGTACGCAGAAAAGAGAAGGAACTACAAAGGAATACTAAAAAGGAAAAGAGAAGAATATACAGAAAGACAAGGAAGAAAGCTAGCGGAGGACGCAAAATCAAATCCGTTTATAGCATTGAAAAAGAGAATCTCACCCACAACAGGAGAAATTCACATACAAAAATGGGAAAGCCACTTCTCAGACCTACTGAATAAGCAGGACATGGACCGAGCATATGACTTGGACAAAACGAAACTCACACAGATCCAAGAACCGATAACATCACAAGAACTCAGAAAGGCAATAAATGGAGGGAATAACAAAAAATCTGCAGGCCCAGACAACATCTACATGGAACACCTCAAAGAATCGCTCGACAACTTAGAGGAACTATGGAAAGACTTGATGAACAAATGCATACAGAAAGGAGAAATTCCGGAGAGATGGAACACAGCGACCCTAAAGATACTATATAAAGGAAAGGGGACAGAGCATCACCTGATTCATTCAGAGGAGTAGCGCTAGAAAACGCCTCCTTTAAAGTGTTCACAAAGATCCTCAATGAAAGACTCCTAGAAGCGACCAAGGGACACATCCCGGAAAACCAATTTGGATTTACGAAAGGCAGAAGCACTGTACAAGCAGTGAAATATCTAATGGACCAAATAGAAGACGCCCTAAGACATACAAGAGGGAAGTACCATGCAGTATTCGTCGATTTCAAGAAGGCTTTTGACTCAATAAACAGACAAAAGCTCATTGAGAAACTGAAACAGATGATCGGAAAGGAAGACCCCACTAGTGAGAATAATCGAAGCCTGCCTACAGCGAAACATAGTCCAAGTAAACAACAATGTTGAAATTTCGGAAGATATAGTACAGACGAACGGAGTTCTGCAAGGAGATCCCATGAGCCCCACACTGTTTAACAATCTATACAGCAGACGTGAACACCATAATCGAGGAAAACTCAAAAGCAAAACTAATCTTATATGCAGACGATATGGTGATAGGAGCAACAGAAAAGGAGGACATACAAAAAGCAATAAAACGATTAGAGATCTGGGCACAGGAGAACAACGTGCAGATAAATGAAGAGAAAACAGTCCAGATGACATTTAGAAAAGGGGGAAAATCAACATCAAAAGACAACATAACACTACTCAATCAACCACTACAAAAAGTGGGAAAATACAAATATTTAGGATTCACTCTACAGACAACAGCAACGTCCTTCGGAATACACATCCAAGAAAGAGCAGCGGCAGCCATCCGAACATCATACAATATCCCGAATCTGGCCAACTTATCGACAGGTACAGCAATGCAGTTATTCAAAACGACAGTGGCACCAGTTATTACATATGGAATAGAGATAATTTGGGAAAAACTTAAGATCGGAGATATGATAAGAATCGAAAAAGTCAAAGCAATGTTCATGAAACGGATCCTGAGAATAGGAAAAACAGCGCCATCTCGTTTTGCTTATGAACTCATGAGAGAGACCTACTTCATAGAGGACATAAGAACCCAATTCTATCTACAATCCACAGAACCATACCAGAAATTCATAAGCATCAGAAATAGGAAGAAGAAGGAAATAGACATAGATTTCTACACCACAACTGCCATGCTGGACGACAGATGGACCAGAGAGTGCAACCCCCAGAGACACGTCACAACACGACTCGCAGTACACGGATTTCACAACAAGATATGTACAAACAAGAAATTCCACGAGCCGACCGAAGAATGCAAGTGTGTGTTGTGTGGACAGAGATGTGGCAAATACCACATCATAGCATGTGCGAAAAGGACAAAACCCATTACAGACTACAGCAAAGACTAAACCACCACTAATGCTCAACCTGAGTGCACATTTATTATTATTATTATTATTATTATTATTTACTGATGTAATACCCTATACATATGCATAGTAATGACAAAAAATTGAAATGTTCTGTTTTATGATGTCATTTGCCAGTAAGTTCAGTCTTAAAATTCGTACCTGTACTTAATAATGAGAAACAATTCAATTTAAATTAAAATTCTTTATACCTCACCTCATATCCAGTCTTCTAATTAAACCGGTTTCAAAATCTAGGTTTTTTTTTTTTAGCTTTTCATATTACAGCATACTGCACTACAGATTTCTGTAGCACTATATGCCTTGGTTTACATTTGGCACTTAAAGCTGACAAATCCTATCAATCTATGATCAATATTTTCAAATAAAATATTCTGTCCTTAACTAACTAACTCATTGGCACTATCGAACCACTAGGACATAAGCTCTCCATACATCCCTATCCGTATCTAATGTTTTCCAATCAAGCTTTTACGCTGAGGTAAATAGAATCATAAGCAACTTTACAAAACTGAGGTGAGATAATAACATCAACCTTAATTTCAGGGAGATGATATTTACAGGGTATGATTGGAAAACATTAGCTTATGATATGAATGTATGGAGAGCTTATTATTATGTCCATATAGCCATTGATCTCCAGATTCAATATTTCCAATGAGTTACTATCAACTCTGATTTTGAGTTAATTTTCTCCCTTTACACAGCCAGTTCCACTTAATGATGGTTTACATCTTGGACATAATTTTGATTCTTATTTTTACAGAGAAACTAAATGAAATCTAAAAAATAATAATAATATTATGTACCAACAAATTCAACTGTACACTTACAACTTTTACATGTTAACGATATATACTGTCATGAAATAAAGATTTTTTATGGTAGAATTTAATATTAACATAATCTATTGTCTTGGAAATCATCAACTGTGTGTTCTGGAATTCATGAATTCAATGTTGCATTAAGTAAATTTCTTTTCAAATAACTGAATTTAATTCATATCCTCAGTATTTATTATATAATGAAAATCCTTCCAAAATTTTTTCAAATTGCTTGTGGTCTGCAAATAATAATTTTGCAAGGATTCCTATTTCAACCCTTTGAGATATATGATCTGCAGATCTCAATATTATAGACTCAAAAACTCTGACAACATTAGAAGAACAATATAAACCATGGAGTTTTCTTGTGAAACTCATTGCATTTTAATATATTATGGGACTAAATGTTAGTAATACGATCTTTGTCTTAAATCGGTAAAGCTTTCATTTTCCCTTTATGCAACTGACAGTGTATCACAGGAAATTTATCTCTAACTCATCTAAAATAATTCAGAAATTATCGTCTGAGTAATGAAAGTAAAATGAGATATTAAACGATTATTTTATTTACATACAGATTATCAATGCTTATAAATCTTTCTGAGCCTATAGCTCTTTACTTCTTCTGCAGTCATCCCTATGGAGCCATTCCATATTGTCTAGCACTCTATTAATAAATTTCTATGTCCTCTCTTATATATATTTAGTTTCTCTCATCCCCAATGGACACCCTAATAGGTAGCCTTCTTCTTTGTGTGCTCATATTTGTTGCTTATACTGTATCCCACATAATAAAGTAAAAGTAAAGTAATCCCACTACAGACCTCGGGAGGCCCTTGGGGTAGTAGGAGGTTAGGGCTCCCACTTTTTCTAGACAATTGACACTTGATGTCAGCCCTGCATGACGGCCGCCTTTACCCAAAACAAGTGTCTGGTACTAATTTCCATTAGAGGCTGAGTCGACCCCAGGGCATCCCACATAATCCAAAACTGATTTCTTAAAATTAATTTTTTTCCTTTTTGCACTCTTTCCATTCTCTATCAACTTACTGAATTCCCCAGAAATTGCATATCTGTTGACATGAGTTTTGAAGTGACTTTTATAGTTCTATGTATTAACCCCATGTCTAACTGTACCTTTTTATTAATGATTTACATATTTGTACTCAATATTTATTGGAAATTTGTTTATTTTTAGAGCAACATTCTTCATTGATATTATTAGCTTTGTTTTTAACATAATTTTCTTGTCTATTATTTTTATTTATTTTTATTTCAACATACATTTTTCACATCCTGTAAGAAGACTTTCCTGATATTCCAATTTTAAAACTTTATTTCTGATTCACAGCACAAATGTGCTTTTATAACTTTACTTCAGATCCCATTTATCAAACTGTTCTATAAAAATATTCTAAATAGTTATCATGTGAGAAAATAATAATCCGGATTGTCCAGCACATATCCATTACATTAAATTTGTTTCATGGAATATAAATCTTATTAATTAGAATTAAATGTTTCCAAATACCATTGTCAACGGTGTTTGTTAAATCTAGAAAGAAAAGATGCACTTAGTTGCTTTTTTCTTTACAATGCAAGGTATCTGAACAATTTGCTAGTCATTGTAATAACAATTCAAACGGTTTTATTAATTTGTCTTTGGTTAAGCCATACATTCAATTATATTTAGTTTTCAACTTACAAAGTTGTTGGAAAATAACTAAAAATTATAATGAATTAGATATTTCTCCACTGGAATCGAGTAACCTGCTTGCCTTACTTTTTCATCTTTTTTATTATATGGCCAAATATAAATGCAAGCAGATGAATATATCTGATAGGGTATAAGTTACACAAAGGGTAGTAAAATGGCCTATCATCTGCTCGATTGTATAATGGCCCAAATAAAAACATAAGGGAAAAATAGTAGAGGCAAGAGCCATGTCTTTACAGGAAATACAAGTTCCAGATTATAAACGGAGGTAGTTAAATTAGGAGAGCCAGGCATGGTGTGCTCCTAGAGGACAAATGTGCTGGCTGGTCAGAGGAGTTAATATAGAAAATATTAAGTCGGACAAGTTGATACTGCCTGATGACAAGATTCTAGACAGACTTCGATTAGGCAGTCTTACAGGAGATTCTGGGGTCCAAGAGAGTGTAGAAGTAGTTAATAAGGATCTAAGATAATCTACTTGATCTTACAATGTGAGGTAGACATCGATGAGGTGTTCTCAGAGATGTTTGGGTATAATTCTTGTTAATGAGGGACTAGAACACTACACGAGATAGTAGGCTTGCAGACCTAAGTGTCCTAGGACCCAAGAAGATATTAGTGTAGTGCACTAAGATGTAGTGGGGCTAGGTAACCGCTTGAGGAAGTATTCACTAGGGCAAGCTTGTAGATATAAATACCCTAGCACACCAAAGCATATAAAAATGTAAATGTGGTAAGTACTATGGGACTAGACATCAAGCAAGAGTACTAATTAAGGGGGGCTTGCACTCTTAATGTTCTAGGTCCCATAGTGTAACATAGTGTAACATGGGTCTCCCAAGGAGTGGATTTTTGTCAACTATAGAGTAATATGGGTCTCTACAGGAGAGGGATTCCTTGGTCTACCAACCAGGTGAAAGAGAGTTAGAAGAAATGTGGGGAAAAGTTTAGTTTAATTTCCAAAATAAATTTCTTAAGTCCTACAGAATAACAGATAAATTTATTGAGTTGTCGCTAGATAGAACAACATATCAGTGAAATACTACAAAAAGTTTATAGAGTTGTCATTAGATGGAATGACATAGCTGTGAACAAGATATAACCAACCCAAACATTTATTAGAAATACATGTACACTAACATCTCCCTTTCTAACCTAACAAATTAAGTTATATGCATATTATTTAATGAAGTGTACACTACCTTGTTCTATGAGAACCTAACAAAATGAAGGGAATGAACATCCATTTGTTAAAATATATGGCTGTGGTATGTTTTTTGGCGGACACAATTCTACACTTACATCCTTATGCCACTGATGCACTAAACACTTGTAAAAACGTTTTGGAACCATTTTATAAACATTTCTTACTATTATTAAATATTTATAAATTAAATATATGGCTCAACTGCACTTTTACTAGCGCTTGATTTGTCAGTTATATTATTGTAAACTATAGTTCTTCTTCTGTATTTACTAACATTATTTAATATTTTAAACTTTCTCAAACAATTTTTGTAACAGTATTAGACAGTTTTGAAGTATTTATTTAAATATGCAAATCACAATATTATGACACTGTTAGAAATATTGTGATGCTAACTGCTATTTTCTCCACAGAATATATTACTTAGTCTATGATTTTTCTATCACTGTTTTGGGTTATCGCTGGTTGGATCAGTGTTAGGTAGTGATAAGTAAGTGTACACCCTTTTTTAATAAACGTTTGGTAATTTTAATATTATTAATGTATCTTTTTAACATAGATTTGGGGATTTATTGCAAATATTGGTAATTTAAATTTCATAGCGACAGATAGTAATCAAGGATGATAATCAATATGTGGTTCGATTGTGGGATATCGGTGGCTCTATAAACTCTGGCGCATGCGCACTCTTATTCTATAGGACTTTGAAAATATTTCACGCTAGTGTAAGTGCAGTTTTTCCAAATATATTTTCGAGTGTTGGTCATTCCAATTTCACAGATATCTCCGCCATCTACGAAAGTTTCTTTAAACGTTCGCGCCTGCGCACAACGATTCTGCAGGATTCTCGAGAAATCATTGCATAAATATTTACAAATTGTTATAGGTATCTTTACAAGACGTTTAAATTACTACGGAATGTTAGTAATGATTGAAGAAGTACTTAGAGCAACAGTTATTACAAGCATATATTCTGGAAAATCAAGAGGAAATTAATCTGAAGTTAAGTCTTAAAATTTACATTCACTCAATTTTGTTAGGTTCCGATGGGACAAATTAGTGGTGTATCATATTAGTTTACACTTTATTAAATAATATGCATGTAATTAATTTTGTTAGGTTAGAAAGATAGAAGTTGTACATGTAACTTTATAAACATATTTGGGAATTTACTGCGAAGGTTGGTCATTCTGATTTCACACATATGTCCAATATCTAGTGGAAGTTTATTTAATTGCCAGCGCATGTACCTATGATTCTGTAGAACAGAAAAATTAACTGATCGACGTAATCTAAACTTTTTTACAACA
Source organism: Diploptera punctata (assembly GCA_030220185.1). Taxonomy (NCBI): domain Eukaryota; kingdom Metazoa; phylum Arthropoda; class Insecta; order Blattodea; family Blaberidae; genus Diploptera; species Diploptera punctata. The sequence continues at coordinate 545,065 of JASPKZ010007878.1, forward strand.
ATTGTACAAAGCACCTATAGTGTGCTCAAGGAGGCCATGGAACGTACAGGTTCTACAAAACGCCATGAACACTGAACAGGCTAACGCTTAGGAGTGAAAACGTTTCCAAGAATTTCGCTTGTCGTTGGTTTTGTAATCGATTTGGTCAATATTTATTTTGTTCTGATTTAAGAGTTAAAAAGTAACTTGACGTGTGCTTTCGTACCAATTTGCACATTATTAACGTATATAAACATTTTTAGTAATCTCTATCATCTAGGACTTCACATTACCTACATTTTATCAGTAAAAAGGTGTGAAAACTTAGCATTACAAACTACCCACATTCTACCACCACTAAGGAGTACAAATAAAACAGTTCCAAGAGGAATTCAAGAAAATATTTTATCTGAAGTATTGGAGGTATGTTTAACTTATATTTTGAGCGAAACTAGTCTTTACGCAAATTCTGTTATTTCAACTTAAAATAAAGCGCATATCTCGCAAACAGATCGAGAAATTATTCGTTCCATGAGTTCAAATTTTGGTTAAAGTTTCCATTAAACGCAGTGAGAAATTTTTCTAAATCCCAGATTGACACTACGTGCATGCGTCAACAAACGTAAGAAGTTTACACTATGGAATCACGCGATGCTGACACCATATACACGATATTTAACGAACCTAAAACTTAACCTAATCCAATTTAAGTACTCTAACCTGTAAAATACCAACTTAAAAGCTAACCTAACGCAATTTAAGCTCTCTAATCTATGAAAGAATGCGATGACCAAAAATAAATATTAAGTTCTGAAATTCTGAAGTACATGCTCCATGTTGGCTGCACTGGACGTTTTCGTTAAAATCAATATGGCTGCCACTTCTTTATGTTACGTATGTAGTTAAATATCATAGAAAAATATATTTAAAAAATCGTTACAAAAATATGCAACATTTATTGTAAATGGTAAATAATTTGAAAAAAAAAACTGTTGGTGCATGCTCATGGTATCTGACTGGGACTCTGGAAAATTTCTCACTGCGTTTAATGGAAACTTCAGCCCAAATTTTCTACTGTCTGGTCATGCCACTTTAAGCCTAAAGCCATATGGAAAATCAAATTACCTATAAGTGGAATATTAAATTAAGGTAGAGAGAGACAAATAGATTTTTAAACATCAATGTCCAGGATATTAATTACAATTTTAAATTAAATGATTACAATTTTAAATTAAATGATTCATTTGGAAGTTTTCCTACATACAAAATTCTCTTAATTATTGGAATTTTAGATGTTTGGCGTATGATTGCTACATAAAGCATTTTAACTGATTATTCAGAAAATTAATTCATAATTCTTTTCAAATGGCGTTATGGATAAATCGGCTATGCCCCATTTTGTAAGTTTCGAGAAAAATAAGATTAAAGTTTAAGTCAATCTTCACTGTTCATTGTAGTACCAAGCTAACAATACTGGATATTGCAAGTTATTTTCATTGTATGACAGTTGTGCATCATCAATTTAAGAGCAGGAACATGTAGTGCTTAGCTGCATCATGTAAAATTTTGATTAGCATTTAATTATCTAGGTTGTGAATTGTCTTCTGGATATGAAACAAGAAAATTATATAGACAATAAATTATCAAAATTTCAAATTATATATAGCACCATTCATAGAACACTAAAACATAAAACAAGGAAGGATACAAGATTGAAGTTCTACATAACAATGGTGGTACTGGTACTTTTATACAGTAGTGAGTTCTGGGTAACAAATAAGAGGAAATCGAGTAGAATACAAAGTGTAGAAATGACCTTTCTAAGAAGGACCAAAGGATGCACAAAAACACATAAGAAATGAAGAAATAAGAAGAGAATTAAAAATATATTCAATAAATGATAGAATTCAGCAACACTGCATTGGCTGGGAACAGCATGTTCAGAGAATGGAAGAAACAAGATTGCCCTAGTAGCATATCAATACAAACCTAAGGGATATAGGAAGACCTAGGATGAGATGAAAAGAATCATTGACATATTCAGAGCAGGCGAATTGCCTAAACCTTGAAGTGACGATGATTATGATGTTTTATGAAGATCTGGTTTCACAGTGATTTGTTGCAAAACATAGAATCTCTGATAGGACTAAGGATGCTTATGTTTTTCTTTAATAATATGGCTATATTTAAAGATTTACTGCTAAAAGTATGCATACACTTACTTTATGAGCAAGTACAATAGATGACATCAAAATCTCAATTTTTTAAAAATGGCACTTAGGTAGTTGATGCACAACGTCGTCCATTTGTTGTAGATATTTACGTAGGGAACATGGATGAATATACTATATTTTAATGATATTGACATTTACAGATATCCTCATTATGAATTGTGAGGTCATGATTAAACAAGAGAGTCATCTGTCAGACACTGAATATGGACCACAAGTAAGTTACTGTACAATTTGTTATTTAGCTCTGTCATATTTTTAACCTCTGGTTGATATGATTATATACTCTGATTTTCATTTTCAGGATATTAAAAAGGAAATAAAATCTGAGGAAGAAGAAAACATTGACAACGTTGATACTAATTATATGGAACTAACGGATGTTGACATACTCGCTTCTGTAGAAACAAAACTTGAGGTAATTTTTTTGTTGGTAAATTCAGAATTTTCTGCATGATAGTAAAGATCCAAGGTTGTGATATCCCTAGAAAGGCACAAATCGAATCAATCTCAAAGGTGGATTATTATCCAGCTAGTCTATTGATTACTTGCATTGAGTGTGTTCAGTCTGTAGCCATTAACATTGGTTTATTGAACCTGGAGCTATTTCCTATTGAAGATACGTAAAATTTTCACAATATTTCCTATATTTTTAAATTCCTTTAGAAAATTTCTTCTACAATGGAGACTACTTTCTGTTTTGCATAAAGGCAGGAATGCCTTATATCACTTGGTCCTTGAGCAGGAGAAAATGTGTTTTGTTCATGATATGGTACATTGTGCAGATATTTAATATTCTTTTGTCAGCCATCTTATACGATGGAACAACAGAAGGGTACGGCGCAAAAAGTGGATATCTGAGTTTTGAGATAATTTTGGTATTAAAATGAAGCTAAGGAATGTCAAAGGCGAAAACATGAAAAAAAATTGCGGACCATCCAGAAACAAAGTAGGGAAATAACTATTTTTAAAGCAATATTTCCCCTCTTACTTCAAGGAAGTGGCGGCCATTGTGGTCATGACATCAGAATCGATATCCAGATGTTAGTCCAGGTTGAAAACATGTTTTCTTCAATAGAGATGCGAAAATAGAATAAATATTTTATTGTAATAAAAGTGCTGTATTTCCAAAATTACATAGCAAAGAGTTTGACATTTAATAAAAATCACATCCGCACGTAGAGTTTCTTTAGAAAACATGGTTTAACTGAATCGATTGTCGATAATAATCAGTAAGTCATTGTACGTATTTCTTGAAAATGAACAACAGTAAATTAGGCCTTACAAAATATTCAATAAATAAATGCCACTTATTTGTAACATAATCTTCAAAATTTGTAATATAATTTATTAAAAATCATGTATAATAACCTAAAAGCTAACCTACCTTATTTCAATTACTCTAACCTGTAAAAGTAATAAATAGAATGGCATTTATAGAATATTTAATTACAGGAATATAAATAAATTATATGCATAAGAAACTAAAGCTAATCTAACCTAATTCAATTGCTCTAACCTGTAAAAGTAACGAATGGAATGACATTTACACAATAAATTATGGGAATGTAAAAAAATTATACTCCATGTATAAGAACCTAAAGGCTGACCTAACCAAATTTAATTACTCTAACCTGTAAAAGTAACGATAAAAAATGACGTTTGACAATATTAAATTACAGGATTGTGAAGAAAGTATACTACATGTATAAGAACGTAAAAGCTAACTTAACATAATTAAATTACTCTAACTTATAAAAGTAACGAATGGAATGACATATATGCAATAAATTACGAGTATGTAAAATTATACTACGTGTATAACAACCTAAAAGCTAACCTAACCTAACCAATTTAATTACTCTAACCTGTTAAAGTAATAAAAATAATGACATTTAGACAACAATAAATTACAGGAATGTAAAGAATGTGTACTATATGTATAGGAATCTAAACATTAACCTAATCTAATTCAATTGCTCTAGCCTGTAAAGTAATAAATAGTAGTAAATATGTACATAAACTTTGTTCAAACAGCATTTATTTTTTTACGCGGTTAAATGAGATGAAGATATTTAAATTTCAGGACTAAATACAATTAATATATAATTTTATGGATATATGTTGCATTTAAGTTGTACCTAAGTGGATAAATATATTGTTAGTTACATCCGTAAACTAATATCACTGCGTTGGAATCTTAATTTAGTTTCCTGTATCTCTTATTTATCTAAATTCACTGCTTCGTGTTATATTAAACCTTATGTATTCATGCGCAAAGAAAAAGAATGTTGCTCGGCGTGATATTGTAGCAGGGAATTCAATGAAACGTTATCGTAAATTAATGGGATGTGGATTGTGTAGTGATTAAAAAAATGTTATTTTATAGGTTCTTTATATATGTTCGTAATTTTTTTTTCTGGTTTTCATCTTTGATGATACAAAGCTTCATTTTAAACCCAAAATGATATCGAAATTGGGACATCGCATACAGTAAATTAATGCTTTAAAAAAGTTATTCAAAATTATTATTTTATTAGTTTCTTTATTGGGGGATCGCAGATTTTCTTTGTGTTTTCATCTTTGGTGATCCTAAGATTCATTTTAATCCCAAAATTACATCGAAATGGGGATGTTTCGTATAGTAAACTAGTGAAATGTATATTTTGTAGTAGTGCTTATAAAATGTTATTTTACTGCTTTGTTTCTGAATGATCCACATTTTTTTTTTTTTTTTTTGTGTTTTCATCTTTAGTTGTCCTAAGTTTCATTTTAAAATTAGAATTACATCGAAATTCAGATGTCCACCATTTTCGCCATAAGCCAACAGAAAGTTTGCATATTGTCAACTATTGTGTATAATATTTCTTGCCTACATTTTCAGGTGTATTCCAGTGATGAAAGTTCAGAGGAATTGATACAAAATTCACAAGCAAATATAACACACTCTCGTTCAAATATAGTGTGTATAGATGGAAGTAAATTTAGAGGAAATGTTAACATTGATGCTGGAATCCAGATTCCTTGTCAGTCTTTACAAATAGCTCACAAAGACTTAAGTAGCATTTGTGAAGATCAAGGAGATTTCAGTTCACATACGGGTAAATGTTTCAAATGCTCATTTTGTAATAAGTCGTTTTCTCAGAAGTCCAATCTTAAATCACATTTACGTTTGCATAGTAATGAAAAAACCGTACAAGTGCTGTCATTGTAATATGTCATTCGCTCAAAAGTGCAATCTGAATAGACATTTACGTACTCATAGTAATGAAAAACCATTTCAATGTTCTATTTGTAATAAGTCGTTTCCTCAAAAGTCTCATCTCACTTCACACATATCCATGCATAGTGACGAGAAACCATTCATATGTTCTTTTTGTGGTAAATCATTTTCTCGGCAGTCTGTTCTGTCTAGACATTTACGTATTCATAATGCTGAGAAACCATACAAATGTACAGTTTGTAATAAATCATTCTATCAAAAATGGAATCTCAATAGACATTTACAAAAGAAACAATTCAAATGTTTACCTGGAATTTGATCTTATTACTATTTCATTACATATCCAGCCATCATCATCATCATCATCATAATTGTGTGGAAAGCAACGGAAGCTACCACACTTATAATCCCCTAGTAAAACTGCAAAGCATAGCATGAAAATGCTATAAATACAGTGAAATACCTGCCTTCGGGCAGAATTACTATGGGGACATGTATTGATGATAAACTTTTAATTTGTTGGTTTTGAAATTAGTCGTGCTTACAGAATTCAACTTAATATGCATTTACTTATAATTGAGGTGTCATTGTAATGTTATATTTGTAATAAACTATCTCCTTGGAAATTTGGTCTTATTTAACATTTTTAAAATTTTTATTTATTTTGTCTGATGTAGTTAAGACCATAGGGTCTTCTTTTCCACTTCATCAGCATTAATTTAAACATTGGCACATTCAAAATAATATCAAATGTTTATATAAGTCTGTGGACTCAAACTCTTTTACATCACAGACCAAATATTTTTCTTTATACAGATCGAGTGACACCATTAACCAACTCTTTTTGCAGTTACTGGACAATTTTTTTCCCGTAGACAAATCAAGGGCCATCATATTTTAGAATTGTGATTTTTTTAATATTATTATTATATTATTATTATTATTATTATTATTATTTATTGTTATACTATTATAGTTCTTAAATTTTTACACTAACACTGTCAATGTTTGAAAATTCTTATATTTTAAGTAAAAACGTAATCATGAAATTTATAAGTACATTGTGTCTAGTGTTTGAATTTTTTATCTTTGTTTTTGTGTGAGGACTGGGAAGATTGCTCATTAACAAGGTGAAGGATTGAACTTCAAGGCCTCTTGGAATAATTTGTTCCTCTTGTTTTAATTTGAGAATTTTTTTTGTTAAGAAACCACATTTACAAATGTATATACCTACAAATATGGAAGCCACTTTCAAAGCAAAATCATGAAGCTATTATTCACCTTATTTTCGTTACACACTTTTATCAGTATTCAAATACACTTGCTTCTAAAAATCAATGTTAACACGTAAACTGTCCAAATTTCAATTAGTGGTTACTTCGCATAAATTAGGGTTAGATCATACCATTATGGTGGATGCATGTTACCCATCCAACTATTTAATGTAGACTGACTTAAAAATTATTTGTCAGAATACATATTATTGAAGTCATGTGGCTTGTTTTGGTGTAATTGGCAATTAATTAAAAATTAGAATTTTTTTCTAGTAAATGTCAATTACAACCATTTATTTTTAAATATACCATAATACATTTCAGCCAGTAGTAATCCAGGCATTCTGATTAAAACATTCATTAAGAATTCAAAACATTAATAAATTAACACACAGTAACAACATTAAATAATTATTTTGACAGTCTAAGAATCTAAATTAATTGTTTTTCAATTAAATCATTTATATTCAGTATAAAGAAATGTTACTTATGTTAAATATGGCTTATAATAATTATATTTTTATTTACGGTAATATTTTAGATTACATTTTTATGTTGCAATCTAACAAATTAGTGCCTTCTGTGAAGAATGGACTTTAGGGCCAGCAAAGTAGATGTCAACGACATGTGATCCACAAGCCTGCCTATTGGACCACGCTGATATAAGTAATTTACCCAGGAATCCATTCATTCTTTTCATTTACTTTAGAATGGCAATGAGAAACCTTAACAAATACCTTGTTTCTAATAAGTAATTTTATATAATTCTTTTCTTCCTTTTTACATAATCACAGTAATTGATAAAAATGTATGTTTTGTTACGTATGTTAACATAAAATAAATATACATAGAAATATACATCCTAGTATATTAAGTCACATAAATGTGATACATGAATTAGCTCTTTGTTATCTAGCAGCCATTTGGTTATATCATTAAAATGTAGTCTTTTTAATAATTAATACTAGTAAAATTCATATCAAATTCCATTGAGGTGAAGTCATATGATGAAAGTTATAAATTAAATGTATCTGTTGGTAGGTGCCGTCGTCCTCAACTTTGTTAATATATTGTATATAAAATTAAGTGGAGCACTTTCGGAAGTTATCTTCCATCTTCTGCAGGTTGAGCTTCCGCTACTTTGTGTACGATAATGTATACTCCAACTGTTTGTAGCAGCAACTGACTTGTATTTTACGATCTCGTATAATGGGTTTGACTGGGGTGCGTTCTCATTAAGAAGTGAGGTGTTGTTTGTTTCCTTTATGATTTCAAGGTCTTCAAATATATTTATCCTAGCTGGAATGTTTTCTCGATGGATTATCGTGAGAGTATTTAAATATGTTCACGATAATCCACTGAGAAAACATTCCAGCTAGGATAAATATATTTGAAGACTTTGAAATCATAAAGGAAACAAACAACACCTCACTTCTTAATGAGAACACACCCAGTCAAACCCATTATACGATCGTGAAAAACAAGTCAGTTCTGCTACAAACAGTTTGGAGTATACATCATCGTACACAACAATGAGTAGCAGAAGCTCAACCTGCAGAAGATGGAAGATAACTTCCGAAAGTGCTCCAGTTAATTTTATATACAATATATTAAGAAGTTGAGGACGATGGCACCTGTCAACAGGTACAATTTAATTTATAACTTTCATCATATTTGTAATAATTACTGAGAATGCAGTCATACAAAATATTGAATAATCTTTGAAATGTATATATGAAATAATTAATTTTTTGAAAGGCAAAGATAACTTAAACATTTACATAAAATTTACAAATGTCTCTTGAATTAAAAAAATTAGACATAAATATATTACGTCACATGTAATAACGATGTTTGAATTTCACAGGCGAAGGCAAGAATAGTGGTCTTGCATTGGTAGAATAGATTTGTGAGTCGAAACACCTATGCCGATCATGGAATGTCTAGGCTCCCATTCTAGAGATGTCTATAAACCTCTACTTCCCCATAAGATTGATGATCAGAAATTTGCCTGGAAATTTCTTGATCATAAAAGCTTAGAAAGTTCTCTCCTCGCCCTATATAATCTGTGGTCAAGCAGAAAGCTAGTCAGTTGTGAACTGGTAGTGACATACTGATCAGTGATGGAGAACAAATTGTAGCAAGTGGATTCGTTAGAGACTGAATATAATTGTTTTTAAACTTTAAAACTAGGTTACTAATTAGTGCAAATTATGAGTGAACTCTAACTAATAGTTTATAGAATTAAATAAAGTTAGTGTTCAGTTTTTCTGCCAAAACAACGTGAAGACATGTAACATCCACACAGCTACACATTTCCTAATAAAACCAAACACTAACATATAAATTATATTTGAAAAGAAAAATATATGCCTAGACTGGGGTTTGAACCCAGGACCTTTGACTTTCTATGTCAATGCTCTTCCATCTGAGCCACCTAGGCCTCCAATCTAAACGCGTATTTTTCTCTTACACGTAGTTAATTCCCTAACCCCAAATGCTACAAGCCGTTGCTACGATTTTTGCAAATGGCGGCTTCTTTATTAAGAAGACTTTTTATTGGGAATTTAAACATTACTTATAAAGCCAGTTGTGCTTCTTTCAATGTTAATAGTATTCATTTTTAAACGTCTGAATGATGGACAAATTATATTTGAAAAGAAAAATATACACCTAGACTGGGGTTTGAACCCAGGACCTTTGACTTTCTATGTCAATGCTCTTCCATCTAACATAATTTAATTTTTCTATTAAAAATACTGACAATCATATTTATTCCATAAATAATCCAAATAAAAAACCCATATATCCCTTATGGTCTACTTCCGACAGTATATATATAAATATATATATCGTCGCTTAAACAATACCGCGTAACTGACACTTTTGGTCAAATTGACATTTTTATATTGTTAGCATCACGGAAGAAGTGCGCTCAGTTCTAACATAGATTGGGATGCAATTTGTACCATGACCTTGCTAAACTCATAGAAACAATGGTTTCAATGCATAGGTACTAAGGGGAAAAGTAAACAGTTTTTTGTTTCTCGTGTAAAATGTTCATTTTTGTTAGTTACACGGTATTGTTTCTTAAGTGACGATGTGTGTGTGTGTGTGTGTGTGTGTGTATGTATGTGTTTAAAGCAAAATGGATATTTTAAAATTAATTTGTTGTATTTAGTCACTTGCTACTGTACTGAATGCTACTTTTCAACAGTTATTGATTTCTGTATGATTCAAATTTGGACAACAGCTTCTCTTTCAGCTTTAAAGTTAATTTACATGCCATGAGTCTGGAACACAAGACCAAAGCCATCAGTTATCTTCTAAAGAAGTCTTTGTATTTGATTCCTAAGCCATGAAATATCCATCAAACCTGGCCAGGATTAAACCAGTGAACCTAGGAACCAGGAGTAAAACATGCTAACCATTAGTCTACTACGATTGACAAGGGACTTATTATTGATGCTTTATAGATACAAGATATTTTTTTATAAAATAGAACTGCAAACAAAAAATTGTGATACGGACTACTATTCACTTAATCAGTGGTATGAGTCTTCCCCATTTTTGCATGAGATAACGATAAGTGAAAAAAAATTTAAAGACTTTTGTTAACAACTAATAACTTCAAAATACTGTTTTCTTGTTTGCGATCGATTGGAGCTCTTTTGTCTGCTGCAGGTCCAGAAATTCTCAGATGAGTGTAGCAAACTAGGCATCCTTCCTCCATGGTGCTGCCATTCACCGATCATGCTGGCACTTCTGAGGAATTTCTTACACTTAGTAATCATGTAGAATTAGTGTGCACGTGAATTAAAACTGAAATTTTATGTTTAAGATTCTCCCATAGTATTTATATAGACATGTGCTAGATAATGTATATTTTTACTTCGAGTGTTAGGGAGTGTAAAACAGTTCCTTACAGCTTAAAGGTAAAACAGTTATTCGACCAATGAAAATGCAGTCATATATATATATATATGAATAAGAAAGTTTTCTTAGGTTTTCCGTGTCTTGGATTCAAGTTTGGCCTTTGGCCACTGATTCCGACATTTTGGCATGATCCCACATGCCATTATCAAGGAATGATAAGTTTGAGTCACAGGTTTAGGTCTTATATAATTAAACAAAGAGTTTACGCTGTGGACCGTTTTCGAAGACGTACACCCATCCAAGGTTTAGTTCTTATGTAGTTAAACACCTGCAGTTTTCAGTGTGGTCCGTTTCCGAAGCCGTACACCCATCCAAGGTTTAGTTCTTATGTAGTTAAACACCTTCAGTTTTCAGTGCGGTCAGTTTCCGAAGCCATACACCCATCCAAGGTTTAGTTCTTATGTGGTTAAACACCTTCAGTTTATATATATATATATCTGTTTTGTCTACATTACAACTGGAACTTAGCCCGGAGTAGGCATAGTCTTGAGGAGGGAACAATTGAACAGTGCACATTATCTCAACCACTAGCTCGCCTTTGGTCATAATTTTACCAGTAGGCCATCATGGTTTGAAATGTCAATCAATGCATGAGCACAGAACACAATTTCAACTTGCTTTAATTCTTTTCGATAAATTGTTTGAAAATATTTAAAATAATTAGTTTCTTTCTGCTTTTCAAATGCTTTCTTATACGTTGGTTAAAAAATTCTACAGATGCAACCATTTTGAAAGAACTGAAATTCCTGTGTATTCTGCATTTTATATGCATGAGAATAAAATAATTCTTATTTAATTTATAATCTGGTGCTGTGATTTGAACCTTGGATATTAGCGTCAAAGATCAGTACCTTAGCTACCTTGACTACTAAATCACTTGAACAAAAAGCTTTTATCGCTAGACTTAAACCATTATTTTAATGTTTGTAATCAAAATATTATATACATTAGAATCAAAATTATTCAACTGTAGGTGGATTTGAAGCTAGGCACTATTATCTGAGACACTGCGTACAACCTGTTAGAATGACTGTATTCTCATTTGATACTAAGCTCAAACCTGGCTACAGTATATCATCAATTTTATTTGAAAAGAATTATATCGTGGGTGAGTTTTGACGCCTGAATTTCAGAGTCTAAATCCCAATACTTTAGCCATCTCAACTATTTGTTCGAACGAGTGCAATGCTATGCTTAAATCATTCATGATTTGGCTAAAATATGTTACTAATTATATTGGGAAAACATTCCAATGGTGAGTTTTGAACTTTGAAACACGACGATTTAAACAAAATTCTTTAGTCACCTTGACTACATACTCAACTGAGAGAAGTCCCATTTAATATATTGCCTGAAGGTAATCCTATTGGATAAAATATATTTTTTACATTATTTGGCTTAAAAATGTAACATTTCAGTGATTCGTCCCAGCAATATTACTAGTTTAGTCACTTCCTCTACAACTTCATATTAAGAAAAATATTAAATAATGTTCTCTTTAACAACTTTTTACTTATTATAACTACATACATTAATTTATTTGAAAATTAAATATATATGTATAGAAGCAATTCCACGTGTGACTGACTGACATTAGTGAACACTTTTACAGGAAAATTCTTATGTAATTAATATAATTGAATGAAATGAAGGATGTTTTCTATTTGACCTGATAGAGGTAAAGTGTATAATTAAGATTATACATAAACACACAACTTCAGAAAAAGAATAATGCTATTTATTATTTATCAAAGTGTGTGTGTGTGTGAATTGACATTCATAAATATCAATTCATCATGCTGGCTTAACATGGTCTTCAACATCATTCTCTGAAATGTCATTCCTAATTCAATTTTATAAAAGTACAGTATAGAGGACACATTTCAAGTTACATTCTAAGTAAAAAACTAATTTTATATCATATTAATACCGGAGTTATGACCTAATTTGTAATGTGTGACTGATTTATTTCTATAACTAAATGACACATATATGAATTTTATTTTGAATTTCAAAATGCAAATATTACACCAATACAACAGAATAATTAAATACTAGATAATCAGCTTTTTGTAATGCAGAAATTAATAAACAACCACAAATACTTTACCAGTTCTGTGAAAAATGTTAAATTTGATAAGCTGTAAAATAAATATTAATTTAATTCACTAATGTAATTAAATTAGCTCGCTTACCATGTACCACTTTAAGTGACTCAAAATAACAAAAATATTAAATACTTAATAACAAAGTTATGTTAATTAGGCCTACTACCAGAGAGGGCTGGACAGTAATGCACAATCAGTTTTTTTACAAAAACAGTTTAATAGGTAAAAAACAAAGAAAATCACCAATGAACATACATCTTTTACCTACTTCTATACATAGTCACCAACTTTCTCAACACATTTCTCACATCATGATGCCAGTTTCGGTATGCACTGTTCGTAGAAGTCCGTTATGTTGGAGTATAGCCAATCTGCTGACTGCTGATTTCACTTCCACATATGTTGCAAAGCATTCGCCGGTCAGGAGTTTCTTAATTTCTTCATGATGCCGTTTCTGTAGGTATATGTGAAGCATATTTTTCTAAAAATGCTTTCAATATAGGATTTTCTACGATATTCCAAGGGATATTAGCATTTGCAAAAGCATGACACATATCATTATAAAACTTGGTTTGTTTTCCAGATGTAGTGGGTTGGGTTAAGAATCTGGTGGATGATTTATTTGTTGATGATTGATGTACCTTGATGGAGAGCAGTTATTTTTCATGCTGAGAGAGGTAGTATTTTCTATCTGCAGCAATCTACCAAGAAAAAAATTAAGCTGGGCCATTAATGGTGCCATATAGAAATTAATGAAAATTACGCACTAGATTTTACTCTTATTTTCAAGTGAACATAAAAGAACACGTCATGATTTAAAATTATACTATATGCATTTTTAAATAATTCCATGATATGATGAAAATAAATTATTTATATATTTAAAAAAACAAATATTTGAACTTTCCACTTTGTTGAAATGGTGGCACATAATATTAGTTCCATCAGTAGTTGAAGTAGAAAATTCTACTCCCCATTGATGTTATAAAGAACAATTTTTCAACACAGTGCTGAAATCTGATAAGGAGACATGAAATAACAGAATTACTTTCCAACAATGTGTCCCAATTTTTTTTCTAATGCCACAAGGTTGTCTTTTATGAAATTTCTAACTTTCTCCCCTGGCATTGGCGGAATTGTAATCCATTTCTTAGGTTGGGGCACCTGGAAGGCGGAGTTACGTTACCCCGATGATATGCTGGGTGATCAATGATAAAGCATCGCCAGGAGCGTTCTTAACCTAAATTCTAGACCATGGGCAACCACAGGAATAATTCCCTTTAAGAAAATACTACTATGGTCTGACCGGGAATCGAACCCGGGACCTCATGAACAGTAGTGAATAACGCTGACCACTAACCCATGAGGCTGGTCATCCCAAATCTGTGGCTACCTGTATTTTAATAACTGCCAGTTTTCTAGTTCCAAACTCAGAAATAAATACGGTATTTATGTAAGTAAAACTTATCACATCACCTCATATTATTATTCTTCTTAGGCCGGTTTCGGAATTTTCTTCTTCAGTTCCATTCTTCAGTATTTTCACGACCATTATTTTGTCGTCTTGAAGAGCCGCCTTCTGCTTCCTCTGTTGAAATACCGAAGAACCTCAAAATTAAATCATTTTCCTCGGGGATTTCAAAGTTCATTAATTTCTCCTTTCCGTTTATTTGAATGTAGATTTTATTCCAAGTAGAAACATCTGCAGTAGCAGCCCATGTATGGTCTGAAAAACATCTTATCAAAAGATGGGCTAAATTATTAAAATAAATAGAAAAACCCAAAGAACTCGCCGTGTGGAGAGAGAGGAGAGAGGAGAGAGAGAAAAAAAAAAGTCTACATTCAAAAAATAAAAAAAAATGGAAAGGAGAAATTAATGAACTTTGAAATTCCCGGGGAAAATGATTTGGTTTCTGGGTTCTTCAGTCTACCAACAGAGGGAGCAGGAGACGACTCTTCAAAACGACAAAGCAACGGTCGTGAAAATACTGAAGAAGAAAGTTCCGAAACCGATCTAAGAAGAAGATTATAAGGTGAGGTGAACAAATTTTACTTAAATAATTAATAGTGTTGATTTCTAAAAGATTAAAATACAATACGGTATTATTAATGTGAATAGTCGTATAACGGAAATGGCAGAAAATACATAAAAAATGTACACATTAAATCAGAAAACGTAACAATGGTATAAAAGGCAAAAAAAAAAAATTGTTAATTTATCAAAATTCGGACACATTTACTATCAGACTTTAAATATGTTTATAGTGTCACTGATCATGTTGATGGTCAAAATTAAAGAAGTCGCCGCCCGATTGACGGTCAATCGGATTTAATTAGCGGTTTCTTTTAGATAAATTTTAACTATACCAAAAATATTATTAGCAGAGAAAAAAAAGCAAGTCGCCCGTCAATGCGATCAGTAGGCCTAACGCTGTAATACATTCAATCAAACTAGGCATTTTTTTATAAACTTGCGATGCCTAGTGAGCTAGTTATTATTTCTACGTATTTGAATTCGGCCATATCTTATAATTGTGCCTCATTAGTTAAGTGTTCATGCCCATTTAATAGTTTATTCCTATGTGTGACTTTATATTTAGTTCTGTTAATATTGAATTCCAGCCTCAGTTTCTTAGTGTTATAATCGAATTTGTGTTGCCTTTTAGATTTTCCTCGTTATCGTCTAATAACACTACATCATCAGCATATGCCAACAGCTAATTAGTACCACTGAGTTGCCTTTACTAGGGTTAGACATATTCAACAGCCGAATAAGTATATATATTAAACTAGCGAACCCGGCAGACGTTGTTCTTCCCGAACATTCAATTTTCGTGTCATGGCCGGATGATAACAGAGCCACAACAGATGATAGTGAGCTAAACTAGACTAACATTTTCGTGTCATGGCCGGACGATAACAGAGCCACAACAGATGATAGTGAGCTAAATTAGACTAAGGCCGCATGCAAATACATTAGTCTCTACTCAAATTACTTCCAATCACTGGTGAGCTGACTCACCGTGAGCATGTGCAAAGATCGAATTAGCTACCCACAAACTGGTCATGCATGAAAGTCGTCGTTTTCGTAATATTGGCAAGAAATTACCCAGAATTCTCAGCGATAAAACCACTTCCGTTATTTTCGTCTGCTATAGAGGAACGCATTTACGCTTGCGTCCCGCAAATAATACCGTATACAACGACGTCTGCGTCGCGCAATATTACGCCGATTCTCCTGTTCTTCCAGTTAAATTCTTTGGTAGACTCTATCAAATTCCTCTTCTCCGCGTATACCGAAAACATGATCGAAGTCTTCAAGGTCCGACATCTTAGATAAAGCGGCATAGTTTCAAACTATATTGGTTCCCTTCGGGATTCTAACGATAAGTTTCTATCTTAAGTTACCTCGTCAGGTAGCTTACGAATTTCAACAATTATTATCGCATGAGTAGATTTCTGAGTAAGCAAAATCGTATTAGGATAAAACTTTCTCAGCAAAGAACGCCTTTTACGGTCTAATGCGTTCAAAGATTCGACCCTATGTTGGAAGAGAAGGACCACCTTCATGTTCCCGTACACGCCAAATGATCTCCGTCCGGCCAGCCAAGCGAGCTCTCGGTTCGACCCGTGCGCCCACTCGGCAGCCGAGAAGAATTGCCATGCAGGGCTATCCCGTGACCTGTCTCTTCCGGCTGCATTAGGGTCTTATATGCCCTCTTCAGCCCTTTGGTATAGAAATGTCGACGATTGAGTGATTATTAACTGCTGATTGTAACTAGCCGCAGATCAGTAAACAAAGTGCCAGTGGTCGAACATTAGCAAGATTTAAAAGCTGGTCGTCGCTGATGGTCTTAATTTGATGTTCTAGTTGTTCTAAGTCGCCAAGAGGAAGACCGCAACCGCCGCCGCCAAGCCCCAAGGGGACAAGAAAGGGAGGGTGAACTGCTGGCCCAATCAGAAACGGCTCCATTCAGGTTAAGCTGATCTGTTGCGGAAATTTTGAATTTGGAAAATTTTGGGGAGTGAAATTTACTGGTGGACTCTAGGGAATCACTCCCGACTTTTGTCATTAAAGCCAAGGGAAACCACCGAAAACCTTAGCAGAGTGGCTAGAAGTTAGTGATGTATGATAAATTAATTTGGAAAAATAAATTAATAAAGTTAATCATTCGAAATGATCAGCTTCTTCGGCTGTGTGGCGAATTAGCCGACAGAATCACCTTTTAAAGGTGTGTTAATTCACGACCTATCATTTATATACACTCAACTCAGTAAGTGCGTTCGTCATAATTCAGATCAATCATGATGACCATTCAACTTCGATGGATTTTAAGTTTTTCAACTACTTTATCAATGACTTCATTGATATGTGTTGATGTTTCAGAGGTTTCGAAAGTTTGAATCCTCTTACCCTTGGTTTCTATCGCCTCTATAGCAGTCTGAGTGCCAGTAGAAGCATTTTTTTGTTTTATGTGTCGTCTTAGGCGCACACAGGTCCTTGATTTGCAAGGCCTTTATTTCCCGGGTCTTCCTTGACCCGGCACTTTTTTTTCCTAGTCCCTATGACAGCAGCTAGTTTTGGGTAAGTGTCATATTGTAGTGCATTAAGCTCTATTAGGCCTGAGCTATTTGGCGAGGCAGCAGGAGCAAGCTCTACTGGAACTGCCTGCTCAATGGTCTCAGCACCGACCTGAATTACCTTTTGCTGTCTCTCAGGACGATCTGTGGCAGTTAAACGCCGGTAAGTCTCGATCTTAACCTTATAATGGTAAAGACACGCAAGTTTACCAACTCTCTGACATAGGCCCCTCTGCCAGGATGATCACAAACATAAGGCAATAGTTCCTTAGTCTTGCCAGAAGTCATATTGACATGTTTCAAGACCTCGAACCCAAGGCCCTTAAGGTCATCCTGGATTTCAACAGGATCCACGCAGGAGTCGATACCCTTTACGACGAATTTGCATGTAGCAATCCGTCTTTTTCTTTTCCCCTCGCAGCAGGGGATTTTACGCTGCTGCAGCAGCTCTTGGTACTTTTTATAGGCTGTGACCGAGCCCCGTGACAGTGAGCTGTTTTCTTGCGAACTTATTAACCCGGGAAAGGTGGCGCCTTAGCGACATACATAAGAAGTGGCGCGGAGGATTTTCCGAACCCAAAGGAATAAAACAAAAACAGTGTTCACTACAAACTAAATTTTGATTTAATTTATGTATGTACAAGTTGTTCTTGTGTTAATTCAACTAAAATAAAAGTAATGTTAAAGTTACTTGATATAAAAGTAGTAAAAAAATAACACAAATGGGAGACCTACGAAAATAGTTCTGTGATTTCAAACAAAATATGTAACAAATTTACGATAAATAAAATAAAATATTTATTAAAGATACTGATTTCAAAAGTTTATCAAATTTAATTTTGGGCGTATATGGATACTAGAATTATTTTATTAAATTTTTAACTTGATGTACGATAACTATTATCTCAAAACATTGTTAGCCTTATAAATAATTTTCTTATAAATATTGTTGCTACATAGAATTTAATTTTAAATTGTATGGTGATATATTAATAATAATAATAATTACGCCGTAGCGTAGTGGTTAAGGCACTGAGCTACAAGCCAGAGGGTCGAGGGTTCAAGTCCCGGTGGGGTCAGGATTTTTAAACTGACCAAAACCTTCTGGCGGCACTATGGCCCTGGGGTCGACTCAGCCTCTAACGGAAATGAGTACCAGGCGCTTGTTCTGGGGTAAAGGCGGCCGTCACGCAGGGCTGACAACCCGGCTGACATCAAGTGCCGATTGTCTAGAAAAAGTGGGAGCCTTAACCTCCTACTACCCCAAGGGCCTCCGGGCCTATTGTGGGATCACTTTCTTTATTATTATTATTATAAAAATATATGTCAATACGGTATTTCTATTTGGTTCTGGTGGACTTTATTATTATTATTATTATTATTATTATTATTATTATTATTACTTTATAATTATTATTATTACTGGGTATATTATTATTATTATTATTATTATTATTATTATTATTTGCATATGTTATTATTAAGGCCTAGATTTTGATGAAATGTCGTCTTTTTATGAGTTATCAGAGATGATGCAGATTAATAATTAAGTGCATTGTGCAATAAATATGTTAGGTTTTTATAGATCATTAAAATGTATTTGTTCCACTTTTTTTCTTATAAAGTTATTTTACAAATTTTATTTGTCATTTTAGCTAATTTTATTTACTTTTCGTACTTTTACACGTCAGTTTTAAATAATCTAGGGTTAAATGTTCTTTTTATGCATATTTTTGCTAACTTGTGTTTTGTGCTCAGGCAAGTCAGTGCGTTGCCTCAATATAACGTGAAACCACTGTGCTCTGCCTTCAGTGGTTTGATTCGGGACTTCCCCTTCAATGCGGGAATCTTTCGATTTGTAATATTTCCGTTTGTCTCACGAGAGTAGCGTTTCTGTATGGTTGTGTTGATTTTCGTGCAGAGCAAAATGCAAAAAAAAAAAAAAAAAGTGTCTAGTGCTATCTCTTTAAGACGGTATGTAACAGAATTCGGTGAACAAGTAAGGGAGTGGATTACTAAAGGGAGTGTATTATTTTGCAAGTTGTGCGAAATTAAAGTCGCTGCAGATAAACGTTTCACAGTACAACATATCGGGCGCGAGGAACATTTACGGGCTCTTAAAAATGAGAAAAAAAGAAAAGTGTCTCAATTACTGTTAAAACAAATTGTTTCTACATTAAATAGCAAGTCATCTCTATTTTTAAAGACTTATGTGAAGTGTTTGTCAGTGCAAATATTCAACTAGAAAAACTAACTAAACAATTCTAAACTACGTCATTTCCTTGAACGTCATAGGCCATACTGTTCCAGACGAATCAACATTGAGTAAAAACTATTTAATAAAGTGTTATAAAGACACATTAAACCATATAAAACCGTATTAGCTGACAACCATCTATCGTTCGTTCATTTTTGATAACTTAAGGATGACCATGGTGGTGTATTGCAATGCCAACTTAAGTATGTTTAGTTAATAACTTTTCATATTAGTTTAATAGAAATGAGATTGACCTAGTGATAATCATTATTTTCCTAATTATTTTATATTACTACTAAGAACAGGAATTGCTTTAGAATAGTTCCCCCAATAAATAATATAAATCATTTCTCTTAGACCATTTCTAATTAATACATTAATAATTATTAATTAGTTAATTATTATGAAATTTATAATTTTCATTAGGTAATTTTTTTACACTTTTAGGTCATTTTAAGAGAATTTTAAGGGAATATTATAAGTCATTTTTTTTAAACATTTTACGGTCATAAACATCCGGGCCCTAGTTATTACCAGCTGTTTACTTGCATGTTTACATGTTTGAATGTAATATATCGTCCGTCACTTTTTATGGTAGTTACATTATTGTGATAAATACACTTTTAGTACAATAACTCTTTTGTTTATGAACTGATAATTTTACACAAATTATGCTGCACTTATGAAATACAGTTTTTACAACATCATCATCATCATCATCTTAAGGCACGACAACTTCAAAAGTGAAAGATTTGGCCTTCTCAACAGTCCTACTCCATGCCAATCTGTCTCTTGCCTTATTCAAATTAGTCACTTTCATTTTCCTTAGGCAGGGCGCCCACTGGAACGACAAGCGACAGCAACAAGACACGGATTTGTTGCTTTGCTTTTTGCTAGCGTGTATGTTTCTTTATAACCCGTAATATCAAATTGCAAGAAGCCCATTCGTCTGATACGACAGCAACTTGACACCAACTGTTTGTGTTGTGTCGCTCAAAGTGCTGCATGCTCCACTTTTTGTTGTGTCAGTTGTGAGTTGCTCATATACAAGTGTAAAGATGAGAGACGATCCTGATTTCAATATAACATTTGTTGAACTTATTAAATAATATTCTTGTCTTTATAATACTACATTGAACAAATACAGTAACAGAAATGTTCAAGATCAGGCATGGCATAGGATTACTAAGGAATTGTCGGAATCTGGTAAATAATGAATGTCAAGCTCTTTACACACTTGCCCGCAATAAATAAATAAATGTAAAAGTAACAAGTGAATTTCCGAACAAATGATCGTAGGAAAGCAACTGTGACGTTGCATAAGAATTTACGTAATTGAGATATTTACGAATATGCAAAATAGACTCCTTCATTTATCTGTTTTCTTTATTTATTTGTTTTTTTTCTAATGCCACCAGGCTGTCTCTTATGATATTTGTGGTTTTCTTCCCTGGCTTTGGCAGAATTATAGTCCATTTCTTAGGTTGGGGCACCTGGAAGGCGGAGTTACGTTACCCCGATGATATGATGGGTGATAAATGATAATGAAGCACCAGGAGAGTTCTGAACCTGAATTCTAGACCATGGGCAACCACAGGAATAATTCCCTTTAAGAAAAATTCCTAAGGCTTGACCAGGAATCGAACCCGGAACCTCATGAACTGTAGTCAGAAACGCTGACCACTAGCCCATGAAGCTGGTTATTTTGTTTATTTATTATTTTTTTTAAATTTAAATAACTTCATAAATAAATTACTTAATTTTTTTCTGACATCTTATATTTCTTCCAATTGTTAATTAATACATATTTAATTCTTTGAACACATTAAAAGCACCACTTTCTTCTACATTAGCAAGCCAAAAAGGATGTACCCAGAATCGCCTTTTACGTCTTCTGTTGTAATAATTGACATTAGCTAAATAAACTAGATCGAGAACATCCTCGTCTTACGACGACATATTGTACTATGAATCAGTCCAGTGAGCGTCAGGTCACTTTGCTGTCATAGTCCGTGTTGGATCAGTGTATTTGTTGTATCACTATCATATCACGATCATCTTAGTGGGCGCCCGGCCTTAGATCGTTCATTGTGTCATCTTCCCATCTGATCTTCGGTCTTCCTACAGCTCTGCCTCCTATAGGTTTCCATTTGTAGAGTTTTTTGACCAATCTCTGATCATCCATTCTTATCAAATGTCCAAGCCAACCAATTCTGAGAGATCTTATATGGTTTACTGTGTTCTGATTTTTGATTAATTTGTTTAGATCGTTGTTATGATTCTCCAACAGTTGTCAGTTCCTCTAATTGGTCCAAATATTCTTCTTAAAATTTTCCTTTCAAATATTAGTAATTTTTGTTTTATTGTTTCTTTTAGGACCCAAGTTTCACAAGCGTATGTAACTACTGGTCTAATGAGTGTTTTGTATAACCTTATTTTAGCAGTTTTTGATATTAATTTGCTTGTTTTTACAACTTCACTACAATCTATACAATCTGTACAAACATAAGAGTAGAATTGGAGGAGAATAGATTCTTGTCACCGCGCCACTGAATATTTTTACTCATATGTTTAGAATTTGGGCTTCAGGGTTGAGATTATTGACATCAAACAAAATGGGAAGAATGCAGTTACAGGTATTTGGACACAGGGTGACATATTCCAAGAATTAATACTAATTCTTAGAACTTAAAGTCATGTGGGGTCGGAAAGTACTCCACACCACCGCTTAATTAGTGAAATATATGATTAAAAAAGCAACTTTATGGTAAAAGTAACTTTTTTATCATAAAATCCACAAATTAATAAGTTCGCAAGAATACTGCTCACTGTCATCTGTTGTGGCTCAAGAACCGTGCATTATGACGTCACATTGTTGTCGTGCGGAATATATCGGTAATGCAGATGAGTACACATCTGACATAAAAAAACATTCCTATAACCCGATAGCAGCGCCAACTAGCGGGTCCAATTGTGAATCTAAACCATCCAGGGACCCACTCAAACACACAACAAAATTAGCCAAAATCGGTCCAGTCGTTTAGGCAGTTTTTAATTTCGGATTTCAGATAAACCTCCACTTCCAATTGTCTGATTTCGCTCATTTTTAATAATACCTATCTTGGTTTATTTTAATAGGATATACTGAGTTTCGAAAAATGTGACCGTTAGAGCTATTTTAAAATTTTCACTTCATGTGAACTCCTACACCTAATGGTTTTAGAGGGTCTAATTGTGGATCTAAACCGTCGAGGGACCTAATCAAACACACACAAAAAATTAATCAAAATCGGTCCAGTCGTTTAGAAGGAGTAGAGTGACACACGTACAGAAAAATTATATATACAGTATAAAGACTAGCTATTATCCTGCGCGCTTTGCTACACCTAAATAAATGACATATTAACGGTTAAATTGCATGGTATACACTGAGAAGAAACAAACATGGCGGTTGTTAGTTTTTATTTTCCGATTTCAGGTAAACCTCCACTTCAGTTGTCGAATTTCGCTCATATTTGGATAATTCCTACCTCGGTTTATTTTAATAGGATATACTGAGTTTCGTTGTGAAACAGTGAACTGTGACCGCTATAGCAATTTTTAAATTTTCACTTCAAGTGACTCCTACACAGAATAGTTTTAGAGAGCTGTGAATCTAAACCATCCAGGTACCCACTCAAACGCACACAAAAATGACATCAAAATCGGTCCAATCGTTTAAGCAGTTTTTAATTTCGGATTTCAGATAAACCCCCACTTTCAATTGTCTGATTTCGCTCATTTTTTGATAATGCCTTCATCGATTTATTTTAATAGGATATACTGAGTATCGCCGTGAAACATTGAAAATTATGACCGCTATAGCGATTTTAAAATTTTCACTTCATGTGAACTCCTACACCTAATGGTTTTAGAGGGTCGAATTGTGAATCTAAACCATCCAGGGACCCACACAACAATTTCATCATAATCGGTCCAGTCGTTTAGGAGTTAAGTGACATACACACGTACAGAAGAATTATATATATATATATATATATATATATATATATATATATATATATATATATTACTATAAACTTCAGCTGTCATGTCATATGTTTTAGTCATAACATTTCGGTTACAATATATTGCTATTGTTTTAAATCTCGTATAAACACATCAAATTTATTATAAATATTTTAACGTCAGGATTAACATAAATGCTTAAATCATCTTGCAAAACAACAAAAGAGAAGCACGCAGAATATAAAATGTATAAGAGTTGTAGATTAATTTAGTCACTAGATGGCGCTAGTGTTCATCGTCAGTTACAGGAGAAAGTTTCAATGTCAAAATAACTTAAACCAGCTTTCAGAATTGTAACCGATAAATGATATTACAATATTTTTGTCTACAACATGGCATTTTTAAATTGTAGTGTGTTCCGTTTTTCTATGAAGAATCTGTACCGTGTGGATTATATGGTACAAACTAGAAGATTGTCAGATTACGTAAATATCAGAAAGTTTAACATCAGATCCATAAAAATGTCACATATAGTAAATTACCAGGTCAGTATTAATACCCAATTTTATAACAATAACTAGCAGATGCGACAGACGTCCTGTCCGAAAGTTATGTATTTTCGATGAGCCGTTTAAACTCCATGAATTTTGAACAATTCCATATGTGACTGACTGACATTTACAATACACTTTTGCTGCAAAATGCTTGCATAAATATTACAATTGGTTGAAATTAGAGGTGTTATATATGTGATATGATAGAGGAAAAGTGTCTGATTAAGATTGCACATAAATATACAACTTCTGAAGAAAAACAGTGTTATTTATTATCTATCAAAGTACTATGTGTGACTGACTGACATAAATATTAACTCATCATGTAGCTTAACATGTTCATCTACATTCTCTGAAATGTGATTCTTAATTCAATTTTTCAAAATACCGTTTGGAGGGCACATTTCAAGTTACATTTTAAATAAAAACATAAACCTAAATCACAATTAATACTAAAGTTATGACCTAATATGTTAAGTGTGACTGACTGACTGACATTATTTTGTGACAGACTGACTTATCTGAATTTTATTTAGAATTTCAAAATGAAAATATTACACAAATGTAACAAAATACTATGAAACTATATAAACAGCTTCGGTAACATAGATTAATAAAGAACTGCAAATACTTTACCAATTCTACGAAAATTGTTTAATTTAATTTTGCTGTAAAATAAATATTAATTTAAATCAATAATGTAATTAAATTAACTCGCTTACCATATCCCATTTTAAATTATATAAAATAACGAAACTATTAAATACTTAATAACAAGTGCCTTCTCTATTGTTAAATGTGCCTACTAAAATTGTATGCATGCATATATATAGTAACTGATTACAATTTAGTCCGGCGCCATAGCCGAGTCGTTAAGACAAGAACCTTGGCGCAGAGCTATGGGGCTTGCGCTGGTTCGGGTCCCCATGAGGAAGACATTTTCTCATGGAATTTCGGCCAGTATGCGACCAGTGCCCACCCAGTATCGTGAGACATTTGGGTAGCTACAATAAGTAACGACTCCAGATTGATAAGACCAACTATAACGGCTGGGTGACCCGACATGCTGACCACATGTCACCCCTACACTGGCTATGATCGTCTACCTCTGTGATTAACACATGTGGACGTGAGGCCAGCAGCCGGTTGGTAGACCAAGGGCTTTCTAGCCTGTCGCGCTTGCAGTGGAGTTTATTACAGTTTACCTGATGTAAGATTTAATATTTTTGATTTCTAGATTGAACCACTGAAATAAAAAGTTTAAGCCTACCAGAATGTTACACATTCTTAATAAGTTAGTTATTTATCAGAGTGCATGTACTTTCAAAACAAATTATCGTAAATCGCATTAGTAAACTGTAGTTAGTAAACAATTGCTGACATAGGGAATTCTACTTTTAAACAACCATAAAAACATAACTCTAATTACCCCGAGTTCTGATGACTCACATCATAACATCGATGTATCAGATCGCTTATATAAACTTTTCACATCTAACTTGACTTGACCCATTAATAAAAATAATGTTTCCTGTCACGCATGAAGTCCCACGCTGTAACTGAATGGTTTCAATCAAGATGTCTCAATAGAGAGCACTGATTAGAGTCCCCATGAGAGAAGAAATTTTCACATGGAATTTCGGCCTTAATTGGATTGGTGCCCGCCCAGAATCATGAAGAATTTGGGCAGCTACATTATTTAGCGGTTGCGGTCGAGAAAACCAGCCATAACGGCTAGAGTATCCGACATGCTGACAACATATCACCTTATATGTTGGTTAGATGATTGTCCACCTCTACGATTGATATACTTGGATGTGAGATTAGCAGCCACGGGCTTTCTAGGCCTGTCACGCCATTCAGTTTTTTTTAACACACGAACTTATGAATTTGTTGCGCTGATTGTTTGACAAGGTGCATACTCTATAACATACGGGTCCTACGGTTTCACACTATGTATGAAATGAGTCTGTGATAGATGCAAGATATTCAAATTGTTTTTCTAAAAAAATCTTTCCTTCTTCTATATCATTTTGTGACTCCAGTTATTTGGTTGATTTTACAGCTCACATTACATAATTCTGCACCATTTTGTATCTTCTTTCCTGATTTTTCATATATTCATGCCATCCTTTTTACTTGGCCGCCAATTGCATCTATAGCCCCTTCCATGGTACGATTCAAATAAATTCCATTTTATGTCAAAATCAAAATATGCAAGTAAGCAGTGTCACATTGCTAAATGTATAGGCCTATTTCTATTATCTGCTGCTCCAACTGAAATTTTTTTATCACCTCAAGTTTTGAAAGAAATCACTATAGTTAAAAAAAAATCTTTCTAGAGCAAACATCTATAGCATATTTGCTATGTGTCACATAACCTGACACTGGAACAAAGTATTTCTTTTGAACTTCTCTGTCACCTTCCATCTAAACTAGGCAACTGTAGTTAATATTGAGATAAGCTAATTTTTCCAATCGACTGCCTGGATCTCATTTTGTTCTTTGTAGGTATAATTTTCTGAGAAATCAACAAGTATGGCTGCTTCGTTCACTGCAACCTTTTTCCTGAATATATTTAAATGCTTCCGCTGACTGTCTTTTAGCTCAAATTGACACAGAAATCCATCCATAGAAATTCTACCCGAGGTCAGGTCTTTCACTGCAATCATAGCATTTCCATGCTATGCTTTGCAGCTTTACTAGGGAATTATAGGTGTGGTAGCTTTCCGTTGTTTTCCACACCGGTGAAGGATGATGATGATAATGATGATGATGGCCGGATGATTTTCGGGGACCGTTGGGCCCTAAGCTTCCTGACATTTGTCTTACAGGTGAGGAAAAACCCCGAAAAAAAACCTCACCCAGGAGTCCCTACCGGGAATCGAACCCTGAAAACTACGACGAAATAGTGTTGTTATATCACTTCGAAATAAAACCGAAAATGTTTTAATACTCATACCACTTCCTACCAAACGATAATAATGCAGAATCATCAAGTCTTCCTTACACATCTGCTTCTCCATAAACAATTCTGTAGTTCAGATTACTTACCAGACAGTTGATATAAATCAGTGCGTGTTTAGTGCACTCGTCATTTTAAATGTCACATATAACAATAGTTTAGCTTATATCGTGAATTTTAATATCATCTTTGATATGTCATGAGTAGGAAATGCAAGATTAGTAAGTGATGCCAAGCCAATAAAATATATTTATACCTCTTATATATTACGAGTGTCCCGCGCCGTAGCCGAGTAGTTAAGGCAAGAAGCCTTGGCGCAGAGCTACGGGACTTGCACTGATTCGAGACTCCATGGGGAATGAAATTTTCTCATGGAATTTCGGCCAGTATGGGACCGGTGCCCATCCAACATCGTGAGGCATTTGGGTAGCTACAATAAGTAGCGACTCCAGGTTGAGAAGACCAGCTATAACGGCTGGGGGACTCGACGTGCTGACCACATGTCACCCCTGCACTGGGTTATGATCGTCTACCTCTGTGATTAAAACATGTGGATGTGAGACCAGCAGCCGACTGGTAGGCCAAGAGCCTTCTAGGCCTGTCGTGCTTGCAGTTTATATATTACTTGTAACAACATGCAAATTGTTATAAATTATTATCGATAGCTTAACATTCCTTGCAATATTCAACATCAGACGTTGGTGTAGTGTACAAGTACAGAACATTACAACACATTAGAAAACAACTCTCTAGAAAATAATTTTTAATAGGCCTATAAGCTTGAATTTGTAGGTGCTTGGTACTTTAAATTAAACTATACATTAGCCAAAATCAGCACAAAATTAACCGCTTACTGGAGATATCAATAAAGATTGTTACATTTAACGACGCTCATTAACATGTGAGGTCATTATGTAGCAATTTATTTCAAGCGCGAGGTTCTTCTACGTACCGTAAATCTACGACATGAGACTCGCGGATTTCCTTCCCTCTGAGGTAAAGCTATATTATTGTTACGCTTTTGAAAGTCCATTGATTCCTACTGAGTTTGAATCCGCGAGCCTCGGAATCGAAGGAGTGCAGAGTAACCACTAGTCCACGATGCTGCTGATGATGATGATGTAATAATAGTAATCATGATAATAAGAAAATGTAATGATGATAATAACAATAAAAATGTTTGGAAGTGCACAAAGGACTATTACTGAGTAGCTCCGTCATTTTTTGTACGAGCGAGCGATCTTTACTCACGCGAAAGGTATTGCGGACAGTCTACACATAGGAGATTTTAGGGAAAATAATTATTTTTGGTAGTTACCTTTCATTCCACCACTTTAATACTAATTACAAACAATTAACTGGTCTTCAGGTAATAATCTGGTATTTTTTTATTTTATATTTTTTTGGTTGGAAAGGTCAATTGCATATTAATTGCATTTACACCCTTCAGAAAAACGTAAATATTAACATACTAATTTTCAAGCGATATAGCATAACATCATCTATAATGTGACTATCTTTTCAAGTTGAGGGGGTAGTTATACTTCGAGAAATGTATTTCATGAAAGAGACTTTTTAAAACAATACGATAAATTGACAGCTCGAATACTCTTTAATTACATCAAAGGAAGACCTGAAATTCGGTTCAGATATTCAGTATATCAAATTTCACTGTGAAAAATTGTAAACTTTTAAAGATGTGAGTTAAATTTTCACAATTTTTTTTTTGCCAATTTCGTGTGGAATGTCCCACAACCACAGTTTCATAAAATGTAAAAGAAAACGTTTTTCTGCTCATCCATCTAGACTAGTTGTGAGTTTGTGACATTCTCTGGTTTTTCAGTACACGGCAAGTAACAAACTCACTAGCACTATCGAGCTCTCAGGTTCATGACTGCGCGGACATGAGCTGTACATGCATCCCTAACCTGAGCTAATGTTTTTCCAATCATCCCTGTATAATCTACTTCCCTCAAATCATTGTTTAATGTTATTTCCCTCTCCCATTTTTTTGGCCTAACAACTGAGCGTTTTCCCTCTACAAGAGATTTCCATGCCCCTCTTTCATTCTCAATTCGTGACACATGTCCTGCACATCACAGTTGAATAGACTTAACTGTTCTTATTACATCTGGTTTCCTATAAAGATCATTATTATTATTATTTTATCTACAGTTGTTATAAGCTTAGCCTCAATTCTATAAAAAAATAGTTGAAGACCGAGAAAAATCCTCCCCATTTGAATGTGGATTTGACCCTAAAAATTCTGCCCGATTGCCGTTTTCCCTGCGATTTTTTAGTTCACTGATATGTACTTTCTTCATTCGCCTGTCTGCTCATCTCTCTTTGGTCCAAAAAATTTTCCCTTGAAACTTTTTCTTAAATATTCGTAATTTTTTCTTCTGCTTTAAAGTAAGAGACCATATTTCGAATCCATATAATATGAATGAGAGAATTACAATTGTATATATTTTCAGCTTAACGTTGTTTTTAGAGAAGTTGGAACGACAAGTGTCCCTGTAATGCATAATATGTATTTCCAGAATTGAGCGTTTGTGTAATTTGTTTGTGCACCTTATTCCTGATTGCAATTTTTGTTCCTAGGTATTTGAAATCAGCCACTTCTTCAAAATTTCCCTCAATTTATTTGTGCACCTTATTCCTGATTATAACCTTTGTATTTGAAATCAGCCACTTCTTCAAAATTTCCCTCATTTGCCATTAACTGTCGATTTCCATTATAGGCATATAATATATTTCAGTGTGTGACCATATATTTAGTTTTATTGATGTTTATTTCCAGTCCCAAATTCTTAGTGTTAGGCCATTTCCGTCTTCCGTAAGCTGAGGCTCTCATCATCTCGGATTTTAAAAAAATAAATATCTTGTTAGCGTATGATGTTGAATATACTGAGCCAGATAGAGTAGGTTCTGCATGACCCACATAATAATTAACCATGGAGAAACGTGCTGAGAGTCGCTCTTCGCGGAAAGCTTGGCTTTACTCTTCTCGCTATCCCCTAATAACAATACATCATAAGCATAAACTAACATCTTATTAATACAATTGAGTTGTAGGCATTCTTCACCCTCTAAGGTTTTATGGCATGCTGTAGTATAAAATTCAATCGTTCAGAAGATAGTGCATCTCTTTGGTTTAACCAATTTTGAACTTCAAAAGTATCTGAAAACTGAATTTGTCTACACGCACCCTACTCTTTATTGCCATTACATTCGAATAAGTCTAACTTTTTATTTTTTTATTTTATTTTTTTTTGGAATTCCGAACTCCAGCAGGATATTAAGCTACATAACTTCTCCCTCTTAATTGAATCGTATGCCTTTTGAAGTATACATACAGTGGATGCACAGTGCCATTATATTTCCATTTATTTTCTGAAATCTGTCTTATACTAAACATATGATGTATTGTAGATCTATTCTACATCCACATTGATGATCACCTGTCACGTCTTCAGTATTGAGATGTCCTTGTAGTTGTTACAATCAGTTTTTTTTTCCTTTCTTATAGATTGGCACAATAATCGATTTTTTCTATTCATTTGGAAGAGCTTATTTTTTTTTTTTTCCAAATCATACTAAGCAACCGACATATTTTGTCATCAATTTTTCTCATCCTGATTTTATTAGTTCTGCTGGATCTCTATCAGAACATGACGCTTTATACATATTTAATTTATCTATCGCCATTTTCCTGTAATGCACTTGGTTCTGTGATTGACATTTCTACTGTCTGTACGCCGTAGCGGTAGTGGTTAAGGCACTGGGCTACAAGCTGGAGGGTCGAGGGTTCAAGTCCCATTGGGGTCAGGATTTTTAAACTGACCCAAACCCTCTGGCGGCACTATGACCCTGGGGTCGACTCAGCCTCTAACGGAAATGAGTACCAGACGCTTGCGGCCGTCACGCAGGGCTGACAACCCGGCTGACATAAAGTGCCGATTGTCTAGAAAAAGTGGGAGCCTTAACCTCCTACTACCCCAAGGGCCTCCGGGCCTGTTGTGGGATCACTTTACTTTACTGTCTGTAAAACATCGTCTTCAATATTCTATTCTGCATGCACATTTAGTATGGTAATTTTTCCATCTATTTAATATATTCGAATAATTTGCTATCATATCTCCGTTCTCCGTTGTCACTCCTAATAATGTTTGTTCTAGCTTGAAACCCTTTCTTCTCTTTCTCAAATGCTTGATATAATTATCTAATGCTCATATTTTTGTACTAATTTCAAGATCATTAACAAGTTTTTATTTGGTGTGGTTAGATCAGAAAGTCTAGTACAGTATTGTTGAATTTCGTTTCAACTGTTTTTCGTCCATTTTTTCCTATTTCATTAGAAACACAAACTGTGTTTTGAAATTAGGGCAAATGGATACAACTACTAAACCGTACATTCATGCTAATATTTATAAGCTGGGCGATTATTTGGAGTATGTTGTCACGGTGTTGACTACGGTGAATAAATTTCTTCTAGCTTATTTATAATTCCAGCTCATTCCTTAGCTAAATGATGAGAGAAATGTTCACAGGTATTTTGAATTGTTTTAAGACATA
This sequence comes from Diploptera punctata, assembly GCA_030220185.1. Lineage (NCBI taxonomy): Eukaryota > Metazoa > Arthropoda > Insecta > Blattodea > Blaberidae > Diploptera > Diploptera punctata. Next base: position 576,759 of record JASPKZ010007878.1, read on the forward strand.
ATTAAATCTGCTATGTTTATTTATTGATTTTATGTTTCATTGATTGCATTCTATAACCTTACGTCCTAGAGTTATAAGTAGTTCTAATATGTTATTAATATGAGTATTACTTTATAATACATCCCTTAGTGATACTCGCTTTTACCTTCAATTCAAATGTTGTTTGAACGAAAACATGTTTGAACACTCTATATAGATAATGTTAAAAATAATATTCTAAAATATAATCTATAATTAAAATAACTTAAATAAGAATATGAAACTAATTAAAGTGAAAATAAAATAAATTCATGAGAGTATTGATATATTAATCAATACAAACATGCGACATGCTTTTAGATGGACTTGGCTCACTTTCCAGTGGATTTACATTCATTTATACTAAAATACATCAATCCGCAAGTAAAACAATATAATAATGCAACTTATACAAAACAAATTGTTTAAAGATAGTATGACGCAAGTCAAACAAGTGTTCGGAATTAAAATTCAGTGGAAGTCCTGAAAACATATCTTCGCACACAAATTTAGTTTTTAAGATGCAATTTTATCTGTTACATATGTCGTCCTGAATATGTAATCGCTCGCTTCTAGAAACATTTTATTTGAAATTTATTAATGTGATATCTTGGCATGAAATGTCCGAGGTGTCCACTCGTTTGGTTTAGGTGTAACTGCGTTTTCTCCGGCCGTGACAAGTTTTCTGCATGTGTTTTTTTTGGTGTTATTTTTCTCATCTCTAAGACAATATAACATAGAACATTTAGGTCTAAATATTCCCGAACACCATCTGACAATTAAAACCATGTTGTTATTTATTATTATTTAGTAGGTCTCAAAACATAGTCCTGTGCCCAATTAATCCATCCCCATTCTTTTCCTCATCTCCCTACCATTCCAATGTCCATCGTTCAGTCCTTCTTTCTCTCTTAGTGCATAAGGCACCATCAATCCACGTTATTTTTAGCCATCCTCTTCTGCTTTTACCAGTTGACACTCATTCCAGTATTTTTGTAGGAATCCATATTTTGTCATACTTTTTACATGGTCATTCCATTCTCTTTTTTTATGAAATCCATAATCGAAGTTTGAAAATCCGTGTTTTGTTTGATTACATTGTTTCTTATTTTATACAGGGTGAAAATTATTTAAACCGACAAACTCTGGGAGGTTATAGGGGACACCAAAACAAATATTTTTCTCCAATGCCATTTTTTCATATGAGGATTATTTAAACCGATAGAGGGCATATTACGCTCTTCAGTCGTCATGACTGCAACTGCTGTTGATGGTAGGAATTGTTTTGTCCACCAGTGTAGTAGTGAATTGTATCTGTTTACTAATGGAGCGATACACCTGGAGTGAGTTCACTGATATGTGTGGGGCCGGTGTTGTTGGGGACTGTTTAATTGGGGCATATTCTCCTACCTAGGTCATTAAATGACAGGCACTATTACAATTTTCTCGCCAGAACATTGCCAGAATTGCTGGAAGACGTCCCGCTTCCTACAAGACAACGCATGTGGTTCCAATATGACGGGGCACCGGCACATTTCAGTCGTCGTGTGCGTCGATTCTTGAACCAACGGTTTTCAGAAAAGTTGATTGGCAGAGGTGGTCCTGTACCATGGCCTGCTCAATCCCCAGATATGACCCCTTTGGATTTTTTTCTGTGGAGAGAGATGCGCAACCTTGTTTACACAACTCCTGTTGCATCAGAAAATGATCTGGTTGCCCAGATAGTAGCAGCAGCAGGAGAAATTAACGATACTCCTGGAGTTTTTGCCCGTGTTAGACAGAACATGATCCGCCGGTAACCTTTGTTTACATGTCAACGGAGGCATTTTTGAACCTCTACTGTAATTTAAGTAATTGCATTGTGTTGATGTGTTGTCTCTTGGTAATAAAAAATGCAAAAGTGTTTGTTGGTTTAATTAATTTGCCGCTAGAGAAAACTTCCTCTACCGGTTTAAATAATCCTCATAGGAAAAAATGACATTAGGGAAAAATATTTGTTTTGGTGCCCCCTACAACCTCCCAGAGTTTGTCGGTTTAAATAATTTTCACTCTGTATATTATAGAAATTCCAGTTGAACGTCTTCAAAAATCAATCTATGCAAAATTTACAGTAATTTGCTCATTGTGTTTTATTTTAATTCCCGTATTTCTGTACATTACGCCATTGTGCTCCTTACTAATTGCATTAAAATATATGTTTATGTTTTAGAATTTATATTCTGATCTCATGAAACACCATTTAATTTTGATATCGGAGATTTATCCTTATTTATCCTCTCATTAATATCAACATAATGACTTCAATCTGCATTCATTGCCCTATTCGTCAGATATTCGTCTTCTAAATCCAGATAATTTGAATTATCTCCTATAACCATATACTTCCTTTTATCCAATTTTTTGTTTAATCTCCATTTTTTCGTATTCATGCTTCAGTTTTCTTTTCATATACATTCTTGTAAATTATGCCATCATTAGCAAGTAGTAACGAATATACTGTATTTTCTCCTATTCGTCAGATATTCGTCTTCTAAATCCAGATTATTTGAATTATCTCCTATAACCATATACTTTCTTTTATCTAAATTTTTGTTTAATCTCCATTTTTCGCATTCATCCTTCAGTTTTCTTGTCATTTACTATATTTTTGTTTGTAAATTATGCCATCATTAGCAAATAGCAACGAATATACTCTATTTTATCCTAGCTTTTATCCCATAGGCGAAGGTTTGCATTTCCACTATGTTAAGGCGTTTTGTAAAAAAATTTGGAATAAGGTCGGCGATAAAAAAAAACATCCTTGACTTAAACCTTTAATAACTCCAAAACTGGTTGTAGTATTTTTACTTTTTTATTGCTTCGTTGTTTTTATTTATTATTAATGTATTATGTATCCATTACGGTATAGAATAAAATAATCTAGGAGAAAAACATATTATTTACTGTGAAATTATGTTAATTGTTATTATAGCTTTAAAAATAAGAGGACAAGTACAGTTGGAGGATTTCTGACGGAATTTGTTAAATCCACTACAGACTAATTATTTGAATTAATAAGATTTCTTTGTGAAATATGTATACATGGAAAAGACTTCCCAAATTAATGGTAGATAAGATTTATAGGCTATCAGTAATACGCAAGAAGGAAAAGAAAAATGTATATGAAAATTGTATAAGAATTACTGTGACAAAAACATTTTCAGAATAAATGGAAACTTAAAAAAAAAGTATTTTGTAGAACAAGAATGTAGTAAAGTGGAAATAGAAGACAGTAAGTTTTATGAAAACGCCGATTCACCATTGATCACATCTTTAGCTTAAAACAAATAATTGCGAAGATATCAACCTTGCAACAACTAGTTCACCTGCTATGTATTGATTTAGAAATAGCTTACGATAATGTGCCCCTGATTAAATTATTGGAAGTTTTATAATATGTTATTATTATAATGTTTTATTCGTCATGTTTAGGATGGATGTATGAGTGAATGCTGTGTCTTCTCTCAATTATTCATGTTCTCTTTGAGATAGCCCTAACATTCGCTGATCACTTATCCGGGAGTCTTCCATTTCATCGTGTGGACAAAAAAAAGGTACATACAGTATATTATTACTCATCAAGATAATCATGTAGCTTTCTTGAAATTATGCCTTGTTCACCAATTCCTATTTTAAATGAGATTTAAAAAAAATCTGTTCAATGGTCATCATTCCTCTCACGAGTAAATTCCTGTACACTCAAAGTGTCTATAATGGGAGAGGTTAAACTAAGAAAAAGAAAGGAAAATATACTCCAAGTATGGCTTCCTTCAAAAGAAACGTAAAGTCGAGTGTCTCGATTGATAAAATTTACGGAAAGTACCTTAAGTTAGAAATAAGAGGCAAACTTTGTCGGCCCTTTAACACCCAGACTTGAATTGAGTTATTACATAAGAGTAGTTACATGAAACACTAACAAATATTGTAGAATTACATGAAGTCTGAATTAATCGGGTTAGTTCTGATGGACTAAGTGGTTACAATTTTCGCGTAGTTTGGCAGGATGAAACCCGAGCAGAATCAATGGATTTTTTTACGGCTTAAAAAATTCTGAAGAGTAGAAAAGTTATGGGTAGATTTATGACGTGTAAAATAGCATCATACTTGATATAAAAGGACTCTGGGTAGTGATGTCACGACCAGATTTGATATGTGACGTTAATGATCTGTAGGGCAAGGCATTTAATGATTTTGCATCTTTTTCTTATGAAGGTTGAAACATTGCTTGCATATATGAAAATGTATGACATTAAAAAACGGATTAAATAAAAAAAATCGTTAGGACTTTTTTTGCATTTTCTTAACTTTTTTAGGGATAGGTCATTTTTTGGTAATTTTTAGGTCATTTTGAGCATTTTTTTACACTTTTCCGGAAGGTTGTGACATTATTTGTATTTGATTTGAGATTTTTATTATAATTCAGTATTTTTACCTGTCAATACAATTTCTTGGAATAAATAAATGTTTTGCTAACTACTATCCCTATTTTTTAAGGTATGTGCATAACGAACTTACCCACTTCTAGGAATTTTATTCAGTTACTTGGAGCTTATGCTAGCTTCTACCCCTATTTTTCAAGGAATGTGCTTAATAGACTTGCCCACACTTCCATTGTTATACTGTTAAGTGAGGTGGTCGGTTGTTTCTAGCCATCTGTATGAACAGGTTAAGAGCAAAATGCTTAAAGTAAAGGAAAGTGATAATGTTAAATTAAAGGCATTTGTTTCAAAATATGGAGAAAATATTTTTTCAACGGATGGTCGTATTTTATTCTGCAAGATTTGCGATGTGAGATGACTGCTGAAAAAAGTAGAGAGGAGCTTTTCCATTTATAAGTCAGTACTAGCAGACAATAGACAATAATTTATGTTTGAAAATCACCGCCAAGTTTTGATTGTTAACTGCAATTCAAAATTGTTGTACAAGTGCACCGTATAATTGAAATGGTTTTTCTGCAATAAAATTTACTGTAATATGTATTTTTAATACTTTTCTTTTAATATTTTGATGTCAAGTTAAATTTTATATAATTCAGTAATCAAACGAGTAATTAATCTAATAAATAGTATTTTTATTGGTAATTCTTAACTTTTTATTGGTCACTTTTTAAATTTTATTTGTCATTTTTTTCTATTTTTTAGGTCATAAAGGCCTTTTTTATTTTGCATTTTTTAACCAATTGATAGGTCATTAAATGCCTTGCTCTAATGATATGATATGTTAAAGAGCGTCGCTAAATAAAATACTACATATATGCCTATCTGATGTAGGAAGCCACTGAACTAAGGTAGCTATCTGTTTTGAGTTGAATGACTAGAGATGTTAAGATTGCTATTAAATAAAATTATATCCATATAAATATTGAAATATATTAGTAGAACCGACAATGAAACTCCACTTTGTAGTTATTTACCTTGGAACATTCATCGGGAAACCTTTGTCTTATCTTGAACTTTATCCAATTGGTCCTGAAAACCCCGGGGAGTGGCGCATTCAATTGAATGTGTCATTTCGAAAAGGGAGCATCTACAGCTGATCAAATTTTACAGAAGAGGTAAAAAAAAATCTGATTCAACTTGTTCAGGATAAAGCATTGAATCTGAAATTTCTACTGAATAAAGTCAGAAAATGGTAAAGGAATAGTGTAGTTGATCCATTCTCACACGGAAACGATGGAAATAGGTATCTAAACATGGAATAACGAAAGAAGTGAATTTCAGAAAAAATGGAGATGATCCCTTTTCGAAATGACTCATTCAATTATTTCTGGCGATAATTTAATGTAGGCTACTTAATTACTGTCCACCGCCGTGGTCTCGAGGTAGCGTGCTGCCTTGTCACGCAGCAGGCCCGGGTTCGATCCCCGGTCGGGGCAGTTTTTCTGAGTGAGGTTATTATCGGTGTTTTTCCTCACCTGTAAGACAAATGACAGGAAAACTTTAAGGCCCAAACGGTCCCCGAAATCATATGGCCATCATCCTTATCACTATCATCATCATCATCATCCTTCACCGGTGTGGAAAGCAACGGGAAGATACCACACCTACAATTCCCTAGTAAAGCTGCAAGCATAGCATGAAAATGCTATGATTGCAGTGAAGGACCTGCCTTCGGGCAGAATTACTATAGATGGATGGACTTAGTTACTAATGTATTCTCGGACGGGATTCGAAATTTACAATCTTATTTACGTTTTTGTAATAAATATTTTTTTTGCAAAGTGTCACTACTCTATGACTAGCAATAATTTATATTTAATTAAATTTACTTCTTCAATTTTGTATCTCAATCGAACCATGTGCTTCTAATGCTGATTTTTCAATTTATTAAGAATTAATGTTCTTATAGTGTTATTTTATTTTGATATAAAATAAATGATGTAACTTATATATCCGTACAACTCTACGTGGGATGCTCCGTTGAGGGAATTACTAAACATAGCGACTTTAGTTAAGCTTATCTCTCTACAGATATCAGCGAATGAAAGTGATTACTACTTCGCCTCGAAGAGACATCTAGTAGGAAATTAAGGTATTATTTAGAAGGCAAAGGTGAATAAATATTGGTCAGAATACTCTGCGTACTCTGTGAAATTATTTCTTTAGTGAATTTATTAAATGATTTCGAATATCGTCAATACAATCTTCATTAATTATAGAATTGTTATTACCAAATATCGCTTATGTGATAGCCAGTTGTCACCAGCTTTCTTGCCTAGGATACAGTTTTTGTCTTTGTTGGTACATTGCGGATGTTGAATTATCTTTGAAATGCCCATTGTGTTTCATTTATTTTTTGTTAATATGTTTCAATAATCAAAACACGTGCTGAAAATTGAGAAGTGCATGTTTTTTTTATTGCAAAAATAGTTAATATATACAACAATATACTAGAATCTCTTCTTCTTCATCCAACGAAGTCTTAGGCCTATAGGCCTGTTACGTTCTCACTGATGAATGTTGTATCCAGTGTTTTCTTGGACGACCCAGATATCTCTTCCCTGTTGGACAATATCGAAGCATGACTTCGGGAATTCATTCGTCGCAAATTATTCATCCAGTTGTTCTAGTATTTATGTATGTATTTAATGGCTGGATCTAAACGTAGTTCCTTCAAGACATCATCATTGCGTTTGTGATCCCCTTTAGTACATCCTGCTGTATATCTCATGAATTTCATTTCAGTAGAAGTTATCCTGCTCTCTTCTCCTTTCCTCAAAGTCCATGTTTCACTGCCGTAGCAAAGTGCAGGTCTTGCTAAGGTTTTGTATAACCGTACTGTGGTATCTGTCTGGACTAGCGAAGATTTCATTACTGAATTTGCTATTCTCATGGTTTTATTATATAAGGCTAGCCACAAATTTACATGGGAGGCTAGAAATTTGAGATCAATTGTGGATTATGTATTATATAATAACAAAATTGCAGATATGATATTGGATTCAAGGGTATTTCGAGGCCCAGAAATTGAAACAGATTATATACTGGAATCTAATTATATTAATAGATAACAGTCATAAAGCTACAAGATGATAGGGGATCAATATAGATTATTCCAGACCTTCTCTGCGCGGAAATTCTGAAAATTTTAATACCCGAGGAGGTATTATGAAATCAATTACATATAAAGTATCCTAGCAATAAACTAATTATTATACATATATAAAGTACTAAGACATAATGGTTATTTATCTACCAAGGGTATTATTATGGTTATTATGTCCTGAGGACAAGTTACTAGGCCAAGCGCCTTTGGCCTGAGGCTTGATAAGTCGCACGAGAGTATAATAACTATAGTCCGTGAGGGCTAAAGTGTCTAGAATATTTTAGAAAGAGAAAGAGAGTACTCACCATCTTCTTTCTCACTCATACACATATCTCTTCATGGTGACACTCCCTGAAGTGAACATAGATCAGTGGTGGCATTCCCTTCTTCTAAAGACTAATTTTACACTAATATAATATCTCAAACTACAAACGAACTCTGAAACAGTCGCCACTGACAAAAATTACGTGAACAAAAGTGACTGGGCTGAAGTGGGGGTGGAGTTTTTCTAGCATTCCTAAGTAATTTTACAAGGGTAGCCCATTATAGTACACATGTCACTCAGATGTCTAGCGAAGGGCGGAAGAACAATTCTCTAGACAAGGATAGCAGAAATCATGCCAACTTACAACTTTTACACTATAATAACACCCTTGGTGCGTACATAATTGTATGTGTTCGTACTATATAATTGTATTGTAAGCCCATGTTTTCCCTTTACAGAGATTTAGGCGCTCTTCCTCTACAGGGAAGAATTTGAACCATACTAATTTAATTACACTTGTTTTCGTATAGATGTCATTTTGAGTCGTCCGTGGTCAGCGTTCCGCCTCGTACTGACATCTAGGAAACCAAGGTAGTACTAGGACGGGAAAATTCGGTAAATTTTGCTTAGAGGCCTTTCCATTCAGGCTTAAGGATTTTTTACGAGCCTGAAAATCTTCAGACTCGGGACCCACGGCTTAAAGTCCCTCCCGGAGGACTTGCTCCTTGGATTTTTCCGTCCTAAAAATCAATCGACCCTTGCTCCGGCAAGGAGCATAACCACTAGTCCACCGCGGCCGACCGTACTATATAATGAACAGGAAAAGGAAATAAATGGTTATTAAATTATTAAATGAACGTAAGCAAATTATTTGATTGTAGCTTTTTTATATCCAACAAATAATTTTGTTGCTAAAATACTTATATCTATGGAGTGTGTTTATTCAACAATACATGGATGAATATGTAAATGTTTTAGAAGAAATTCGTGAATTTGCAAGATAATTTAAACAAAGTTACTGTCCGAGAGGTCAAGAAAAGTATAGCAGGATTTTAATATCATAATAAATATGAAAGTTTAAGTTAATAATTTTATATTTTAAAATTCTTTTAATATTTAAATATAACTTAAATAAAGAAAAACATCTAAATAATTAATTGTTGTTCATTATTGAATAAAAAATGTCTCAGTAACAATTAAAGAAATTGTATTATGCAACAGTCTTTCTAAATAATGCTTTTAAAATTGTGTTTTAAGTCATTGTTGTCTGAAATGTAAAGCTTTCTGTTATAACTGTAATAAGAACACCTGCTTAACTTAATATTTTTAAATAAAAGTATACTAAATTCTGATTGGGTGTTAAAACAATTAACTTTTTGATTTAACAAATCAAATTTAAACATCATTTTAACCAATAGAATTTAAAAAATAACATCATGTGATGTAATAATGTTCTTTAAAATTATAACAGAATTACACTAGTCATTCTGCATACAACTTCCAACAAAGATAGAAGCAAGAAGAGTTCTCAAGATAAAATATAGTATTTAATACAAGAGTAATTTATTTCAGACAAGAAAATAACTTATTTAATTGACAGTGAAGAATAATACCACTTAAATTTACTTAATCTGCTGGGAACCTACAAAATGAATAAATTTATAAATATTTCTACAAGAATCAGTTATTAGTGATTTTTGAAGTGTTTTCCTATCCTGTGTACCAACTTCCGACCTTGAGAAGAGAATCCAGCTCTACCGAAAATCAAATCCAACCTGAACCAGTAATTCTATTTGGGACATTAATCCTTCAAAATGTTACTACATCATCGGGTATGAAGAGAGTTAGCTGCTTCAAGATGTCACCACAACATGGGAAAAGAATTACTTCTTCAAAATGTCGCCACAATGTGGGGCATAATGAAGATCTTACTTCTTCAAAAGTAAACTTGAAGGAATATGATATTTTTGTGAAGTGGGTAAAAGATAGACATATGGATGTTGTTAATGAAACTGTTGTTTTGGTATACTTCGAGAACCAGGCAAATTAATTTTCATCTAACTCAGTGTGAACAAAATTCTTCATGCTAAAAGAGACTTTGATAGTAAACAGGAAGTAAGTTATTTGAGTATGCCCTTCTTAAAGCAATGCTCGAAAGGGTATGAAACGCGGAAATAGAAAGTTCTAACAATATAAGATCTTCTTCTTCTTCTTCACTTCACGGGCTAGGATAAATTGTCTGTTCCTCCTTACAGTTGTTCTGTCCATCTTTTCACTGGCCTCCCTACATTCCTTGAACCCAAGAGACGTAATGGACAAAATAAGGCGTTTTAAAGTATATTAATATTAGTTTTAAATGGAAATGTAACAAATGTTTTTTTATTCTAGTTCCTATAAAGACTAAATTATTTTTTTTAATTAGAAATATTTGATTGCTGTAATTCATATTTTGTCCCGCGCCGTAGCCGAGCGGTTAAGGTAGGAAGTCTTGGCGCAGAGTTACGGGACTTGCGCTGGTTCGAGTCTCCATGGGGGAAGAAATTTTCTCATGGTATTTCGGCCAGTATGGGACCGGTGCCCACCCAGCATCGTGAGGCAATTGGGTAGCTACAGTAAGTAGCGGCTCCAGGTTGAGGAACCAGCTATAACGGCTGGGGGACTCGACATGCTAACCACATGTCACCCCTACACTGGCTGTTGATCATCTACCTCTGTGATTGACACATGTGGATGTGAAGGGCCAGCAGCCGGCTGGTAAAAGGGCAACCGCTGAAAAGTGGAAAGACCCTCAATCGGAATCGGAATTCATATTTTATATGCATGGTAAACTTAATGCGTATGGGGAATTTTGAAAAATGTAATGCCCGCAGAGGTATTATGAAATAAATTACATATACCGTATCCTAGCAATAAACCAACAATTATAAAATACTAAAATACATTTTCAAAATGTTATTATATTCCACAGGTGAAATATAAGTCTTTGAAATTATTCAGATCCATATGGATATCTCGGTGGTTGTACACACACAATATCCTGTGTCTCATACATGGAGTATAGGAAATAACCGAATTTTCGCCAGTATACTCTGTTTATGCTACGTTTTTAATGTATCATCAAATCATCCGTCCATACTCTTATATTTCGACAGTCTGTTTCCAAGTTTTCTTTGGTCAACCAACATGTCCCTTACCGTATCCAATCCAATAGAGTAGTCTTGCGAGCCAATTATATTCACTTCGATGCAGTATTGTTTCATATCTAGCGAATAAGTATAATCTCAGTGGATGTTTAAGGCATTTTAGTTCAGTTGGCTTAATGAATAGTGTTTAAATCTCGTATTTGAGAGGTCCTGGGTTCTAACCCTAGTATCTATTTCATACTATCATTATAAATTGAATAAATAGACGCGATGTGACCTTAGAGGTTAAAACATCTATAAATAAAATACATTAAAAGAATATCCTGATTAGATATAACTTGTCACAAACCTATAGGGCATTTCTCAGGCATTTGTTAATGCATGTCTGAATCTACAAATTGATATAGTTTCTGGTCTTCCTGAAGGGAGAGTTATACTTAAATAAAGTTAAATCCAGAATTAATGAAACAGAAGATGGGATAATAATAAGTGTCATCAATAGGTTATACACAAATATCTATTTATTTTTGTCTGAAAATGACACCACTGAAAAACGTAACAAAGCTTGCTAGATGTTAGGTTGCTCCAAAATCCAATCCTAATAAACGTATAAATACATTTTGTTAGAATCTATCATCTTTCATCTGATATTATAGTTACAGAACACAAGATCATTGAGTGCAATAAAGACACAACAGACAGCATCTACACCAGAGTGTTCAGTAGATTCTCGCAAGTTAATAGAAGATGATCTGAAAGATTTGTACACTGGCATAATACAGGTAGGTATACTTCAAAGGGGTTCTTCTTTAAGGTAGAGGAAATTTACTTTGCATCAAGATGTTGATTATTATCAACATCGTAATTGTGTTTATAATTATCAGAACGCGTATAGCGGTGTTGAGATATGGGCCGAATTTCTTTAAATTTATTTCACAGATGTTTAAACAAAATTTCCATATTTACTTTATTTATGTTACAATAATTAATTGATTCTACACAAATAATTATCTGCTAATAAAAATCTCTTAAAATGTTAAATTATAAAAAAAAGTACCTGATATATCAGTCCTCTTCAACTAAAATGAATTTCTGTTTAAAAACTTTGTCAAGTAGTTAAAAATCATGTTATATAATACTTATTTTAATAATTTAACATTTTAATATATAGTCTCAACGGTGTTTCACAATGTATTTTAAAAATATTAAAGTCTCTTACTTCACAATTTATTATATTACTCAGGTCTTTCACTTGCTGACTTTTCACTTAGAATATCTTCTATTCTACACTCTTTAACCACTTCATTCATCAAAACCCACATATAATTGGCCGATCAGATCCTCGCTGCGAGGGTAAGAATAATCCTAAAGGCCAGTCTAGCCTCTCTCGAATAGAAGGTTCGAGAGCTGATTATTTCAAGAATTAGATAGGCCTATATCTGAAAATAATTTTTCCAGAAAGCATGTCTAGAGCGGTCATTTTTTGGCTGCACATGGCCCAAATGTAACTCCTACTGGCATATGAGTCTTGCTACCGCCTGCGAAATTCAGAGGCGGTAATTTGACCAACATTAACAGTGCGTCATTATTATTATTATTATTATTATTGTATTTATTGTTAGTACCATTATTATTATTACAATTTTTACTTCTATTATCATTATTATAAAAACTATTGATCCCTATTTAGTTCGTCTTCCGGGCTAAATGGCCGTGGTCCGGTTTTCTCGAAACTCGACGTTTCGTATACTGCTGCGGTAGACATCATCAGGAGATTCTGCTGTAGACTGTTGAGGAGTTCACAGAGAGCACGCAGAATCTCCTGATGAAGTTCTACCGCAGCAGTAGACGAAACGTAGAGTTTCGAGAAAACCGGCCATTTAGACCGGAAGACGAACCAAACAGGGATCAAGACGTCGGCCGTGAAAGCCTAAATTAGCCTATACATAAAAATTGTTATTATCGTGATTTTCATTAATATGATTATTGTTAAGAGTGTTATTACTGTATTTTTACTAGATTATCACCGCCATCTTTTCAATTGTAATCATAATAATTATACTATTACTATTACCACTATTATTATTGCTATTATCATTAGAACAATCATCATCATTGTTATCATCTTCATCACAAGTCGAATCCAGTGAACTGGTATTCATGCTTGTCTCTGACCCCAAAATTTATGGCTTCAAACCCGTCCAGAATCAATAGACTTCTTCATGATGTAAAATCGTAAATATGGCTTCTCTCGGAAGGCAATTATATATGTGTTATAGATTTATTGCACACAAATGAACGTGAAGTATAAAATAAGATACCTATGAGCAAGATTCTTCAGTCCTTTTACGCATAGATTTGAATGAGTTCTTAAGCGTTTTGTTAAATAATAATACGAGTATCATTATCGTTATCATTGGTGATAATGTTATTAACAATAATATTGTTATTTTTAATAGGATTATGTTTACATTATTCTGTATGAATGTAAAGCTTTTACATTTAATTGGCAGGAATTGGAACGCGTTACGAAGTCATCTGAGTTACAGGAGATAGCTACCTATTACTTTGATGTTAGAGGGAAGGGATTCAGGCCAATGCTAACAATTTTAATGGCCAAAGCTGTAAACTACCATATCAACAAAGATAAGAGGTATGCTAATATTAATAATAATGATAATAATAATAATAACAATAAATTTATTTTCATGATGTAAAACTACTCAAGGTGGCTTCCTCAGAAGTAAAGGAAAGATGTAAGTCCCATATTGTATAGTTACGATATGTAAGAGGACTTAACCCTGAATAAGAGGAATGCCTTTTCATGTCCAGCTTTAAATTTAGTAAGTTTATTTTTTTTTATTTAGGGATATTCCACAATACAATGTTTCTCATTAATAATAATAATAATAATAATAATAATAATAATAATAATAATAATAATAATAATAATAAACTCTAAACTTACTGGCGGTATCGAACTCGGGAATTTATGGCTTATTGGAAATAAACTCTACAAAATATGCATCACTATCCTGACTTTATACGGTATTGTCCAATTATTCCCTGTATAATTAACCTCATAACTAACTATTGAACCCGTAGGTTCATGGCCGCGCAGATATAAGCTCTCCATACATCACTATCCTAAGTTAATGTTATCAAATTATAATCTACTTCTCTTAAATCATGGTTGATATTAATCTCCCATCTCATTCTTGATCTACCAACTGAATGTTTTCTCTCTCATTTTCCTACAAGTAGCTTCTATGCACCTCTTTCATTCCCTATTCGTGCCACGTGTCCCCCCCATCGCGGTCTACGAGACTTAAGTTTGCCAGAATAAATAAAACATTATTATTATTATTACTATTATATTATTATTATTATTATTATTATTATTGTTATTAGAGTATTATTATTATTATTATTGTCCACCGCTGTAGTCTCGAAGTAGCGTGCTGCCTTGTAACGCAGCGGGCCCGGGTTCGATCCCCGGCCGGGGCAGTTTTTCTGGGAGAGGTTTTTTATCGGGGTTTTTCCACACCTGTAAGACAAATGTCGGGAAAACTTTAAGCCTATATTATTTATACTTCATATTTATTTTTAATCCTAAGTTTTACGGCTCATCTTATGTTAGTGTTATTGTGTAGATATAATATATATGAAATGAGATTGTAAATTGTTCTTGAAGTGTCAATAGTTTTCTATGTTGTTCTTATAGCAAACTACTTATGTCACAAAAACATTTGGCCATGATATCAGAGATGGTCCATGTAGCTACCCTGATGCATGATGATGTAGTAGATGAAGAAAAAACACGCAGAGGGAGACCTAGCATTAACATTTTATGGGACCCAAAAAAGGTTGGTATGCCATGCCTGGAATCTAGAATTATAATATCCATCCATAGTATTTCTGCCCGAGAGCAGGTCATTCACTGCAATCATAGAATTTTCATGCTACACTTTGCGGCTTTACTAGGGAATTATAGATGTTTAGCTTCCCCTTGTTTTCCACACCAGTGAAGGATGATAATGATAATGATAACATTGATAAGGATGATGATGATGGCTGGATGATTTTCGGGGATCATTGGGCCTTAAACTTCCTGACATTTGTCTTACAGGTGATGAAAAATCCCGAAAACACCTCATCCGACTGGGAATCGAACCCGGGCCCACTGCGTGATAAGGCAGCATCTACCTCGAGACCATAACGGTGGACAATTATAATATAATGTTTTTTTTTATCAGTGACTGTCAGAAAATACTATTTGGCATGATATTCATGATGTAACAATAATTTTGGGAATGTTTTATTAATTGCCTTTTTGTCTTATCTACACTTGTATGATTATTTGAAGGGCTACTATTCTGGCTCTTATGTAACTGAGGTGGATATTTTCGTAATCAGATATTTATTTCAAACCAGTTTTAAGATATCAAGCAATATATCAATACACATTTAATATAACTGGAAGAATTACCATTTTATACATCTTTTATATATTTTTTTAGAGAATTTGAAATGACAAGAAGCACTGTAATGCATTATTATAGCTTGTATTTCTGCATATTATTCCAGTCTGTATCAATTATTCCTAGGTATTTGAATTCTGCCTCTTCTTTGAATTTTGTTAAGTGTCTATTCCATTTTATTATAATTGTTTTTATTTTATGCATATTATCCACAAATCTTCCTGTTTGACCAATTTTCTGCAAAAAATTAAGAGCTTTGAAAGATGGCGAGATTCTATTGAGATCACAATGGATCATTAGTTTCAGTATTTAAAGTGGTGCACCTTAAATATAATTATGATTATGTTGTATATAAAATAATGTATTTATTGGTTCAAAATTTTTGTGCCATATTTTACAGGTTACATTGGCGGGTGAATTTGTTTGGATGGTTGCCGTCATGATGACATCACGACTGAAGAATGACGATGTCACAATGTTGATAAGTGAACTTGTGCTGAATATAGTTCAAGGAGAATTGTTACAGTTGGGAATTGGAGAAACCGAGAATGAGGGATTTAAAAATTATATGATGAAAACACATCTGAAGACGGCTAATCCCTTCGCATACACAATGAAATCGGTAAGTTTATAAAGTATTGTACTTATTACAACTACTAGACCTAACAGTCATTTATGACCTCCAACTATCTCTTTTGATATCATCCAGCTAATCTTTACCCTCATGGTGTGTAATGAATATTCCATACCTAAAAACTCTCAAGAGATGTACACTCTTAATAGTGTATTACCCATCCAAGTGTTTTGTGCAGGTGGAAAATATGTTAACTAACAAACTGTCTTTCTCTTTCTCTTCCTTACTATGTTGTCACTTCCTGTCCTTTGTATTATGTTGTTTGATTGGCAGGTAGAGAGCTGACAAATACTATGTATTATAATGATCCGTCGTTCTGCGTGGTCAGTGGCAGAATGACTAACTTGACAACCCTGTTACTTTTGGGGTTACGTTTAGGAATGAGCTGTCCCCCTTGCCCTTCTCATTACATGTTGCCACTTATGATGTATTGTGAGGCTGGTAACAGAGAGACGACAAATATTGTGATTTTAAATGATCCGACGGCTTGAGCATTCAGTGCTTAAATGACTAATATGACAACCATGTTAAGATCTTTCACACGTGTTTAGAGATTCTCCCCCACATTTGAAGTTGAAAAATTTCAATACGCGATCGGATGTACAGTGTTTTTCTACATCCCTTCCATAGATTCAATAGATCGGCGACACTAGCGCTAAAACTCTTCCCCTCCGCCCGTGAACAGTTAACTTGGATGTGTAATAGTTGGTTAAGGCATGACACTTAGGGCCAGTTTCACCAAGAGAAGTAACTGTATTACACCCGTTTAAACTATGCATTATACATGGGGAAAACTGACGTAATACAGTTAACTCTCTTGGTGAAACTGACCCTTAAACATGAAGGTTTCATTATGAAATTACAATAGGAAGAAATATTATGAGATTCTTCTTAATAAATAAGTTGAGACTGTTGTCATCTTACTTCATAGTACTTGAGTTCTTTTAGGACATGTTTCAAAACAATCTACTGTTCTATGTTCAGCTTGTCCAGACTGCTGATTTTTACATTGTCAGCACTTGATGTCGATTCCTACTCCAGCTTTATGTGGTCCAAAGAACTTGCATATAAAATCTCTCTCCCTGGGAATTTCAAAGTTTATAATTCTATCCTTGTTCTTCTGGTTATAGAACTTCTCCCAAATGGCGTTTTTTTTTTTTTTAGAATTTACTGTTTTAATAATTTGGTGTTTACAACGTGAGTAGCTTCTGCAGATTTTTCTACTTTTTCTACAGTAGCTGCTGGAAAATTATATTTTTTTGAAAAGAAAATGTAACATTTGGACCAGTAATCGAACCCTGGCCATCACACTCTATGCATTAGTGTGCAATTCATACATGACTTAAGACCAGATATAACTGTCAAACTTTCTTTCCTCTTTACAATTCTCTTACATCTGAAGGCAGGTAGCCAGCGCTATTAACAACGCCAACAAACGACTTCTATTCAGAAGTATTTTTTAACGAGAATATATATTACTTTTAAGTGGTAAAGGTTAATATTTTGATTGACATAATTTTGGAATACAATAACTTAGTATTTAACTGATCTCCATCCATCCATCCAAATAACACCTTAGTTGTATGCTAGATACCTTATTGGGGCAATGTGCAATTTACATGTCACCTGTTGAATCTATAGGTAAATAATCATAACTAAATTAGCCTGGTTAAGAAACGCCCTTTAGGGAGCACTTGTATCCCCACACAGGATGTATGTATACATATATAATTCGGTTCTAAAGATTTTGTTGTTTGGAACTATAATTGTTGAAAATATCTTACCCAGGCTTCTTGAGAATTTACATTAATTTGTAGGTTATATTTAATTAAAGAATTTTATAGGTCTGTGCTTGAAGTTAGGTTATATCATTTTTTAGAAAGGCTACAAATTCTTTCCAACCTAGCATAAAGAATTTAAAACTTTAATTGGATACAAGAATGCTAATAAAGGAAGAACACTTACCTTTATCTCATTATATTCAATTATTACATTCAACAATTTTTTTATTTATTTCTAATTTCCATCTTTGTGATTGAATACATCGCATACAGGAAGACATCTTATGTAAACCAGCAATTTCAAACCATAAATTTGACTAGCTGAGGAATTTGCTTAGTTTAAGAAAGTTCTGCATGAAAAGCAAACTGACACTATGCAAACATAATGTGATTTGTCAGTTTATTCGTGTAGTAGGATTGAGAGGTGATGCTGCTGCCTTCTTCTTCTGGATGCTTGAATATGGAAGTAACTGAAATCATTATGAATTGCTATGAAAACCTTCTTCTTCGTTCCAAGTATTAGGCCAAGGCCTGTTACGATCCTATAGAAAATTTTCCCTCCAGCGTTTCATCACTGGTCTTGCCTTCCTTTGGCCGGCAACCAATCGAAGGGACTATTATTATGCTTTCAAGTCTTATACGAGAATTAAATGACGACCAAAGCATGCTATGAAAACCTTAGATTAAAATACTGTGATTTGTTTCAGACGGCTCTCTTAACAGGTGCAACGGAAGATGTCTGTGAGATGGCTTTACAGTATGGTCGTAATTTAGGCATTGCATTCCAATTAGTAGATGATGTGTTAGATTTACCAGCCGATCTCAAAGAAGGACTAACTACTGCACCCGTTTTGTTTGCATGTGAGCAAGTGAGTATCGTATAATGATTGGCGTCAGCCACATAAACAAATTAAAAAAAAAATACAATAAAACTTGATTTAACGCAGTCTGATATTCTGGGATTTTGGATATAACTTGGAGGAATGTGTGACTCCCAAATAAAATTACATTATTAATTTAAATAGTTTTCATTTTTATTTTAACAATGAAAGTAAGTAAATATTCTATTGCGCAACAGTCTGTATAATTCACATCTGCAGTACAATTGCTAAGAAGAAACACAGTGCATTAACCACCCAAACAAAACTTAGACTTTTCAAGGCAAATTAAACAACAATAGGATGAAAAAATTAAGTAGTGGACAGTGTTCTGCCCTTGATAAGTTTCATTAAATAATACTAATACTTTAAACTATTTTATTACACTTAATGTATTTTATGTTTACACTTCATACAACTAATATTTGGTATTCTGTCGCTCTCTTTAGTCAAATTCCAAATACCGCAGTTATACTATTATACGGTGGTGAAACATATTCCTCAAAAATCATGTTACAAGCAGCTTCCATTATATTATGAATAATTGATGTAATATATGGCCTCTGCATTTATGTGATATGTGTCCTGAGCAAATAGTAGCATATTACCTATCATATTTGTTACTAGTATTACCAGAATTCTCTTGGCATAGAAGTCATCTGCAATTCAGTATTACCCATTATTACAAGGTTCACTTATGATGCAATCTTGAGGTATCTACATTGCATCAGTATGGAGTCCTTATTGTAACAGCAGGTTGTGTTTTTGAAATTATATGTCATGTGACTGAACAAGAACTAAATTTTCTTTGTAAAAGTTATTACAAACAGATGTGATTGAAGAGAGTTTATTGAAACTTATTCCAGCTCTGTGCTTCCTTCTTGAGCTACTATACAAAATTTAGTGAATAAACTGATGTCAGTGGAAAGGTGAATAATTAAAAAGTAATAGAGATATAATGCAGATCAAATCAATTAAAATCCAATCTTGTTTGTGGAAGATGTACTAATTAATCATACTTAAAATCCATACAAAGGGCTCTACATATAATCAAATAAAAAATAGAATTTTATAATGAAATATCTTGGGGTTCATATTATAATATTTTGGTTTTCATAACCAACCAGGATTTTACCACAAGTATGACAAAATGCTATTATGAAAGAACTATGGAAAACACAATTATGTAAGATTATGTAAACCAGTAAACAAACTATACCATTTGGCAATAAAAGGTTCAGATTTATTCCACATATTTAGGTAATCTAGAAAGTTCAGAGAAAGCTGGGAAAGCTTAGAGGAAGCTGGGTTCTTACAAGTTTGGAAATGAGAAAGTAAGAAAAAATCAAATATATATCCGCAATTCTTTGGGAAAATAGGAGACTGAAGACAGAGACAGAAGTATTCACTACAGCTTCCTTTAGACCATGAATACTTCCCTCTTCATGTGTGAGTAATAATTAATATTTCTTATCACTATGGTGGATAATAACCAACTTAGCTTAAAAAAATTATAAAGTTTAAGATAATATCTAGAAATAATAACTTATTAAGAAAATACTTTAGTAGAAGATAATATTCTCTATAATAACTAAAATTGATAGTAAAAGTAAAATTCAGAATCAACCAAATTTGTAGTAGTTTTTCGTACAGTCAATTGATCTGAGCTCTCTCATGCAAAAAATACAAGTCTTTTAACATACTTATATTCAGTGCCATAAGACATTGTGTTTTTCGTAGCTTCTTACATAAAGTTATTTAGGTTAAGTTGCTTATTGGTGCATTAAAGGGTTTATAATTTCGCTAAGAGATATAGATATGTTAAATAAAGTTGTTTTTTTTATTTAAAGTGTTTTCCTATATTCTATAATCATTTAGAGGGTTGCAGAGTACAGATGTTTTCATCATATCCAATGGATGTTCCGTTAGTCTCTAAATATAGAACTCTCACTTTTCACGACCAATAGCCTACATAAACCGCTCGAGCAAAGGTAAATAAGATATAATTGAACGAGTTTTTATTACATCTTAGAAAAATTGCCCTTTTGGGACGCTACCCTATAACAATCCAGGTTATAACATGGACTAATATCCATTTCCTTCAGCATCAGCACATTTTAAAGCTAAAGTTACAGTTTTGGACATTTAACATTCCCGAACTCTATGGTATGTGGTTGTAATAGAATAAAAATTGGATAAAACTGGGACCAGTCTAGAATGTTCATCACATAAATCATAAGCTAAACTAAGGTTAGTAAATTTCTGTTCAGCAACATTGAAAGAAGCATTTTATGTGTTGATGCTCGGACTTAAAAAAAAAAAAAAAAAAAGAACTGACATAATCTTAAAAATCCAAAAATACATTGAAAGCTTAAGTATTGGAAGCTAATAAATAAGAGGAACCCACCAGCGAATGGTTGCAAATATATGCTGATGGATCAACAATTAATAACAAATCACGAGCAGGAGTAACTTGTAAATAATTTTTATTCCATCAACCAGCTGGCTATCATACAACAAATTTTCATGCAGAAATAATGGCCTATACATTTCTCACTTCAACAACTTTTATATGCTACTAGCGGACCAGGCAGATGTCCTGCCCGAACCTTCAATTCTCATGTCATGGCTGGACAATAAAAATGTTACTTTTTTACCATAAAATTCGCTAATTAAGGCATAATTAGATATTATTAAAGAAGTTCGCAAGAAAACTCCTCACTGCCATCTGTTGTGGCTCAAGAAGCGTGCATGACGATGTCGCACGGAATATTTCAATAATGGAGATGACTACACATCTGAATTAAAAAAAAAAATCCTATAACCCGATCCCAGCGCCACCTACGTAGTCAAATTGTTAATCTAAACCATACACTCAAACACACACACAAAATTTCATAAAAATCGGTCCAGTCATTTAGACAGTTTTTAATTTTAGATTTCAAGTAAACCTCCCAGAATTTGCTAATTTTTTGATAATAGCTACCTCGATTTATTTTAATAGGATATGCTGAGTTTCATTACGAAACATTGAAAAATGTGACCACTTGAGCGATTTTTAAATTTTCACTTCAGGTGAACTCCTATACCTAATGGTTTTAGAGAATCCAATTGTGAATCTAATCCATCGAGTGACCTAATCCGACACACAAAAAAAAATCATCAAAATCGATCAAGTCGTTTAGGAGGAGTTCAGTGATAAACACACTTACAGAAGAATTATATATAAAGATAGAATAGATAAATTGCAAAAAATATGTTATTCTATCAGGTTCTAAGTAGCAATTTATGCAATATACTCAAATAAAAAAACTATCCCAAAACCTGAAGAATATTATTAAATGATCTAAAAACTTCAGAAGTACAGATAAAAATGCTACTACAATGGACAGCAGCACGCTATGAAATTGCTGGCAATAAGGTGGCTGTTATTCTTGAAAAAGAAAGACTAAATTATTCCAATGTAACATGACGCAAACCTAACATTTAGATCCGTAAAAAGAATCATTACGGTAGTGATAATAAAAAGAAACACAAATGCAATATTTACATAATAAAGCTAAAGACAAAAATATGGAATATAATCATTAAGGAACCAGAAAGAATTCCTCAAATTTCAGTAGAACCGCAGTAGGAAATATTCTTATGACTCAACTTGACTAGTTAACAAAAAATTTAAACGGAATAAGAAATTATACCAATCCAAATTACTCTCTATTCAACAAAGAAGAAAAATTGACTGGACAATATCTTCAAACTTGCCAAGCATTACCTTCTGGATCCATAATAGAAAAATACTGGAGTGCATCAGAACTAGTGCTTTATTGTCAAATGCCAAGTATTAGAATGCAACAATGACAACATTGTCAAAATTTCTCTTTGGATCCCTTCATATTTAGTTTTTCTCAAAGTTGATGACTAACGGTGTCAAACTCTTTTTTGTTACGACCGGAGCTTATCTCAGCCATAACGTAGCGTAAAAAAGACATCAATATTTTAAGTGATCCTTGGCCCAAGCGGTTGGCTTGGTTTTGACGGGAGAACATCACATTTGTACACAGAAACACATAAAACCATAAACAAAACATATTTATTTTAAGTATCAACAAGACATAAAAATATATTAAAACAAAACAGATACAACTGTAAGACGAAATAAATAAGTACACTAATAGAAGCACGTAGGCAATCACAAACAATAACAGTCACGCCTGTTTTCTACCGCAAGCACAAATAGAATCCCCCTCGATGGCTTCTTCCTCCTCCCCTTCATTCCGGCCGTGCTGCCAACCTCCTCTCTCCCGCCTACTGCTGCCACCTGGTGGGCAGCTTCCTGCATTCCTGGGATCCAGCCTGCCATCTATCGAGCAGCCAGGCGTACTCACTGGAATCCCAGTGCTGCTCGATAATTCGGTTCTCTATGCTGCTCAGGGATTAATTCCTGATCGCTGCTTACAC